>BTHU01000015.1:10825000-11370000 GCA_036184795.1 Tokudaia tokunoshimensis
TTGGGACCTGCTCCCAGAAAGCTTCCACTCCTGTGACAGTGACTTTGATTACATACTTAAATATATGTCTAAGGATTTTGGACTATGAGCTCATTCTAAAGAAGTCTAGCCTCATCTGACGTGTTTGAAGGCTGGGTAGAACAGGCTTAGTCATTTTAATTCTGTACTTTGTTCAGCCCCAATTGTGTCTAGAAATTGATTCATTTAAACACAGAAATGGAGTTTAACCATGTGTTTCTGTAGGGTTTTTATTTTCCACTTTGTCTTATAATTTATATTCTTCCTTAGCTGATTCTTTGTCTATATCACTGTGAATTTTCCTGAATCATAAATGTCTTCCTTTTGACATTACCTTTCCCTACCTTTCCTTTCTCCTGGTACAGGACGGGATAAATAGTAGTTGTTCCCTGTTTGGGGAATGCTAACTATGTGGTTATTTGACCAGTGAGTGAACTTCTCTGGACCTCTGCTGTAGGAAAGGGTAGAGGAACAGTTCCTGCTTATTATGAAGGTTAGGTATTATATTTAAAATTCTTTTAATAGTGCCTGGTACTTAGTAAGCACTTACTAAATGTTATCATAAATAAATGATCTTTCTGCTACTTATAAAGTACCCACATAGCATTTCCTTCTAGGATTTTCTTCTAGTCTTTTATGATGGATAAAGAAGAGCCACACAGTCTAGGATTTCATATCAGCTTTCTTTATATAGGAAACCAGATGTAAATATGCTGTTTCAGTTACATACATTTATATTCTTATATGATTGCTGACAAAACATTAAGGAAGAATTATGCTATCATTTTCCCTAGATGTCAATTCTTGCTCTCATTAAAGTCACAGATGTTTATCTGATACTGCTGACTCCAGTTCTGCCCGCAGTGATGTTAAGTACTGCCATCGTTTAATGGTCTTGCCTGACCTTTGGGCATTAGTGCCGATCCTTTCTTCATTCTGTCCATGAAAACAACAACTTAGATATCCCATTCCTATCTCCCTGTGTCTTCTTGCATAGAAAACCCTTGTTTAATGAGGGGTGATAGAGGGGTTGAAAACTTGCTGCAGCAGAAAAAGATTGTAATAAGAAATTCCTCCTTCCATCCTTCCAAGTCCAAGCATGAATGTGTTTTTATGCCTATTCACATATCACACATTTAGGTGGATATACTCTTTTAAGTATAATTTTCAGAATTCTCCTGGTACACATTGAATATTTTTCTGTGTGATCGGTGCTGCACAGAACTCAGAGTCTTTTCTCATGAAGTCAAACTTGAAAGTCAACAGTCATTGTGCTCTATGTCGAGAGATGCACTCTGACACAAGGGTATGTTGTTTTGGATTTATCAGAAGATACTTTGCATGCCTGGAGGGAGATCAGATTTGGAAGATGCATGTTTCAGTCTTCAAATATAAATAAGACTATAGTGGCTTTGTGTTTGTCAGCCCAAAAATCCTTATAGTATTTACATTGCAGTTGTCTCTGTGTGTTGATAACTGGTCCATGGAGAGTACAATGCCAGAGTTGAATCCTATCTACCACTGCACAGTACCTAACAGCATGTGGGGAACTGCTCACTGTCTTCTTGTCATGTGTTATATGTCATGTTGGCAGCCTTTGCACACAGATACTCTTTATATTCAGCTTTAACCACCACAAATCCCCATTTCATGTCATCCGTGTATCACAATGCCTAGCAGGCTATAGATGCTTAGTATGTGCTGGAAGACTATTAAGTCATCCAGATATAAAAATAGCAAACGGTTTAGTTACCTGAGTGTGGAAAAGTGTAATGTGGTACTAGAGGAAGCTTCCTGAGTATCTAAGTTTAAAGTGATGACAATAGTAAAGAGAATCACACCTGTTCTGGCCACTGATACAGAGAGCTTACATTGACACGCAAGACAAAGCGCCTGTCATCCCAAAGCCCAAAAGTTTCCCATGACTTTAAAAGGTGACAGAACGGGCGGTGGTGGCGCACGCCTTTAATCCTAGCACTTGGGAGGCAGAGGCAGGAGGATTTCTGAGTTCGAGGCCAGCCTGGTCTACAAAGTAAGATCCAGGACAGCCAGGGCTACACAGAGAAACCCTGTCTCGAAAAAAACAAACAAACAAACAAACAAACAAACAAATAAAAGGTGACAGAATCGACGCAATGTCTTTCGGGAAGAACAGACACTGACGATGCTGCTCTTCTGACTGTCGACATTAGGTAAAGCTCTCTGGAGATGCATTACTACTGAATCTTCATGAACAGTTTTTGTGTGTAGGAGTGAAATTAGGACTTGCCTGGATCAGTGTGGAAGCCTCCCTGGGTCCAGGGATGGAGAGATTTAAGAGTGCTGCTGTCCAGCCTAAGGGACTGGATGGATTGTCAGATGTGATGCTGATTTTTTCCCTTTTCTACCAGTAACTATGTCTGCAGCACCTTCTTCTCACTGTTTGTACCACCATCACTCATTACTCCTCTTGCTCGCTGAAATTTGAATACTTGGCAATGATTTCTAAAAATTATATTTTATGTGATAATGTGTCATGTCAGCAACCTGGGGAAAAGATACGCTCTAAAATCTGTAGCACGAGTCTGAGTGAGATGTGACCTCAACTTTTCCTGAAAGAAGTTTGTTTGACATTTATTTGTTCATGGTGTTGTGTGGTTCTCAGTTAAACTTTTTAAACATTTATTTTATTATATCTATGGGAGTTGTGCCTATAGATATGTCTGTGAAATATATGTGTGCCTTTCCTTTGAAGCCAGGAGAGGTTGTTGGATATCTTGGGATTAGAATTACAGCTAGAGTTGTAAGCTGCCATTTGTCTGCTGGGAATAGAATGTGGGGAGTTAGAAAGAATGACCAGAGATGGAAAAATCTTCCATGCTCGTGGATTGGCAGGATTAATATAGTAAAAATGACCATCTTGCCAAAAGCAATATACAGATTCAATGCAATCCCCATCAAAATCCCAACTCAATTCTTCATAGAGTTAGAAAGAGCAATTCAAAAATTCATCTGGAATAACAGAAAACCCAGGATGTCTAAAACTATTCTCAAGAGTAAAAGAACTTCTGGGGGAATCAGTATCCTGGACCTCAAGCTTTACTACAGAGCAATAGTGTTAAAAACTGCATGGTATTGGTACAGTGACAGGCATGTAGATCAATGGAACAGAATTGAAGACCCAGAAATGAATCCACACTCCTATGATCACTTGATCTTTGACAAAGGAGCTAAAACCATCCAGTGGAAAAAAGAGCCTTTTCAACAAATGGTGCTGTGGGCAGTGGTGGCGCACGCCTTTAATCCCAGCACTTGGGAGGCAGAGGCAGGAGGATTTCTGAGTTTGAGGCCATCCTGGTCTACACAGTGAGTTCCAGGACAGCCAGGGCTATGCAGAGAAACTCTGCCTCAAAAAACAAACAAACAAACAAAAAAAAAACCAACAGCAACAATAAATGGTGCTGGATCAACTGGAGGTCAAAATGCAGAAGAATGCAAATCAATCCATTCTTATCTCCTTGTACTAAGCTCAATTCCAAGTGGATCAAGGACCTCCACATAAAACCAGACGCACTGAAACTAATAGAAAGGAAACTAGGGAAGAACCTTGAACATATGGGCACAGGGGAGAATTTCCTGAATAGAACTCCAATAGCTTATGCTCTAAGATCAAGAATTGACAAATGGGACCTCATAAAATTACAAAGTTTCTGTAAGGCAAAGGACACTGTCAAAAGGACAAAGGGGCAGCCAACAAACTGGGAAAAGATCTTTACCAGCCCTACATCTGACAGAGGGCTAATATCCAATATAGACAAAGAACTCAAGAAGTTAGACTCCAGAGAGCCAAGTAACCCTATTAAAAATGGGGTAAAGAGCTAAACAAAGAGTTCTCACCTGAAGAATATCTAATGGCTGAGAAGCACCTAAAGAGATGTTCATCATCCTTAGTCATTAGGGAAATGCAAATCAAAACAACCCCGAGATTCCATCTCACACCAGTCAGAATGGCTAAGATCAAAAACACAGGAGACAGCAGTTGTTGGCAAGGATGTGGAGAAAAAGGAACACTCCTCCACTGCTGGTGGGATTGCAAGCTGGTACAATCACTCTGGAAAGCAGTTTGGCGGTTCCTCAGAAAACTGGGCATGACACTCCTGGAGGATCCTGTTATACCACTCCTGGGCATATACCAAGAGGCTTCCCCTGCATGCAATAAGGACACATGCTCCACTATGTTCATAGCAGCCTTATTTATAATAGCCGGAAGCTGGAAAGAACCCAGATGTCCCTCAACGGAGGAATGGATTCAGAAGATATGGTATATTTGCACAATGGAATACTACTCTGCAATTAAAAACAATGAATTCACAAAATTCCTAGGCAAATGGTCAGAACTTGAAAATATCATCCTTAGTGAGGTAACCCAATCGCAAAAGAACACACATGGTATGCAGTCACTGATAAGGGGATATTAACCCATAAGCTTGGAATACCCAAGACACAATTCGCATATCAATAGATTTCCAAGAAGATGGAAGGAGAGACCCCTGGTCCTGGAAAGACTGGATGTAGGGGTATACCAGGACAGAGAAGTGAGAGGGGGTTGAATGGGGAACAGGGGGAGGGAAGAGGGCTTATGGGACTTTCGGGGAAGGAGGAAACGGGAAAGGGGAAATCATTTGTAATGTAAATAAAAAAAATATAGAAAAAAATAAAAGAATGGCCAAAGTTCCTAACCACTGAGCCGTCTCGGAAGTCCCTGTTTGTCGGTATTGTAAAGAAATTTCTGAACTTAAGGCTCAACCTGCACAGTCTCACTATAAGCCCTTTGTTCTAGTGACTTTTCCATCCTAAGCCTGGTCTTGCATCCTGAGGATGCTAACCAGCTAGGTTCAGGAAGTAGAACAGCCTGGGAAAGCCGATGGATTTCTTCCTGGGTCTGGAACCTTCTTGACTAAGAATTTCATGGAGGAGTCAATTATTGTGGTACACTCCTGCAGTCTCAGCACCTGGGAGGCCAAGGCAGGAGGAGAGAGCTACAAATTTGAGGAGACTGTCTTTATTTTTTAAAAGATGTTTGTAGGTGATGAAAAATGTCGTAGGCATACAATTTGTTCCTTTGCTTCAAGACAGGATAGAGACAGACAGAAAAACCATTGAGAGAATATTTGTGAACTTTCTTTTCACATTCAGTTTTCCTTCATTTTATGGCCTATTAGTATATACATAGAGAAACACATCAATCTTTCCAGAATGGAGAGAAACTCTATAAACTCAGACTTCATTTAATTGCTCATTAGCCACATCTTTAGCAGAAGTGACCATTCCTCTCAATGACTGAATGCAGTTCATCCAAAGTGAACTTGTTACAAGTCATAGCTGCTGAATTGGTATGATGGAGAACAAGTGGATACAGTCCTGGCCAACCACTGAGGCCTGGCGCTGGCTTTGGCAGACTTTGTGATCTTTCTTGTAAAAACCTATCCAACCTAAGTTTCTCCATTTAACAAATGCAGATCAGAAAATCCTAGCCTTTATTTGTTTCACTTCTAACAGTGTATTAGGTAAAGGGTAGTTGTGAATTTGAACTGCTGAACACATTTGAAGGCCTGTGATTATCTCTGTCTGGATGAGTAAAATTGGTGTGTTGCATTGGATGTCTTAAATGCCCCCCACCCATTTTTGGTTTTGATTTCCAAAGCTTCAGAGCTACATTTTCTGATATTTCTAGTTAGCAGGGCTGAATCTGAGTACTGCGTCCATCCTCCTCAGCCCCTAGGATGTAAAGAAGTGGTGTGCTGTAGCTCTCACATGCACAGGTTAGGAAGGAACTGCAATCCACTCACAATCTGGACATGCCAATCTTTCTCACTCAACTTCACTTTACCCCAATTCATTAACAAAGCACTTCCCTGCATTTCCCTTTTTCCAGAGCACAGAAGGAAGCAGCTCACACCAAAACTTCTAATCAGCTCATTCAGCAAGGGTGGCATGCTCTTCATTTCATCAGCATTCGTATAATACTTAAAGCAGAGATGCATCCTCTTCAAACTCACCTTGAGTCTGCCTCAGACCAGCTTAAAGTCTTTCTTTGCCTTTTCTCCCCTCACTGAAATGTTCCAATCTGAAAATTTCATCTTTGGAAATCAGATCTTTCTCCCTTTATTTTGTAGAGTCAAACTACATAATTTCAATACAGTAATCTATAAGTGTACACTAGTTTTGTTCTACATAATCAGTCTTCTTATGGTTGAGTTATAGCCTTCACAATATAAATGATCTGCCGAGTGTATAGCTCTGTTCCTTTCATATATGTGTTGAAAGGACACAATTAGAGACCAAACGGCCTTGCAACCTTAGCCATTCATTGAATACCTAAATGCGAAAACAAAGTTATTTCTTGTACTTTGATTATATGTTAGATAGTGGGAAATGTCTATTATAATGTAATTAGCATGTACTCAGGATTTTAAGAAAAAGTAAAAGAGGCAGGCATTAGTTTAATAAAGAAAAGTATCATGCATCCATTCATTCAAAAAATGTTTAGGAAGGTGTCATGTGCTAGGTCCTATCTTTGTTTTGTGAATAAGTAAGGCTCAAGGTCTTTGACTTTCTTGGTCTTTTAGCCTATAAAGAAACAACTGCACAATAGATAACACTCCACCTGTGTCTCTCTCTCTCTTTACCCTCTCCATGGTTTCAGAGTCACAGACATCAGTTAGTTGAAGTAGATAAAGCATGCCAGCCATTTATGCGAGAGAACACATGTAATGACTTGTTATTGGTTATCTTCCTGCAAGACTTTTGTCACAATGAAGGGTTTTTCTCCTTCCAGTTCCATTGGGCAGAGATGGGGACATTTTCCTCCTGTCCCACTCAGCGTGTTTCCTTTCCAGTAGAAACAACTGTCCACACAAAAGCACTTCTGCTGTGCTTGCCTTATATTTAATAGTGCCAAGGATGCTTTATTCATCCTTCACTCAGTTTGGGCCAATGCTGAAATGCCTCGAGATGGCTCTTGGGTACTCCGATGGGCATTGCCCATCATTTGAATTTAATGTGTAGGATCAGCTTCATGTTGATGCTTTGTCTCTTGTGGCCCTTGTGAACCAGTGAAAGTAGCAAGTGGCTTTTAGTTTCCTCTAACCATGCTCCTTTCTGCTGCTGTGCAGATAGTGCCAGTGAGACTGCATGGTCAGGGCAGGAACTGAACTGTGGCTCATCTTTAGTTTTCTTTTGAAAAGCAACTTTATACTCTGTGACTGTGGGCGACATCATCTCCCTTTAGCTCTTGTGTGGTTGGTTTTACAATGCTATATAAAAGCTCTTTTGACTTTTCTTTTTGTTACTGTTTCCGTTTTAAATATTCATTTAATTAAAAACAATCTAGCTTCTCTCTGCTTTTCTCAGTTCATTTCCTGAGTTTCCTTTTCTTTTTGTTCAGACGATTGAACTCTTCTATGTTTTCTCAGAAGCTGGCTGGTGCGCCTTGTCCTTCTCCAGGCCTGGTCTCAGCTTCCAAATACCTTGTTTCTAACCTCTCAGGCTGATTGTTTTCAACAGCAATGAGAAGACTGAGAAGGCAGGGAGCAATTTTGTTTGTTTGTTTGTTTACCTTTACTTTTTCCCCTAAGTTCTTTAAACCCCCATTCTTGCTTTCCAGCTTTCTAGAAATGCCACTTTCACTGCATAACACCTGCTGTTTGGCATTTGTCATCCTTGTCTTCCAGAGAGCAGGTGCTAATGACTCCAGGGCTGGAGGAAGAGCTTCCATCTCTCCCTTAGTGGCTATAGCCATCCAATCATCTGTCTGATTACTGAATGTGAACACCCCAGTTTACCCTGAAAGACTGATGTGGAATCCGAGAGGCTCAATGCTGATACATGATGCATGGAGACTTAGAATTACTGTGGGTCACCCATAGCACTTGCTTTGTTGAGCTTGTATGGAACAACCAGGCCTCACGTGTCTGATTATTTTGTTGAACAGAGGATTTCCACATCATCAGGTCTTTTGAACATTTCCCATGTCAGTCTGTGAAGCCAGAGTTGAGAAACAAGTGATTTTATGAAACAACATAAGGTCTCAATCAAAAATGACCTCTCTGGAAACCTATGTCCAGAGGCTGTAAACATGAATGCTTAGTGAAGGGTAATGCTGCCATTCCTGCATGCACAGTATTATATTGGCTCTCCAAAGTCCTGTGGTGTAGAGAGAGTTCTTGAAATTGCATGACACAGGATCGTAGATTGGGGGTGAAGAAATGCTCAGAGGACCCAACATTTTGAAAAGGCTGGGTTTATAAGCTGTTTAGAGTCCCACAGTGAGTGTCAAGGGATTAGCCTTTGGGGCACAGGACTTATGGTAGTACTGGCTGCAAGTTGATTCTCTTTATGCGCTTTGGAAATGTGGACCTGCTGTCTTCTTTTGAACATTATTTCACTTTCTCTTTTCTTTGGAGGCAGCCCTGACAGGAAATCTGTCAGGTGTTATAGTGTGGCAATAAGGCAGCTCTGCAGCCCCGAGAGACTTGCCTTCTTTCCTTCTATCCACACGTGTGAGCCCTGCTCCGTCCCCTGGCAGAATTACATACCTGGCCTTGCACTGTTGTCTCTGTAATGTTTTAACTGTCTTTTGCTGCCTCATCCTTACTCCTTATTTTGTCCTTTCTTCTCCAAGGTGTTTATGAATGCCTTTCTTTATACAGGACTCTTTAGAAATACATTGAGCTGTTTAACATAACAATCATTTATCAGTCACATCCTACATTTTCAGGTCTACTTAATGTCATTTATATGTGTACAACCAACTCTAAGAATCTTCTGTTTGATAGGTAGGCCCAATGCGGTAAGAGACTGCAAGCTACTTGGTGAGGGGCTGAGTAGTTCTTTGGCTGCTTTGATGTCTTGTGTTCACACAGCTTATTTACATGCTCTCAGCCTGAACCTACCCATGTCTCCCTTTATGTACCCTGAATATTTAGCAGAGACTGTTTTTACTTTCAATAGAATACCTGTAATATTTAATGATAACAGATAGAAAATAACATTTTGGGGGATTTAGAATATATTCTTTGAGTTAGATCTAAGATATGAATATTATCTGGATAATGTGAAAACATTGATATAAGCTTGCAAACTGATCAAATATGTACAAGATATGTTTAGACACTGATAATACTTGATGAACACAGACTGGTAAGGAGCCCAGCAGGGCCTCTAGTTCACTCACTGTCCACACAACAGGAACCACTGCTCTCCTCTCACTAATGAGTTTAAAGAAGCATATTAATGGACTTCTGTCTGCATGACTCCAGCCTTGTAATGATCTATTCACATTGCAGACCCTCTAGAGGTTTACTGCTCCCAACAATTCAGAGTATGACATCATGTATACTCTCTGTATCTCATGATTTTATTTCCATAGATAAAGCTCAAAATGATTTAAATATGTATTTCTAACTTTTTGATCCTATATACAGGACTGACTTGACCATCTTTGTATAATATCCTTAACGACTGGTAGGCTTAGGGTGTGGTTGGAAGCTGTGTAGTTGGTCATTGTGTGCCTACATAGTCAGTTTTAGCATTTCTGTCAAGCTGTTTTACGTACAAGTTATTTTAGGGGTAATATATCCCACTGAAGCATGCTTGTCTTGTTTTGTCCTGGCATCCCAATACTTGGTACCATGCAATGTTGTAATTCTTGCTGATATGATGGAGAGAATGGTTGTTCCTAGTTCTGACTATGAGAAAAGATGACTCAGTGTCTCACAATGATGTGGAGGAAGTGTCTCATGAGGAGGGCAAAGCATCTATTTCTAGTCAAATAACTGTCCAAGATCATGATTGTAGAGCATCCTATGACATTTCAGCAAATCTTGTGGCTAGAAACCAATTACTTTGATAGTGATGCCTCATCCAGGACACTCTTGAAGGATCCTTCTTTAACCATTTCATTACTTTTGATTTAGTATTTTCTGTGGTGACTATGTATACATGGAGACATGGCTGTGAGCAAAATAAATATGGCCTTTTCGTTTTATGGACTTTTTAGTTTAGTTGGGAACAGAGGTGATCAAATACTCATGGAAACACATGATTGTAGGATATAAGCATTGCCACAAAGAGAAAAGAGAATAGCTATGGTGTCTGGTACTGGCTGCTGGCTGCTGTGCATGCCTATTTGATGAAAGTGTATTCTAAGAGTGTTGTAGGTTGTAGGTTGGAATAATAGTGATGGATTGGTCAAGGTTCTCTAAAGCAAAAAACCAAATTGATTGAATAAATATATTCAAGCATACATAAGTTACATATATGACACATATATGCAGAGAGACAATTGTGCATATAAATTAAAGGGCGCTAATTATAAGGATATAACCTTTGTATTCTACCAGGTAGGTCTCACATTGGATAGACCAAGAATCCTAGAGATGCTCAGTCCATCAGGCTGAATGTCTCGGCACTGCCAATCAGAGCTAAAGACCCAGAGGATTCCTGGAGAGCTGTTAGTCTTCAGCCTGTGTTTGAGTCCTGAAGAACTTGGTTCTAATATTGGTGAAGGATGCCACAGAAAGTTAGATTCTAAGTGATGGAATCATGTTAGATATTGTGTTAGAAAACTGAGCAGACTTTCCCTGTGTGAGCTGAGGTCTAATCAGTGAACTTGGTCAATACTGTCCATGGAGTGTGGCAAGTGTTTGATGACCATTTCCTATGGCATGGAGATCTTATCTTGTTCTGTGACCTCACATTTCTAAACATTCCATTTTCTCATATCTAAGGTATATTACTTCAAGAGTGGGGTTTTTAACCCCAGAGAAAATTAGAAAATACAAAACATACAAAAACCACCTTACTGTCTTGCAGTAAGTGAGTGTAAGATAGGATATTAACCTATCTTGTTTTTTAAACTGATAGCAAGTCATTGGTATACTAGATTTTGCCTAGATAATGCTCACATATCAAGAGGGGCAGATGTACCTTTCTTTCTGGTTAACCAGGAAATCTTGCCATGCTAGCAGTCCTTGTTCAGTATTAGTTCTTACACACTCCAACTCCTCCTCATGCTCTTTAATCCTGCAGATTAAATTCTAGCACTTTTCTTCAGCTGTTTGGAATACTGGATCACTGCTATACATCAATGATGGCACACTGGCGATAGCTGCGTGCAGCACACTGGTCTGAACCTTTGAACTGTCTATGGAAGTGCAGAGTCTGTATTTTTAGTTCATTTCCTTAGGCAAATGCAAATATTTCAAAGCCACCTCAGACATCCACTAACTTGACTGTCAGTGTAAACAGCTTCAAGACAGCATAAGCACAGGGAAGCTCTTAATTTACCATCTCCAGGCACCTCTTCAAGCTTTAGTTGAGAAAATCCAAAGGGGACTTGTGTGGGCTAAGCACCACATGTGTGTAGGGTCCAGTAAAGATTATGAGCCATTCAACCTACATCAAAGCTTCAACTTTAGCTTGAACTATGAGAGATTAAGTACACATACTTTATCTCGAGAAACGAGGCCAGGCCTGTGCCATTTTAACTCAAAAATGTGTTGATAGTTTGTTTCTTAATTTCAGAATGCTGGGGCTTGTTTCATGACTTTCAAAAACTGTATACTTTTCTGTTTTTTAACAATTTGTCATAGACAAATTTAAAAAGTATTGTAACAATTATTTTAATGTATCTTTCTGCATATATCATCTTCAGCAACAATTGGCTCATGTTCTTGTCTGTACGCTGTTCTTCCTGTCACATGTAGTCCTCCCTCTTCTCTCCATAGCCTTCCTTTCCTTTCATGGTCACCTCTTCTCCTCTCTACCTCAGACCTTCCCTCCTGAATTATCTCAGAGATAATCTCAAATATCACAGCATACAGTCAGTGCTGTAAAATTGAAACTTTAATAGGTGTGTCTAAAGCACTTCTCTCAGCCATAAATAATGTTAGGTGACCGTTTTCCCATAGTGTTTATTGATCTTGTGGCTTTTGCCTTGGGGGCATAGTGTGGGAAATTCGCAGAGTAAAATTTTTAATTCTGAGTGGCTTCTCTGGTTGGTTGAAATGACAGGCTTGTCTGTGTTTATTTTGGCTATTATATATATTTAAAATATTTCGTCAAATGAACCATATTAACATTAGTGAGCCTTTTGTGTTGTAAGTAGTGTTCTGATCCTAATTATAAAGTATTTTAAGGTATAGACAAAAACACAGGTATATATTGCCAGTACTTCATTAAGGTTAGTGGTTTCTCCGATTTCCTCCGTCTAGATTTTGAGTATCTGTGCAGTAAGCATGGAAGGTGTTTGCTTTCAACCAAATTACCTAGAAAATGGAGAGGGAGGCAGAAGTTTATATTCTTAGAATGAGGAAACCCAAGTGTTTCTAACATAGCAGCAGAGAGCAGACAGACAGTGCATAGCACTGTGCTCACATAGCTGTGATCACACCACATCTTCATAAAAACTTCCTGAACGAGGGTGTTCTGAGTGATCCACTCAGGGGAAGCAAGAAGAGTTAGCCTGGCTCCCTACTTTCCCTGCTCAGTCAGCACTGAGTTTCTCAGGCTTTTGTAGAAGAATGCTTTTTAAAAATAATCCTCTCAGACACACTTTGATTCTAAAAAAAAAAAAACGAAAAGAAAAGCAATTATGGATTTTAGTTTCTTCTGTGTCATTGTGACCACTTTATGTAACAACTTAAGGGAAGAGAGTTCGATCTGGACTCATGCCATCTAAAGGAGGCTTGCAGTCTATTAGGTCTGGGAAGGCATGGTGATTCAACTCAGTCTGTGGTTGTGCAGCATGGGATACAGGCCTTTTCACATTGCTGACCATGAGGCACACAGAGATAGAACATAACCATGTCTTCCATCAGTCAGGTCCCAGTTCCTCACAGCTCTGTAGCTTCAAAGTCACTCTATAAAGTGAAGCAAAGGGTTCGGGAATGATTCTGTGGGGACAGAGATGGTATTTACCCGATTGTTGCAAATAGATCCATAACCCTGGCACACTTGTGTCCTCTGAACAGATGCATTGGTGATCTGATAAAGAGATCTCAGTTTGAGCTAAAGCGTCCCTTGTTCTGCATCCTTGTTCTGCATTAGGTGGCAGTTTGTCATGGTTCTCTCTCATACTCATTTCTCCTTTGCTTGTGTCAAGGAGCTGCTGCTGAAGAGATGGTTGACAGTTTCATTGCAGCAGCTTCATGAAGTGACTTCCTGTACACAGAGTGAATTAGTTGGCATGTCACAATTCTGGCTTTGGTTTTCCTTGTCCCATTATAGGAATTTTTAGAAAACAAACAATTGCCTTATCAGGTAACTAACATCTTATCCAAACAACATCAACTCACTCTCTCTCTCTCTCTCTCTCTCTCTCTCTCTCTCTCTCTCTCTCCTCTCTCTCTCCTCTCTCTCTCTCTCTCTCTCTCTCTCTCTCTCTCTCTCTCTCTCTCTCTCTCTCTCTCTGTGTGTGTGTGTGTGTGTATGTGATTCTGTAAGCGTTTTTTGAACTTTGTGTATTATATGTGCATATATACTAGTGATATCTTTACATTTAGAGTGTCTTGCTTTTAATTTGGCTGTAATTTGCAAGTATAATCAAGTCCATTTCAGTTTGCTTTTGTTATTAATCTGTTGGTGGAGGGTGAAGGTCTAAAGCAGATTTGCAGTGACTTACCTGTATGCTGACTCCGTTCCTTCCACTGCCCCTCTCTCTGTCTGCTCACTGTGTGTCTGGTCCATTCACACCTGCTGTTCCTACAACTCTTAACCCTTTAGTTTGCATCTGCTCTGCCTTCTCTGCAGCTTCTTTACTAGTGAAGAGGCCTCGCTTTCTGCTTTGCCTCACTGTGCTGGGTGCCTGCCTCCTCTATCCTAAGTGGTTACTTAGGGTGCTGTGTGGCCCTGTCTGTCAGTGTTCAGAGTAGAGACACTGCTCCTCTGTCTCTGCTATTTGGGAATGCAGACTGTGGACTGTTTACATATTGCTTCATCTGGTATACTCTCCTGAGAAGCCATGTCAGCCTTTAGGCCACTTGTTCTCCAGAATGTCCTTGTGAAACATCCATGACAGGGCTGGCACTGACACTTGGGGCTTTCTGTAGCACTGCCCTTTAAAAAAAAAAAAAAACAACAATAACAACAAATAAAAACAAAAACAAAACAAAACAAAAACCAGTGTTTCCCTGTATAATAATTCCCTTTCCTAGTTCCAGGCCCTCACTCGTAAGTACCTTTAACACAGTATCTGAATTGAGGTATTAAGAGAATCCTCATTATTTTCCCTATTGGCGTAGCGTTATTCAAATAACCAGAAATTCATGCATATGCTCATGTCTTGGGTTTTTCTTCTACATTCTGTTTGATACTGAAATTTTGACCAAAATAAGAGTTGAATTTCATACTTTCCAAACATGAATTTTGACCTTGGGAAGTTTAATGAATCATCTTCTTTATGTAGTAGAGATAAATCCATGACACGTGATATGTTAGTTACTAGTCATTCCATGAGTTTTAAATTATACCTAATTTATATGAATTAACATGAAGTAGGATTTAAAATTAGTTTCATCCACTCTCTGTGTTTTAGGTGGTGAATACCATGTTCATCACATGCCTGGGCTGTTTAGAACATTCCAGTGTGGCACAAGCTTGTATTGTCCAGCAGTGATAGAGAGGATTCCATACAGGGCAGCTTAGGCAATAGGAGGAAGCAGTGTTCAGGTGTGTATTACTGCTTTCTCTAAGCTTAGTTCAAACAATATTGGCCTTTATTGGTAATCAATAAGACACTGAGATACTTCGGTTTGACTGATCATAGGCACAAATGAAAACCTCTGCAGGATATATGTCTCACCGACACAGAAGATCAACACTTAGACTGCTTTATGGCTGAGAGGATTAAGAGAACCAACCTCACAGCTCAGTACCTAAAATATCAGAAAAACAAAGGCCACAGGTGTTTGAAAGTTTTGTTAGGACTGCTGTTTCTAGAAATGTGTTCTCATGTTTATGCCCCTGTTGGCTTGGGCTAAGAAGTTGTTGTGAATCCTAGAATGTTAAAACCCCTGTCATCATTCCAATCTAGTCTGAGTCATAAGAACAAAAGTTTTCCTATTAAAATGAAGAGATCAACTAAGTAAGTAACTAACTGAATGACATGAGTTTTTGTTCATTACATAGAATCAGAAACTGTGGTTGATACGCTCTGGTATTTATTTTTGTAAGAATGTTTTTGCCTGATGTTTTGACAGAAATGCCAGGACAGTGTTTCCCACTTTGTGTGGACAGACAGAAGTGAAACCTGGTTGAATTTCATTTCCAGAATACCTTGCTTTGATTTCCATTCATTGGCACTTAAGATCTGGTGTTTGGGTCATGACTAAGATCAGTGGGTGAGGGTTACTATGAAAAATTCCACAGGGAATAAGTTGGTGTTTGGTGCAAAAAGCTCATATGTCCTATTTGAGACTGTGTGAAATAAACTGGACCCTCCCAATAAGGTGGCCCCAGAGACTGGATTTAATCCTCTGGGGTGACTGCTTTCACAAGTCTTTTCAAGAGCCTAAGTACCATAAAACACAACCACAAAAGCCTTCCTTCGAAGGAATGTGTGTGTCAGCTCATGTCAAGAGCTCTTAGCATGGAACAATGAGCCTAAAGCCATAATCTAATAAACAAACAGATAATCCAGTTCTGGTTTGTCTAGGTAATATAATGTCTCTATCAAACTATTTCCTGCACCTTTAGGTCTATTCAGAAGGAAAGAGTTCTGCGTGGGAATGTATGTGTTTTCTTAGCAGGGGATGTGGTTCCCGTGCCTGCATAGCTTGTTTTTCTCTTCTGGCTCAGTCTTGTTGTTCACAGTGGGATTTTTCCATCTTTGTAATTTGGTATTTTCCTTGGTTTTTATTGTAAAGGATGGGAATGTGTACAGCTCAATTTCAGGTGTCTTGTTGCACCACCTCCACCTCAGGTGCCGTTGGCCAGGGCAGGGCAGCCAGTACTTGCTTGTCTTCATGCCTTTCTGTCCACCAAACCTTTAGGCAACCACTAAGCACAAAGGCAAAACTTTTTCCACACAGGAAGTTCAGGGATTCCTGGGGGAATTTCCAAATGTCCAGAGTCCTTTTTACTCCCCTGTGACAACTGAGTGGCATGTGGAAAGTCCTGTGCACTGGGAGTCCACTTTGAAAACAACTACCGAATGCTTAATTTTCAATATGGCCCTGAGGTTTGGGCATGAGGGGGGTCAGTCATTAGCAGCACGAGTTACTGGTTGCTGTTTGCCTGATCTTGCCTAGAGAATTATGTTTTATGGCGTAATGCTCAGTGAGTGTCTTCTCTCAGTTAGGCTAACTGCCCGGCCATAACATCGGGCTATTTTCTGACTAGTCAGGTTGAAAACAGTCTGTCTCTTTGTTGTTAATTGGCCCTCACATTTTGAGTCATGGAGTCATAAACTATTGGTGTTGAAAGGGTCTTTAAAAGCTATTAAGCAGGTCCCTTGCACTTACAGGGCTGTAATCTGTATTACAGTGTTCCTCCTCCTCACCCCACCTTGAACATGTACAGTTATTGGTATTTTTCACTTTCTCAAGCCAGCAACTTTCTAGTTTTCTTTTCCTGTCATGCATCAGGTGCTTAGTAAATGCAGATACACTGTATTGATATGCTATTGCCATTGTTTCTGTGAAACTCTTTTTAGGTATTCCAAACAAGTTTAATATTTCCAGCTCTTTCATCAAGGTAGTTCAGGCCCATATTTCTGTATTACCTAGTTTCAATTGTAACATGTCTGAAGAGGTAAATACAATTATAGAGTGGGTTTTTTTTTGTTTGTTTTTGTCCTCTCATGCACCTGCTAGGTGTAGTTCTGCCTCCCATTCCATTTGTTATCTTCTGCTTATTAAAGTCATAAAGTAATTCTCTAGTCCCTGATTCTGGTGTGGACCATCCTATTCTTGGCAGCAACAGAATCCTCTGGAGACCTTTTCTTTATAAATCGATGCACTGGTGGAAAGAAAAGCCTCCCACAGGTAGAGGCAAGAACTGGCTTAGCTGAAAATCTAATTTTGCTTCCTGAAATGCATTTCTCAGCTTACCATCTAACATGGATTTTCCCTAAATTTGGTAGCAAGATTATGGATCACAAGGAGAACAGTGTATGGAAGACAAAATAGAATGTTTAAGTAATATCTAAATTTGGAAAAATATCCTGAAATATGAAGGATGTCTTAGAAAGTTTTTTAACTTCAGACACTCCATGCCGTGGCTGGAAGACACTTACAGTGCACTGAGGAACTTGTTCCCTCCCTGCTTGCCAGTGCTCCCTGCAGCCTCCTCCTTCATGGCTCACTGTGGGATGCAGAGTATCTGGTAGGAGGATACCAGGTCCTGATTGCTGCAACCTGTGAATAGGTTGGTTCCATAGCAAAGGGTCTTCATATTTAAACAGGGTTCTGATTGCTAAGCAGTCTATGGGTGAGGCCAGTACTCATAGTAATTTCCTTAGGAGTCAGTGAGGGGCAAAGCAGAGAAGTTTGGAGTAATCCATGATGAGAGAATGTTCAAGGAGTATTGGTTGGCTTTGAAGATGGAGGAAAGGGGCCATATATCAATGAATGAGGGCCACTTCTCGAAGCTGGGTAAGGCGAGGCAATAGGTTCTCTGCAGACATTTCATAAAATAAAGCAGCTCTAGAGATACTTTGGTTTTAGTTCACTGGTATTCATGGTGGACTTTTGTTTATGAAACAAGAAGATTAGAAACCTGTATTATTTTGAACTATGACGCCTATAAAAACAATGCAAATATTACCAGAGACTGTGTTACATTGAGATTATTTGTTTGCTTGCTTCACCTTTTTGAAAAAAAGAAATTTTCAAGCTTTACTATATCTTAAAACAGGTATCTCAACGTAATTTCATCTGAAAGGAACATAAAATCCTCTGACAAATCCTAGGCAGAACTAGTGATTTTTCAGTATGTGTGCAGAATTCCTGATACAATGTAAGGTGTCTTGCTTTGGAAAAATGTTGAACTTTTTGGTAATAAGTGTACCCTTACTGAATCTAATTTTTCTTATGTGTAAAATAAGTTGGTGGACAAGATTAAGGTCAGTAAGTTTTCTGTAAGTCCTAACTGTCACTCTAGATATGCTTTTAGGGAGGTGAGGTGTTTTCTCTACTTAGTTTTGACATTGGAATGAGAAAGTAGCCACATATAATAAGTAATTGAATGGTCGTGGCTGTGTTCCAATAAAGCTTTATTTGTAAAAGCATAAAGTGGGCATTCATCCATTTAGAAATTGTTTATGAACCTTAGGCTATTGAACATTCTTATTCTTTTCTAATTTTCTTCTAACCTGATTATTTGGTAGGTTTATAATGTTGTATATTGTCCATTACAATAAGCAAGTGTCAGTAGGCCTTAAATAGAGACTCAAGCGTATTTCTTTGTAAGAATCCCTGTAATAGTTGCAGACTTAAGTGCCAGGAAGGGAACTGCTACCATGTCCTTGGCAACTGGACCTGGAACAAATGCTCTTAAGGATGAGAGACAGGGAAACCCTTGCATGCCAAGGCTGAGCTCACTCAACTTGAGACTCCGAGGACTGCAGCTACTGTTGGAAGAATACACGGGTGCAATAAATCCACTGTGCTAAGGAATGATAGACCTTCCAAGGCTATTGGCCAAATGAAGTAAAAGGAAGGAAGGAATCCCTCACTCAGCTAAATTATGTCTTTGGGCTGGTTGAACAAGTCTGCTAAATTAGCAAGGTGCTTGAACTTCAGCCCAGAATACGTCATAGGACTGTGCTGTTTGTATTGTCTTCCATCACAGGACCTCCTCTAAGGGAGAAAGGTGAAGTAATGAAATGGAAGCAGTGGCTAGCTCCCTAAGGACAAAACTTGCTTATTCCAGAGAATTTAAATATTGAAGTCTTTATTGGACTTGACAAATCTTGGTTCTTCAATGATAAAAATCTAATAGATTTTGGACTTTTAAAAGCTTTCCTACTCCTGCAGGGCTTGACCACGTTCAGATGTTGGAGTGTGGTTTAGAGAGCAACATAGGGAGAAAGAGTCAGTTAAGCAAAAGAAATTGTGTTGCGGCTATTTGGTTGATCACCAGATTGTGGTTGTTGTTTTGATTTGGCTGATTTATTTGATTTTGAGGGTAGAAGTGATCTCTTCTATGAGTGTGCCAGATTTCCTTGTTATATCTTGCAAATTGTTTAAGAACACATTGTCCTCAAGGAAACAAGTTACCCAGTAATACATAGATGAGCTGAGGGAAATGCAGAGTTTAATTGTTTTAGGAGAATTTTCTGGTAGACATTTTAAGGGGAACCAAGCATGACAATGGTGAGGACTTTCTGTGGCCTTCTCTTTTCTATGTCTTTGCCCTTGAGTCTTTAGAACCACAGTAGACTATGAATCTAATTACATTTTTTTATACTTGACTTTCTAAATATTTATGAAGAAAAGTCTGATCATTAAGTTACATAAAAAAATCACCTCATGGTCAAAAGTAATGTATATTTATATAGGACATCAAAGTTTTAAAGACAGTTAAAATTTATGTACAACCCAAAGCTAAGGCATTTGCTATTATTCTCAATTTGCAAAGGAGTGTAGACATAGAATTCCATGATTTTTCCAAGTGCCTGTAGCTAGTAAGTGCTTTGCATGTGACCTATTCTACTGTTACAGACCCATGTTTGTACTATGTCTAAGTCCCCACACACACACTGGAACAGGTTAAGGGAACTCCCATTTGTAGAGCTGTCTCACACTGTCTTCTATTGAGTCTTGTGTTAAGTTTTTGCTTTCTCTCTCCCATTCGCCCTATCCCCACCTTCTCCTTCTCCCTTTGGACAGAACCTCGAGTTGCATTCTTATTAGAAAGCTACAAATGGGATAGATAGGTCAGGTTTGTTTGCAGTTTTATATGGGAAAACCATGGTTTTGTAAACTTGAAATCAGGAAAAGCCTAGGACTGTCAAGTCTTCTTGTGTGTTTGCCCCCACATGTTCCCACCGATTTTGAGACTTGTATACATGCATTTTTCCCAAATTGTTTCTTTAAGGACCGACTTAGGTGGCAGAGATTCAATTTGCAAAAATCCAGTGCATCTACACCCTCATCACACATTTTCCAGCACTTCTTGATTTTAGTTGTATTAGCCACTGGGGGACATACTTTGGGAATGGAATGTGAAGCTTACATCAGAGATGACACAGTGTAGTGAGGTAAATAGCTCTCTGTTTTTCATGCAGTAGACATGTAAAATGCTGTAGATGTGTTGTGGGAAGTTAGGTGAAAGTCTTTGTCTCAGGGAGCCAAGGATAACTGTTTAGGAATACAGGTGATCTGCATGTTCAAGAAGGACTTGGGCTTCTACATGAAAAACTATGGTAGATAAGATGGTCCTCATAGAAAGGACTGAGTGAGCATGTGCTTGGCATCTGGAAACAAAAAGAGTTGTGTAAATCAACAGAGTGGCATGTGACTGGGTAAAGAAGAAACAATCGAACTCAATATTTCTACAAAAAAATTAAAATATCTAGGGCAATATTTAAGCAAGAAAATATATAATCTGTACAATGAAAATAATAAAACTTTGATCAAAAAAGTTCACAAGGACTAACAAAAATGGGAATATTTTAGGTTTATAGATTAGAAAATTAATATTGTCAAAATGACTATAGCATCTCAGTGCCACTTCAGAATCAGTAGAATTCTCATCAAAATTTAGATGCCAGCCTTAACAAAATTCTGTGTGATGAAAATGGGCAAAATATTCTTAATGAATAATGAAAAAAAATAGTGCCTGTCTTCAAAACTTACTTCCAAACTATTTTGACCCAAAAGCAAGCTGCAAGCAGAAAATTTAACATATAGACCAATGGAATAGAAGAGGTACTCTAGTAGGTACTCTGTAAGTGTATAGCCAAATGATGCTTCTCAGAATCTTGAAGAGCATCCATTGGAGAAAAGACATTGTCTTCAGGAAATGGTGGTGAAAAAACAGATATGTGTGTATACAGGAAACTTGATCTCTATTTCTCACTATATATTCATTAAAAAATCAAATAAAATTGGGTTAAAGACCTAAATATGCAAATGAAACTGTGAAACAGCTCAAGAAATCATATGGAAAACAATTCAACACATTAGTGTAAGTAAAGGTGTTCTTTTTTTTCCCGTAATAAACCCCCAAGGCAAAATAAACAAAAGTAGAACAGAAGAGATAATCTTAGAATCCAAAGCAGCACAACAAAGAGCAATCAGCCTTGTGAGGAGCTAGATAGACAACCAGAAGAGCGAGAGAAAACGCTATAGATAGACAACCAGAAGAGCGAGAGAAAACGCTATAGGTAGACAACCAGAAGAGCCAGAGAAAACGCTATAGATAGACAACCAGAAGAGCGAGAGAAAACGCTATAGATAGACAACCAGAAGAGCGAGAGAAAACACTATAGGTAGACAACCAGAAGAGCGAGAGAAAACACTATAGGTAGACAACCAGAAGAGCGAGAGAAAACGCTATAGGTAGACAACCAGAAGAGCGAGAGAAAACACTATAGGCAGACAACCAGAAGAGCGAGAGAAAACACTATAGATAGGCAACCAGAAGAGCGAGAGAAAACACTATAGGTAGACAACCAGAAGAGCGAGAGAAAACACTATAGGTAGACAACCAGAAGAGCGAGAGAAAACCCTATAGATAGACAACCAGAAGAGCGAGAGAAAACGCTATAGATAGACAACCAGAAGAGCGAGAGAAAACGCTATAGATAGACAACCAGAAGAGCGAGAGAAAACGCTATAGGTAGACAACCAGAAGAGCGAGAGAAAACGCTATAGGTAGACAACCAGAAGAACGAGAGAAAACGCTATAGGTAGACAACCAGAAGAGCGAGAGAAAACGCTATAGGTAGACAACCAGAAGAGCGAGAGAAAACGCTATAGGTAGACAACCAGAAGAGCGAGAGAAAACGCTATAGGTAGACAACCAGAAGAGCGAGAGAAAACGCTATAGGTAGACAACCAGAAGAGCGAGAGAAAACGCTATAGGTAGACAACCAGAAGAGCGAGAGAAAACACTATAGGTAGACAACCAGAAGAGCGAGAGAAAACACTATAGGAAGACAACCAGAAGAGCGAGAGAAAACACTATGGACAGACAACCAGAAGAGCGAGAGAAAACACTATAGCCAGTTATCTGGGAAGCAATTTATAGCTAGGATACCTAACACCTCAAAAGAAAGATAGGAATTTATCACTAAAAACTCAGAAAATGATTTAAGTAAATATTTCTCAAAATAAGATGACTAAATAGTCAACAAATATACTGAATAATTTCAACCTTACTCATCACTAGGGAAATACATGTCAAAGCAACCATGAGCTACCATGAGCCACTTGTTAAAATGGCTATGAGAGAGGAGCAGTAGTGGGTAATGGTGAGCCTGTAGCAAAGCTCAAGTGTTCCAGTGTGTTCCTGGGAATGCATATTTATACACCCACCTGAGCAAGACCTTGTCGTGGCTTCCTCAAACTAAAAAAATGACCCAGAGATCTCATTGGTGAGTATATTACCAAAGATAATGAAATAGTTACATCAAGGAGATATCTGTACTCACATGCTTATTATAGCATATTAACACCTTTCAAGATACAGACTCAACAAAAATGACTGTCAGTGTAAGAATGGGGGGAAATGCACAGTGCATGAACAGGTATATAAAGAATGAAACATTTGCAGCAATATGATTGGAGGATATGCTCAGCAAAGAGATACAATAATGCAGGTACATGCTCTTACTCATTTGTAACATGTAAAATGAAGTACTCTTATAGAAAAATGCAGTGGAATGGGCTCATCTGAGAATAGACAGGGTCCTGTGGGGAGGAGACACTGACAGATAAGGGTCATAAAGTATAGGCAAGGTGAAGACGGTTTCACCTCCTTACAGCACAGCAGCCTAAGAGTCTACAGTGATCTCCTATCTCTGATCTATTTCAATATAATGTGTTCCAAGAGTTATTACTAGCACAAAGGAAAGGTTTAGGTTTGAAGAAATGGAACTGATAATTACCCTGATTCCAACCTATTCACTGATATACTCATGCATGATTATCATGTGCCTATAATCATGCAATAAAATGGGTTATAGAAACTGTTTGCATCCAATAGATACTAATTGATCAGTGTATCTGGGGTGGTAGGGCTATAACCCACCAAGCTTGTCAGTTTTTTCTTAAAGAAGGTTCATCTAGCTAGATAATTTCTTCTTTCCAGAATGGGAACCTACCAAATCTCGGGGAACTCCAGAAAGGCTCGTCACAAGCTTCCAGTATTCCTATAAACTCCAGCCTGATGGGCACAGGGTCTGTTGGCCGCCAGTGTGAATGCTTGTTTCTGCACTGTTTGTTCAATCCATTAGAGGATATGGTTTCCCTTTGCCAACACCACATTGTTTTTATTACTATAGTTTTTGTAAAACAAAAACAAAAACAAACTTGTGAAATCTGGGAGTGCAGTCCTCCCACTTTACCCTCCTTTTTAAGGATTGTTTGGTTATGCTTAAGGGGTAGAGTATCAATGAGGGTTTTCAATTTGTCAACTCCATAGACAGTGCTTTGGAAAGTCCTAGCTTGGGAAGAATGGAAACCACTCAGAGACCATATCTTTAGTCTAAATATGGGATAACTGCATTAAGAATACTGTTTTGGTAGCAGTGGAGGTGAAGAATAGTGAATGAAGTTTTCAAAAGAGGGTAATTTGCTGTGACTTCCTTGTATTCAGAGCATACGGCTGGAACTAAGAAGATAGGCATTTTCAGTCTGTTTGATGGGAGGAAATGGAGATGAAGTAAACAGAAAGATAGAGGATATGGAATGAGGCCAGCAGGTCTGTGGCTAGCTTAGCTAAGTGGGGTTTGTTGAGTCCTGGGCTGTAAATCCAGTAGGTGGTGCTCAGCTGATCAGAAACATGGAACAGGATCAATGAGCTCCATGATAAGAGTGTTGCCTGTAAGTGGCATATCCACTTAGAGTTTCCTTTTTTCTGGTAACCAGTTATGGTTACCATGGAGGCAATGATGCAATCAGAGGAAAGCGATTGGGGAAAGTGGCAAAAATGACCTGGTTAAAGACAGTTTCTGGAACATTCTGCAGCTTAGTGGGGCTCAGAGAAACCATGCTGGATGGATGTTGACTTGTGTTTTATTTTGAAGTGACTGTTCTTACCATGGTTGGAAATCCTTCGCCTTCATCTCCCAGAGCCTAATGTTCCTGTTCTCCAGCTGAGAGAGACTAATTCACCACCTTGTGTTGTAAACACTCACTCATTTTAACTGATTACACCTCCAATGATTCTCAAATCACTAAAATTACTAATTGCTATTCCTTACACATCAAAGAGTGAATCCTGAATAATTAACCCCAAATAAAATTAGATGAATTGGCCCTTTTAATTAGAGTCCCCGCTGCTGTTTGTTCTGAGCTTCCTTTTCTTACTGTTAAGAGACTTTTAGAATGATTAAAACTGTTTAAGGCTTAAACAGCCAGTGACCTTTTAATACAATATAAATCCATGAAAGCAATATTTCAGCTAGCAGGTGGTGAAGTAAATTTTTAGAGCAAGTACCTGTCAGCTCCAGTATTCCTGTGGGGGTAAATGCATGCCAAAAAACAACCACCTTGAAATGAAATGAGTGTCTCTATTTGATTATTTTATAGCATTTCTGCATTTGCTAAGCTTCAGGCTTGATGAAATAAATGGCAGGGTGAAGGAGAGTGAGTAATGGCTGGCATCATCTTATATAAATAGTAGCGAGAATTTCTCAGCAAGAAGAACTTCAAGTGCATAAAAGTTGAAGTCTGGAGAAATTGCAGAAGGCTCATAGGCATGCAGCCATTTATGTCTGGATTTCCTGAAACAGAGGAAGAAACACCAGCATGGAGAAGTGGAGTGCTGTGGGCTTTCTGGGCTGCGGTTATGGAGCATGGATTCACAGCCTCTCCACACCGCATTCAGACTGCATTTTATTGCAGATCTTTCCCATGTTCCTTCCTTCTTCAGGGGACTCCTGGATGCTCTTTTTCAGCCTTCAGGAGTTGTAAGAGGGACCAGTTCTTCAGAACTCCCCGGATATCTCAATTCCTCATCTCCAATCTGCTATGGAACCTTCTAAACATGAACTACACTTTGAGCTAAGGAGAGCTTGAGTCAGAGTATATACTCTACACAATTTGACTACTTGTAGCCAAATTTTCGACCCTAGAAGGAATTATTACTTATTTTTCTTTGTAATTTAAATGTGAACTTTAGCTTCTCGTTGTGAAACAATTGCAGGTTTTACAGAAACACAGAAAAACTAGTCTCAAGGGCTCTTTTTTTTTAACCTAGCTTACCCAAATATTTGCAACTTGTATGAACAGAGTAGGCCTACATAACCCAAGTAATTAACCAATACAACTTAGTAGCATGTAGTTTTTTTCAGACTTGATCAGGTCCTATCTTCTTAATATGTATCTTTTGATCTTAATTCTGTTGAGAACTGGCTTTTGTCCAATGTTTCTTCCTATTTCTAATCTCAGATAATTTTTCATGGTGATCAGTGATGCCTAATCGGAAATACGCCTCGGAGCCTCCCAGGTTACTTTGTAAAATACGTTTGTTTGGCTCCACAATGCAAAGGTTCTGGCATAACTATTATAGAGTAGTGCCTTCTATTCTATGTGATAGATGGTAATATGTGTTGGAATCCAGTTTATTCTTCATTAATGTATTCCTAGTTTTAGAACCAAATCAGTAACATATGCATGTGTATGTATTAGTTAAGTTTCTATTTTTTCTATAAAACATCATGATCCAAAGCACTCTGGGAATGAAAGGTTTTGTTTCAGTTCATACCTCTATACAAAGTCCATCACTGAAGGAAGTCATGGCAAAAACTCAATCAGGGACTAAACCTGGAGGCAGAACTTCTTCCAGGCTATGGCAGGGTGCTGTTTACTGCTTTGTGCCTCTGGCTCCCTCGGTGTGCTTTCTTATGTACCCCAGGACAACCTTCCCAGGGACAACATGTCACACAGTGGGCTCAACTCTGCTCTCCCATCGAATCAGGAATCCATCAGCTATGCTGCTAGGCTAATTTTATGACCACATTTTCTTCTTTTCAGTTCCTTCTTCCTAGGTTACTCAGGCTTATGTCAAGCTGACAAAAAGAAGCTAACAACAACAACAAACAAAACCAAAACCCCAGCCAGCACAACGTGTAAACAAGGGTGTGTGTGGGTATGGAGGGGCAAGTAGGAAAGAGAATAAGAACCTGAGGGGTAGAGGATGGCATGGACTGTGTGCAGACAAATCACAGGACCTACAAAGAGGGCAGAAGGAGGAATGTTCCTCTACTCCTAAGTCTGGAGAGAGCTTCCCTGTTGATGGTGATAGGTGTATAAAAATATACTCAGTAGTGAAAGTATAAGATGCAGTGCAGAGCTTTGTAGTGTCTTTTTGGAATGGCTACTTTATCTGCATAGAACTTCATTGAACTGTTTGCTCTTTAGGTAAATCGTGATATGTGATAATTTTTATTTCCTACCTTTCATACAGTAAAGTTTAAAATACAAAAGTAAATAATGAAATGTGAAGTAAGATTGCTTCTATGTCTGTAGCACTAGTGTTTCTGGATTCTATGTTAGTCCTTTCCTTAATGTCCTGTTCCATTGCCAGCTGTACTTTATGGAATGAGACTTTATTCTGAGAAATTCCTGGATGATCAGTAGAAATTTCTGGATAGCCATTGATTATGGATGTTTGTGAAAGTCTATTCACAGATCTTTGATTATTGAAGAAAAATCCAGAGCAAATACAGATGGTTGCAACCTTCCTAGAGGATTAAATTCCCCCAGACAAGAAAATAATTTAGAGTTCAGGACTTGTCATTATTCTTGGCAGACAGTCTCTCAGTAATTTAAATTGTAACTAGTCAGAAAGAAGTAAATCAACAATAGCAACAGCAGCAGCAAAATAAAACTGATAGGTCCTTTAAAACTAAAGTCCTCTGCTGCTTGGTCACCAGGGCCACAATCCCCTGAACTACTTATGTTAGCCTGGTAGGTAAATGTTTTGCTATACCTTACATTAATAATTAGAAAGAACAAAACTTGACTATAGGAAATCACATTCTTTCACAGTTCATTTGAGTTTATATTTAATATATTTGTGTATAATTTCTACATCCACTATAGGGAGTACATACTCAGTAAGTAATAAGCTCATGATAAATTATTCATAAAACAGGAAGCAGGGCTGCAGTCATCTCCTACCTGGCCCAGTAGGGAAAACCAATAGATAGGAAGTAAAACTGGGAGCAGCACTTGTGCAGATGTGGTTCTCAGTACTTTGTCATTGTTGATGAGGATGGCAAACACAGTCAGAATCCAGAGGTAGAAATCTCTTCGTCACCCATTGATGTAGTGTGTTGAGGACCTGCTTTCCCTCAGGCTCCATGGCTGTCCTTGAAGAGAAGAGAACTTCTGCCTGGGATGGCCACTACTGGTCATCTGCAAATGGATGGGATAGTTTGGGGACTGTCATTCATTAAAGTAGTATTCACTTGCCAGCTTCTGTTCTGAGTTGTAAATTAAGGTTTTTGTCTTTTGATGTTGAGTTGATCTTTATCCATAATGACTGTAAAATTTTT
Organism: Tokudaia tokunoshimensis; assembly: GCA_036184795.1. NCBI lineage: Eukaryota > Metazoa > Chordata > Mammalia > Rodentia > Muridae > Tokudaia > Tokudaia tokunoshimensis. The sequence continues at coordinate 10,852,731 of BTHU01000015.1, forward strand.
ATTTCATCTTTTCACACTGAGAATTCTTACATTTTACTATTGGGGCTGAGGGTATCTCAATAACTAGTAGAAGACTAACACATCCAGTTCAACCTGTTGTCCTGTTTACTTTTATTGCCCATATTTGAAATTTAATGTTTATGGACTTGGTTTCTGTTTGGATTGGAGTTGCTCTGGTTTTGTGAGACAGGCAGCACCTAGGAAATTTAAAAGTGTGTGTGACTCTAGTCCACGTTTCAGAAGCATGTTCTCCTTCGCTTTATGTATCGTGTAGAATCTGTTCTGTTTTCTACTGCGAACATGACTCTTCACATCTAAGTGCTATGCAATAGAGGTGTGTGATATGCTCTACCAGTTACGGCACAGTGGAGTCTACCTCTGTGCTCAGAGGTTATCTGTGTGAAAAGGCCTGTTGAAGTTAGTGTAGCCCCAGGAATTCAGTATTAGCTAAATATGGAGAGAATCTGTCCAATTTAAAAGTGGGGAGACGTCATCCTTTTCAAAGATGATAAGTCATCTTGCTTTTAATCTGAGAATCTCGAAGAGCATTTTGAGCTACGTTATTTAGAAAGATGACTGCACATTATATTTTAGCTTGGGTAAATATAGGGATGCATTAAAATTAAACTCTGGGTTTGAGTAGATTCTGCGATTCATTTCAAAGTATCTTCTGATTCTTAAAAATGGCAAAGTTACGTTTCATATTTATTGTATAGAATTAAAGGTAAACAGAGAGAAGAAAAAGCAGCATTTGTTATACCCTAAGCTCTGGGTAACCTCTGTTAACATCTAGTCATACAGAAAGCACTGTGCTGTGAGCCTGGTCTCCATCTCCTCTACTTGTTAATATACTGGTTTTCCTATCCTTCCCCCAGATATTCCCTGACTCACTCCCTTACTCCATTTACATTTTACCCAAATGCCACCCTCATGAGGCATTTCTTAATCCTGTTCTTTAAAACTGCAACACCCCTCTACTATCCCAGCTATGCCCCTTCCTTCCTCTGTCAGCTCATATTATCTATTTATTTCTTGACCATCCCTCTTTTTCTGCTCCAGTGCAGGTTCTACAGGGGCAACATTTCCATTTGTTTTGTGCATTTGTCTGTTTGTTCCTTTATATAGCAGAGTCCAGAGTAATGACTGGTGCACAGAGGGCACTGAGTAAATAATAGATGACAGAAACCGACAAAACCATCAGCGTGGTGGCTCTCCTGCTTTCCAATGTGCGAGCGACTGCAGGCTCTTTGTAAGCTGCACTGAGGAACATGCTAACGGTTTTCTCTGTATGGCATCATGTTGAAGATTCAACCTAGGCTTTGTTGCATGTTTTTCTGTTACTTTGTCAAAGGATAAATTATTAATTGTGAATATTTTGTAACTAAAGGCTATAAGTATAATTGAGGATTTGATACCATTTGCCATATTTTTCAAGGGATGTGCCTGCTTATTTTTAATAATAATAAAAAATAATTTGTAATGTAACCTTTGATCCATACATATGTGAGATGAAGAACAAATCAGGGTAATTCACATCTCTGTCACCTCAGATATTTTTTCATTAGTTATTTTAACTCTAGTGTCTTCTTAAATATTTTTAAGTAACGTTGTCTGGTACAGTTCTAAGTACAGACCAATTAGTAATTTATTTAGTTAGGTGAAGAAAATGAAAATTGAAGGATAGAATATTAAAGTTTCTAATATCTTGCCATGTTTGTCTAGGTGCCCACATTTAAGATTGCCCAGATAGCAACTAAAAGAACTTTAGACAGTGTCATATATCTCCTTATTCATGGTGGAGGTTGGTTCTTCAGGAGAGGATTGGTGCTATTTTCATGGCAATGAAGACAGACAACCAGCACTGGCCATGAATTGCCTTGAGAGGGAACATTCCCCCATGATTGAGTTCTCACACAGAGAGAACAGGAGCCCAGGCTCTGTGTATTGAGGGTTCTGTGACTCTCAGTCTTTCTATGGGTCTGTGACTATCCTTAGGTGTTGTGCATGTATTACATCCTGTCCCCCCTCCATGTAACTGCATTTCAGGAGCCACCACACTCCAGGAACCTCAAAAGATCTGGTGTCTTCTGTTCTGTGGAGTTGAGAAGGATGTTCTAGGCTACTAGTGTCTAGTCAGACCTAGGAACCAGACACTGTATTAAGTCTGAAACAAGAGAGTCAAGAAGACACTGCTGTAGATTCTTCTCTCTGGGCAGGGAATCATGATGCATAGTAGTCCACACAGGGAACTGAGGGAGGAGCCTCACAAGTTCATGCCCACATCTAGAGACCATATTACAAAGGAGAGAGAGGGAGAGAGGGAAGACCGAGATTCACATAGGAGTATCTGGATCCATGAACCTGGCAAGCTACCCTTGTCAGTTAAAAGACAGGAACTGGGCAGAGTGAGGAAAAACTTCATTACTAAAAGAAGCTTCACCATGTTCCTACTTTTAGTTTTGTACAGAGGAGTTCACATGTTGAAAAGACAGAAAAGGTCATTTGTTGCATGAGAAAGGTTTGTTTTCTTGGCCTGTCACATCACAGCACTTTTGGATGGTTTGAAAGGCACTGCTCAGCTAAATATCTCATGATGCCATAGGTTCCTCATACCAGTTCACTTCATATGCTTACCCATCCAGGATGCCCACGAGCTCTCTCCCTCCACTCTCAGATGCATGTGGGACCACTGTCACTGTGACATTTAAAGGTGCTTCCCATCTTCTAAAGGATAGTGGGGGAAAAACTTGAAACATATACTTAAGAGTCCTTGGAGAGCAAAGGACAAGGAGCTAGGTGTCTCTTCTCCCAGTTTGAAGTAAGAGGGAAAACATTAATGATTGCAACAGTGAAACGAGAAGACTTTATCATATGCTTTCCTCCAAGTCTACTCTAGTTGCACAGTTTAAGGCCGCTTACCACTTTCACTCTCTAAGGAATTCATGGCCATCATCTCTGCTATAACACACATTGTGAAGCTTTATCACACATCTAGCATTGAGTATGTTTGTCTGTTGGATGTTCATCTACATCAGATGATGACAAAGAGTTGTCCAGGTTCTTCATTCCAGTTTCAACATCTAGTTCATTTCCCCTCCAGAGCATTCCCCTTCCAATACCTCCCCTTCAGTGCCGCCCCATTGCCATATTAGCATGTGAGTCCCAGTATAGGATGTAGGAACCAAACCTGAATTGAAACCTTGGATGTAGTCAGTGATTGATGGTTAAGAGGTTACCAGATGGCTTCTTAGGAGCCTTGTTTAGAATTAGGATCTTAGTTGTTTCCACATTATTTCTTTGTTAAAGAAATAATTTTTTTTCTCTTTAATCCTTCTGAGGTTACCACAGCCTGTGTGTCTCTATGTTTAAGTTCTCATAGAGAAACAGGGTAAAGGAGAATATACTTAGAAGGGACCTCAGAGACAGAGTTGTACCATTATTTTTAAAGTTATTTCTGTGACATTTTGGTTTATTCATATGTGTTTTATAGGCCTTTTAGTCACCCTTTATGATAGGGATACCAAGAGCTCAGGCAGTTTTGATAATGTCTGATGGTCTGATAATTTGAAATGCCATATAGAATCTGGTGAATTACATGCAACATTGCAACATTAAAGAGGGTGGAGAAAGACCCAGAATGATCACTAAAATCTAAACTTAGGTTGTGAACAGCCTAGTCATGGCTTCATGGCTTAATACCTTGTGCACTTTTTTTTTCATCCATTCTGATTTAAATTAGAAGAGGACTTTGTTGTGGTGCATTTTCCTTAAGAGTTAATGAATACTTCCCATAAGGTGCATAACCACCCCAGGATTTCTCACTTTTAGCTGCATGTGGAGTCCCCTAGGTTCAAAGAAACACTGATGCCAGTCATTTATTCTAATTCCCAGGATTCTCCAATCAAATCCAGCAGAGGTAGTTTGGACATCTATAGGTTTGATGGTTTTCTTACAGATTCCAGTGTGTGGATGAAGGATAGTGGAGATGTTAGATATTTTCAAGTTATAACTCTAAAATGGTAAGAAGAGAGTTAGAGACATAAGAAATCCCTGTGCGACAGGAGTTTGGAACCTTTCAAATCCTGGGGTTCTCCCAAGAATGGAAGGTACTTTGCCATAAACTTGAACTATGGTCCAGGAGCCAGTGCCACTGGAATTACCTGGGCTTTGATCATTCCATAGAACTACTACGTTGATAGTCTTTGGGAGTGCCAGCCAGCAGTCTGAATTTTACAAGATCCTGATGAATTGTGAACTTTGATCAGCATTTGAGCAGGGTTATGTCATGACTTGGGACTGGGGTTGAAGATAGCCTGGTAAAACTGAGTGGCTCTAGAGACATTATCCTTGGCTGTTGTGGCAGGGGTTAGATCTGACAGCTCATAGCTTTTACTCCCAGTGTAGCAATTGAAGGCAATGGCCGCCAGGTGTTTCGGAGCCCAGTAGACTGCCATCATTCACACGATATCCCTTTCCAGTCCTAGACTTTCTTTCCTCCAAGATACCCAAATTGTTACATTTTTATAATATCCAAAGTTAATTTGCTTATGAAAACTGCCTCCTATAGCTAGCTAGCTGGTGACAAGGTGAAAGGCAAGGAAGAGTCACTTACATGCAAAGAATACTTCTAAATGAAGCATCAAAACTACATTTTTAAAGGGAGAACAAAATGCTTTCTAAAACAGTAAAAAACAAAACAAAATAAATCCAATGTTTCTTCCTTTTCTAGTAAGACTGATTTTTGAACCATTTTAAATATTGTATAGTATAGTCATATAGTTTTGGATGTTTGCTTCCCATATCAGTGGTTACATGCGGTGTTAGCCTGAGTTTTCTTGATAACTGTATTGTACTTAGCTATCTAGATCATCTGGTTTCTGTTCAAGTGTCCCCTTATCTGTTCCTTGGCTATTTATAAACACAAGGAAAGTTGGATTCATTGGCTGTGTGTCACACTATGTTGTTTACGACCTAGCTAGTTTTTCTTACCCGCAGTGTTATTTGGAGTTTTATATTTTTTGCTATGTTGTAGATGATTTTATTCAACATGACTTGTGTGCAGGTATTCTCCTGCCTTGCTGCCTGGAATGGGCTTGCTGTGTAGGTCATACTGTCCAAGGCGATAATTGTACAGCCTCCCTTTTCCCTACCTGTATGTAAGCTTATTTTATGTTAACTTCCAAAAATATATCCTTGTAAAATGAACTTCTTTTTACCCTTACATGTATACAAATCTTTTCTTCTGCTACTCAATTAGGATTTTATTAATGCCATTAATCAATTATAATAAAATTCACTATCCCTAATCATTATTCTAAGAAGCCCTTTGCCTCTGTTTAATGTAATTGACCTCTTTATACTAACTTTAAAGTATGAAATCTGTTCTTTTATCCTATGAAAGCTAAGGCTAATAATAATTCAATGTTGTCTAAGTAAGGGAAGTTTTCTATGTAAGTCAAACAAATGGATCTGAAATGATGACAATAAATTGCCAGCAAATATATCTTTTAAAGAGTACTATGAAGTCTCAGACCTGTTAACTTCTCATATGTGTTTTCTTTCTGTAGGTGATTTTCTCCCACCGCCACCTCCACCATTAGAGGATCCTGGTACCATTCCACCTGGCCCTGGACACTTCCCTCCTCCTCCACCACTGGATGAAGGTGCTTTCAAAGTGCAGGTAAAAGCAGTGATAGAAGTCAGGTTTATCATCTAGGAGACCTGTGAGTGGTTTCTGTGGTTTATAAGCATTTACCCAGAGTATAAATAGAGCTTCGCAACTCACATGGACTTAGAGTTCTTTAATGCAAAGGGCCCAAGCCACACATGCCAGGGTACTAGTGGCTTAAACCTTGAAGCCCTGAACAATTTTTATCTACCAATTTCATTTTAACACTGAACGTGATTTTTTTTTCTTTTATGAAATGCTATTGGAGAAGTCTTCCTTTTGAGAGAGAGGTATAAAGTTCGGCCTTTTAAAAATATCTTTTCTTTCTACACTTAAACTATGGATTCTATATGAGTAAGAGTAATACTTAAGACTCTGCTTGATCAATGTGAGGCTTGAATGGACAGCAACCTGTTTTCACTAAAGCAATAAAAAGACAATGTAAGGCCTTCTCTTCTAGGTGTCTTTGAAGAAGAATGTTATAGATGTATATCATTGATCTGTAAGCATTGTGTCCTGGAGAGTACAGGTTGCAAAGTAACTAAATTCAGCTCACTGCACAAGTGACAAGAGAAGTATTTTTGCTCTAATGCAGGGTGTCTTGTGACCAGCGGCATCACTTAAGGATGAAGACATCAATGTCAGGACAGAAACATTATAACCTCATAGACATTGTCATTCTTAGATAAGATGACATTAGTATAGACACACTGGAGACAAAAATTAAGAACTGGTCTTAGAGAAATGCTGCTTTTCAGATGAGGTAGAAGAGTATCTGACATTTGCTTATCTCAGTGAGGCATCAGAATCTTGTGAGTTACAATACAATGTTAATGTTGGTGACTGCTGTGTGCTTTATTCTGTTGTTTCCTTTGCCTATGTATATGTCCCCAGTGTCTCATAAGGATTGTGATTGAGGAGAAGGGAGAAGTACCTAGGCTCTCATCTCTTGACTTCTTTCTTTTAAAGTTTAGGTTGGGAGAGCAAAGCAAAAACTATTCAATTATTTCCCAAGTCCTCTTTGTTTCTATGTAGATATTATTTGAGATAGCATTGGAGATCCCATAATATAGATGGCAAACATAGATTATGTGCCACGGAACTTCCAAGTCAATAGAGTACAAATGGTGTGCATAAGGCTGGGGGGTGCTAGGCAGGCAGGCACAGGGTGGCTTTCAAGAGTGACTTGGTGAGTGGAACCTCTTCAGAACAGTGCCACTAAACAAAGGCTTACAGGAGAAAAGACATTATAAGCCAGATGCATTCCTGAAGAAGAATATTATCATGAGGTTTGGCCATGTTTTAATAAACCATTTTTGTTGTTTGCTTTTATAAACTTTGTTTTTTTTGTTGTGGTGTGTCTTTCTATATTGGTTAATGGGCATAATTTTAAAATTCTCTTCTGTTTTCATTCTTGGATTCTTACTAAGTCTATTGTGTTATATTTTGAATATCTGCCTTGCCAAGGTCTACAGCATAAAAGTAGTTGAGAAATATGTTCTAAGTTAGTGATTGTGGGCAGATCACACTGAGTGCGGGTTATGCTCACAATTAAAAAGAAGGAAACCACACCTTCAAACGTCATAGCACTGATGCCTCTGAAAGTTCTGATGGAGATAGCTGGGTGATATTTTGATATTCCTGCCAATATTGTGCAAAGTCATAGCAATGATAATATTAAGATCAATATCGATAGTATATGAAGCTGATAATAATAAAGTTAACATAGATACGAGATAAAGCTACCAATCACAATAACAGTAGTCTTGTCCATGGATTCCATGTAAATGCCATCCAACCTGTGAACGTAGTATTTTTATATTGATTGCTCCTTGCTTTACTTTGGTCCATGTTGTATAATGTTCACAGTGAATATCTTTTACATCATTTTATTTCAGTGTATGTTTTTGTAGGTACTGTGAATGTAGCTTCTTCCTTGATTTCTTTTTCAGAGAGTTGGCTTTTAAAGCAAATAGCATCCTTACCTTTATATGTAGATTTTATATCATACAACTTTATTGAGTCTATGTATTAATTCCACATGATTTCTACAGTTCTAGCATTGTCTCTGTGTGTGATGATCTCTGAAAACAGGGACAATTTCTTTTTGCTTCTTCTCCAGTCTGAACCCGTTTTCGTCCTTGGTTTTGCCTGGTTACCCGGGTAGGACTTCCAGTTCTATGCGGAATAGAATCAGTGAGACCAGCTTCCTTGTGCAGCTCATGGGCTTTCATGAAAATGACAAAAGTCTCTTTCTCGGTGGACTTTGTTCTCATAAATGTACTCAAGCCATGGCTTTGTTTTTGAAGAGGAAGGAAATAAACAAGAAGCCAGTTGCCATGTTGGCTTGTGTTCCCTGTAAAACAGGAGGAAGGATGACGAAAAAGAAGGCCGAGTTTGCCAAATGGAACAGGATGAGTCTGGTAGGGAGAGGGTGTTGTTTTCGAGGCTCTTACCATGACATTCTCGGTAACTTATAAAGGATGCCTTGTCCCGCTCTTGGGCAATAGTGAGTTGGACATGACAGTGGTTGACCCTGCTCCTACCACTCATCAGCTCCCTTAGAGCTATTGGTGGCTCAGTCTGATCACTGGGAACAATTTTGCACTTTTCCCTCTCAGCTCTGGTAAAACCTCATCGTGCCAATTCCAAATCAAAACTGGTAAATGTGTGTTTTGTGTAGAAGTCTGTTTGTATTTCTAGCCAGACCTTCAGCCTAGAGCCAGAAGACTGCCTGGTAAGGGGGAATTTTGCAAAGCTGAAACAGACCACCTTTGTGGTCATTGGCTCTGACTTGATAGTCAGACTTCTAGATATAGCACCCACTGAAGGAATCAATTCCCAGCCCTCTTTGGAAATGGGGAGACCAAGACCTGAAGAGATGTCTGTAGATACAGTGGTTCTGATAGAACGCTCATCAGGAAATCTCTTCTCTTGGCCGTAACTCCCCCTCCCCACAAGCTGATTGTTTTGTATTCTACTTGGCTTGTCTTAGCCCTCTATCTAGTTGTAAGGCTCCATGATGGAACTGCTAAGAACAGGTGATGTTGGAGTTTTGCTTGTCTCTTTATATTTTGATATGTGTTCTATAAATCTTTGTACAAAAGCAAATAAATATTTAGTGTAAAGAATTATTCTTCTTTTGAAAATTCACATTTTTATGGTAGAGATGAATCTTTGAAGACAAATGAAAGGTTTGGTTTTCTTTTCCAGAATCAATTTAACTTTTATGCCTGTAAAGTTTGCCCTGGCCCCTTGCTAGTCCCTTCATTCATTTGTTCTTCCTCATTCAAAGGAAACTGAATGCGCTCCAATAAGTGAACACATTATGCTACATGGACTTTAACCATAGGACTGGGCTTTCTCAGTAGCGTTATCCGAGTGTTAATCCTGTGACACTATCTTACCACTTTGCTCTAACTGGATGTCACGGTTTAAAATTTGTCTTGTGGTGAGCCTCACGAACAGATGTATAATATTGCTTATCACTTTTATGAGAGGACAAAATATCTTTCTTAAGGTCTTTTGAAATATGTTTTAAAGTGTCTTATATCCTAGGAATTGGACTTATACTTTTTAGGTCTTTCTATTGTTTCAATCGGTAGAGCTTATTTAATTAATTAATAAATTAATTACAGCATCCTGGCTAATGTTTCCCTGCCCTCTTCTCCTCTGGTTCCTCCGTTATACCTCTTCTTTTTAACCCCTCCCCCTTCACACATTTCACTTTCTCTTCAGGAAATAGCAGAGCTCCCATAGATATCAGCAACCATGGCATATAAAATTATAGTAAGAATAGGCACCTCATCTCCTGTTAAGGCTGGGCAAGCCAACCCAGTAAGAGCAAAAGGTCCCCAAAACAAGCAACAGAGTCAGAGACAGTCCCTGCTCCCACTGGTAGGAGTCCCAAAACAATACCAAGTTACACAACTCTAACTTGGGCCTAGGTCAGACACATGCAGACTCCCTGGTTGGTGGTTCAGTCTTTATGTGCTCCTATGCACTTAGATTAGTTGATTCTGTGGGGTTTCTTGTGATGTCCTTAACTCCTCTGGCTCCTACAGTCTTTCTTCCACTTTATCCACAGGCCTTTTTTCTTTTTTTTTTAATGTAAGAAAAATGTTATATATATATATATATATATATATAGTGAGTAAATGGTGAAGGATAAAGAGATAGATGAGATTCAACACACACACACACACACACACACACACACACACACAGACTACAATGAAGGGGCAAACCATATGCAGGTAGTTGCTTGATAGGCTTCTCAAGCACCGGGGGGACTTACGTGGCGCTCTGTATGACACTGCGGCTTGATCTTTTCATGACCACCAGTAAAGCCCCGTCGACTAGGCCTGGCGTGTGCTCTGGCCCTGCAGCTTGCTTCTGCGTGCCTCTTGTGCAGCAGTTGCAGTCTCCTGGTTAGCTTTTGTCTGTTGTGTTTACTTAGACCAGGTAAGAACTTGTGCTTCATTTCTCTATTGTGTTTGCTTACACCAGATGATTACGTGTGCTTGTGTGAACTTAGTTTCTCTACGGCAAAATATATTATTTCAGCATTGTTTCAACTGTTAAAATTTTCACATTCAAATGCAGTCTTTCCTTTTAATATTAGTGCCTGTCTTCCTATACTTTTGGAAAAGTGATACAGAAATGGATAATTGGGGCTGGAGAGAGAGAGAGAGAGAGAGAGAGAGAGAGAGAGAGAGAGAGAGAGAGAGAGAGAGAGATTGAGATTCATGCAGTGCCCCACAAGGAGCTGATAAGCAAAGCTATGGAAAGAGGCTGCCATTTCTAAGAATAAAGCAAACAGTATTTTGAACTACAAAGAAACCCAATTCATGTCTGAATGTCTGGTTATGATAGTTTTAAGCAAACTCACCTTTTTTTTGAAAAGAATTTGCAGCCAGTATATGTGCACAATGGCTGATAATCACCTTCCTGTTCCCCATTGTGCCCATTTGTGCACAATGACTTCAGGTCTGCAGCTGTGCTCACTTTCATTTGGGAGCCCTCAGTACCTGACGGCTCCCTGACCATATTTGGATGGAACTTATCATCTTCAACTCTGCCCATGAGTGTGATGAGGGAAGAGGATGCTGAAGTAGAAGCACATTTATGCTACTGAGTGTGAGAATGTGGTAGTGGGGGGGGGGTGTTGTGTGATCGTGAGGGAATGTGTCGGCTCACTTTGAGCCATGTTTTCTTGGGGTGTTGTTTTGTCCATGAAAATATATGAGAAGGCTGAGGATGCTCTGTGCTTTGTGACCCTTCACCTCTTCCTTCTAGGTCAGTGGCTGAAGAGCAGCAGTAAGGAGGTTGCTAGCATCATGATTTCTCCCTTCGTGTGTGTGTGTGTGTGTGTGTGTGTGTGTGTGTGTGTGTGTGTGTGTGTGTATGTGTCCAGACTGGTGGGTTCTTTGCCATTTTCTGATTTTGGGCACTATAATAGCTAAAAGTGTATGCCAAAGGTTTCTTTTTGCTCTGCTTCAGCCTCTGACTGGGCATTTAGATGTGAGAAGGAAGATTTGAGGATTCTGTATTTGTAAAACCTTTCCGGACAGCAAGTCCAGTGTTGCTAAGAGCTATTCTAGTAATTCCTTTAGAATATTTAATCTTTCATGTGGTGCCTTCCTCTTCCTCCTCCTCTTCCTCCTTTTCTTCCTCTTTTTCCTCCTCTTCCTTACTTTTCTTCCTTTTTTGAAGGAACTAGGGCTTTATGCTTGCCAAACAAATTCTCTACTGGTGAATAGTATCCTCAAATCTTTCCTATGTTTTCAGATCTACTCTACTGGTTGTGGTTGTATACTCCTATAATCCCAGCTCTTAGGAGTCTAAGGAAGAATTGTATTTCAGGCCAGCCTGGGCTATGTAGCAAGATCTCATTTCAAAGTCAAAACAAATGATAAATTCACATTAGGCTATCTTCTTGCAATTTGATTCTGATATATTTATGTATACCCAACTTCACCAACCTGCTATCTTAAACAGTAATCTAGGATACATCTGTGTTGACAGTGACAGAAGCTTCATCAATCAGTAGTCAAAAAATCTTTGGGAAAGTTGGTCCTGGTGAATAGAGGTTTATTGTGAGATAACCAATGAGACTGGCCCTCACCCAAGGCTTCTGCCTGGAAGTTGAAAGCTTTCAATAGACTTCAGAGTTCCAAATCCATCATGTCATGTAGTCCCTGTCACTGTGGACTTTGTCCAGTTGGTTTGTGGGTTTCCGTTAAGTGCTTCCTACTCTGCTGCCTTCCCAGAATCTGCTAACTGTCTTTTGGTTCCTCTCATGAGATTCCTTCCTTACTGGATCTTCTTTCTTCCTATTGGTACTTTCCGTGCCCAATGAGAAGTCTTCCTTTAACCCTCTGTCTTCTCTTACTAGAAACAGAGATATGAAGGGGTCAGCTCAGTGGTTGTTCACCTGATAGCTGGATCTCGTGATGATCCCTACTGTGATTTAGCAACTACCAGGTCCATCATTTATTCTACAGTTCTCTTCATGGATAGGCTATCTTCATATTCATGCTCAGTTTGTCCCAAAGTTTATTCCTCATCTTATTATGAAAGTTACATTTGGTTTAATACACTATCATATTTTCTGCAATCCCACATTGAAATCCCATGGTCCTTTGGTCATTGTTCACATGTCCTGTTATTTCCTATATTCATCAGTAAGGTCTTTGGACCTGAGAATGAGTCTGATTTATTCCAGTTCACTAAATTCACTGCCCATTATTTTAGCTCATTCATAATACAAATGACTCATTGCTTTTATTCTAATTTTTCCCATTCCAGCTGAATGTCCCCATACAGTTAATGTTCAAGAAATTGTTATTGCCTTCCTGTGGTTGTGTACTGCCTACCACATGAATTTCCTTTTATCGAACTGTTCAGAGCATACCATGACTTACCTTACTTACTCTTACAACCCAGTGTGTTTTCTTTGCTATATTGATATGATGCTTCCATTCTTAACAAATACCAAGTTAAGTTTTCCTATTTGCTGGCTGATACTTGCTTATCTTTTAACTGGCCAATATTTTCTCAATTAAAAGAAGAACTATACTATTTTTTTATTTAGCTGTTGAAAAATTCTGCATTTTATTTTTTTTTATTTTCTAAGTTTTTTTATTTACATTCAAATCATTTCCCCTTTCCCATTTCCTCCCTCCACGAAAGTCCCATAAGCCCCCTTCCTTCCCTCTTTTCCCCATTTTCCCTCTCACTTCTCTGTCCTGGCATTCCCATACATCCAGTCTTTCCAGGACCAGGGGTCCCTCCTTCCAGCTTCTTGGAAATCTATTGATATGTGAATTGTGTCTTGGGTATTCCGAGCTTCTGGGTTAATATCCCCCAATCAGTGCTTGCATACCATGTGTGTTCTTTTGGGATTGGGTTACCTCACTAAGGATGATATTTTCAAGGTCTGACCATTTGCCTAGGAATTTCGTGAATTCGTTGTTTATAATTGCAGAGTATTATTCCATTGTGTATATATACCACATCTTCTGAATCCATTCCTCGACTGAGGGACTACTGGGTTCTTTCCAGCTTCTGGCTATTATGAATAAGGCTGCTATGAACATAGTGGAGCATGTGTCCTTATTGCATGCAGGGGAAGCCTCTGGGTATATGCCCAGGAGTGGTATAGCAGGATCCTCCGGGAGTGTCATGCCCAGTTTTCTGAGGAACCGCCAGATAGCTTTCCAGAGTGGTTGTACCAGCTTGTAATCCCACCAACCGTGGAGGAGTGTTCCTCTTTCTCCACATTCTCGCCAACAACTGCTGTCTCCTGTGTTTTTGATCTTAGCCATTCTGACTGGTGTGAGATGAAATCCCAGGGTTGTTTTGATTTGCATTTCCCTAAAGACTAAGGATGATGAACATCTCTTTAGGTGCTTCTCAGCCATTAGATATTCTTCAGTTGAGAACTCTTTGTTTAACTCTGTACCCCATTTTTTAATAGGGTTTCTTGGCTCTCTGGAGTCTAACTTCTTGAGTTTTTTGTATATACTGGATATTAGCCCTCTGTTGGATGTAGGGTTGGTAAAGATCATTTCCCAGTTAAATGGTTGCCGCTTTTTCCTTTTGACAGTGTCTTTTGCCTTACAGAAACTTTGTAATTTTATGAGGTCCCATTTGTCAATTCTTGACCTTAGAGCATAAGCTATTGGAGTTCTGTTCTGGAAATTCTCCCCTGTGCCCATATGTTCAAGGTTCTTCCCTAGTTTCCTATCTATTAGTTTCAGTGTGTCTGGTTTTATGTGGAGGTCCTTGATCCACTTGGAATTGAGCTTAGTGCAAGGAGATAAGAATGGGTCAATTTGCATTCTTCAGTTGATCCAGCACCATTTGTTGAAAAGGCTATCTTTTTCCCACTGGATGGTTTTAGCTCCTTTGTCAAAGATCAAGTGGCCATAGGAGTGTGGATTCATTTCTGAGTCTTCAATTCTGTTCCTTTGATCTACATGCCTGTCACTGTACCAATACCATGCAGTTTTTAACACTATGGCTCTGTAGTACAGCTTGAGGTCCGGGATACTGATTCCCCCAGAAGTTCTTTTACTCTTGAGAACAGTTTTAGCTATCCTGGGTTTTCTGTTATTCCAGATGAATTTTTGAATTGCTCTTTCTAACTCTATGAAGAATTGAGTTGAGATTTTGATGGGGATTGTATTGAATCTGTATATTGCTTTTGGCAAGATGGTCATTTTTACTATATTAATCCTGCCAGTCCATGAGCATGGAAGATTTTTCCATCTTCTGAGGGCTTCATCAATTTCTTTCTTCAGAGACTTGAAGTTCTTCTCATACAGATCTAATACTTGTTTGGTTAGAGTCACACCAAGATACTTTATATTATTTAAGGATCGTGAAGGGTATCATTTCTCTTATTTCTTTCTCAGCCTGCTTATCCTTTGAGTATAGGAAGGCTACTGACTTGCTTGAGTTGATTTTGTATCCAGCCACTTTGCTGAAGTTGCTTATCAGCTGTAGGAGTTCTTTGGTGGAGTTCTTTGGGTCGCTTAAGTATACTATGATATCATCTGCAATTAGTGATAGTTTGACTTCTTCCTTTCCAGTTTGTGTTCCTTTGAGCTAGGGTATGTTGTACCTTCATTTTCATTACATTTTAAAAAGTCTTTGATTTCTTTCTTTATTTCCTCCTTGACCAAGTTATCATTGAGTAGAGCATTGTTCAGTCTCCATGTGTATGTGGGCTTTCTGTTGTTTTTGTTGCCATTGAAGACCACCCTTATTCCATAGTGATCTGATAGGAGGCATGGGATTAGTTCGATCTTCTTATGTCTGTTGAGGTCTGTTTTGTGACCAATTATATGGTCAATTTTGGAGAAGGTACCATGAGGTGCTGAGAAGAAGGTATATTCTTTTGCTTTAGGATGAAATCTTATATATATATATATATATATGTTAGTTCCATTTGGTCCAAGGCTTCAATTAGATTCACTGTGTTCCTGTTTAGTTTCTGCTTTCCTGAATGATCCATTTCAGAGAGTGGGGTGTTGAGTCACCCACTATTATTGTGTGAGGTGCGATGTGTGTTTTGAGTTTAGTAAAGTTTCTTTTACGAATGAGGGTGCCCTTGCATTTGGAGCATAGATATTCAAAATTGAGAGTTCTTCTTGGTGATTTTTTCCTTTGATCAGTATGTAGTGTCCTTCTGTGTCTTTTTTGATGAGTTTAGGTTGAAAGTCAATTTTATCTGATATTAGGATGGCTACTCTGGCTTGTTTCCTGGGATCATTTGCTTGTAAAAATGTTTTCTAGCCTTTTACTCTGAGGTAGTGTTTGTCTTTGACACTGAGGTGTGTTTCCTGCTCGCAGCAAAATGCTGGGTCCTGTTTACGTATCCAGTCTGTTAGTCTATGTCTTTTTATTGGGGAATTGAGACCATTGATAGTAAGAGAGATTAAGGAATAGTGATTATTGCCACCTGCTATGCTTGACTCCATCTTTATGTTTGAGTGGTTATCTACTTTTGGGTTTGATGAAAGAAGGTTACTGTCTCGTTTTTTCCAGGGTGTAGTTTCTCTCCTTGTATTGGCTGTTTCCACCTATTATCCTTTGCAGGGTTGGGTTTGTGGAAATATATTGTGTAAATTTGGTTTTTTCATGGAATATCTTGGTCTCTCCATCAATGGTGATTGAGAGTTTTGCTGGGTATAATAGTTTAGGCTGACATTTGTGTTCTCTTAGTGTCTGCATAAGATCTGCCCAGGATCTTCTGGTTTTCATAGTCTCTGGTGAGAAGTCTGATGTGATTCAGATAGGTTTTCCTTTATATGTTCCTTGGCCTTTTTCTCTTACTGCTTTTAATATTCTTTCTTTGTTTAGTACATTTGGTGTTTCGATTATTATGTAATAGGAGGTATTTCTGTGCTGGTCCAGTCTGTTTGGAGTTCTGTAGGCTTCTTGTACATTTATCAACATCTCTCTCTTTAGGTTAGGGAAGTTTTCCTCCATAATTTTGTTGAAGATGTTTACTGGCCCTTTAAGTTGCAAATCTTCACTCTCATCTATACCTATAATCCTTAGGTTTGGTCTTCTCATTGTGTCCTCGATTTCCTGAATGTTTGGGTTACACATTTTTTGCATTTTGCATTTTCTTTGACTGTTGAGTCGATGCTTTCTATGGTATCTTCAGCAACTGAGATTCTTTCTTCCATCTCTTGTATTCTATTGTTGATGTTTGCATCTATGACTCCTGATTTCTTCCCAAGGTTTTCTATCTCCAAAGTTGTCTCCCTTTGTGATTTCTTAGTTGTTTCTACTTCCTTTTTTAGATCCTGGATGGATTTGCTGAGATCCTTCACTTGTTTGTTTGTATTTTCCTGTATTTCTTTAAGATATTTTTGCATTTCCACTTTCAGGATTTCTGCCTGTTGACCCAAGTTCTCCTGTATTTCTCTAAGCAAGTTTTGTTTTTCCTTCTCAGGGGCTTCCTTCTATTGATCCATAGTCTCCTGCATTTCTTTAAGCGATTCTCGTGTTTCCTTTGTAAGGGCATCTACCCGTTGATTCATTTCTTTAAGCGATTTTTGTGTTGCCTCCCTATGGGCCTCCATCTGTTGACCCATGTTCTTCTGCATTTCTTTATGTGATTTTTGTGATTCCTTTGTAAGGGCATCTACCCATTGATTCATTTCTTTAAGCGATTTTTGTGTTGCCTCCTTATGGGCCTCCATCAGTTGACCCATGTTCTCCTGCATTTCTCTAAGCGATTTTTGTGTTTCCTTTGTAAGGGCTTCTACCCGTTGATTCATGTTCTATATTTCTTTATGAGATTTATTTGTGTCCTTGAAATCCTCTAATAGCATCATGAGAAGTGATTTTAAATCCAGATTTTGCCTTTCGCGTGTGGTGGGGTATCCAGGACTTGTTGCTGTTGGAGAGTTGGGTTCAGATGGTGCCATATTGCTTTGATTTCTGTTAGTAACGTTCCTTCGTTTGCCTTTTGCCATCTGGTTACCTCTGGTGTTAGTTGGTCCTGCTGTCACAGGCTTTTGGTTGGACCTCCTGTGAGCCTGAAAGTCTATTTCTGCCTCCCCCTCCCCATTATCGGGATTCCCCTGGCACTGATTTCTGGGGCCTGCCCTGCTCCTCAGTGACTTTGGAGCCTTGATGTGCCTTGCCCCAAGTGATGTTATATTGGGGGATCCCTGCACATCCAAAGGCTCAGCGTAGTGGATCCCCGGAGCAGAGGTAGCCAGAGGGAGGCTGGTAAGCTCCTGCCCTGTGCAGGTGCGTTCTCTCCCGGGGGGGGGGAGGTGCCCCTCTTCAGGACAGATGTCCCACAGCTGAGCTGGCGCATAAGTGACTGCAGAATTGCCCAGCTCTTGGGAGCAGGGAGCACACAAGCTGGCTGAGACCCAAGCCATTTTATGCTTGATTGTCCCTGTGCCTGGAGGTCCTTGTTGCCCTGTTGCTGGAGCAAAGATGGTGGAGTGCACTGTGCACCCTCTCCGAGCAGATCCCTCTGTAGGGCAGATGGCCCACAGCAGAGCTGGTGCCCAGAGGTCCGCAGAGCTGCCCCGCTCTTGGGCGCGGGCACAGATGGAAGCCCAACAGGCTGTGTCCCAAGCGATGTTATATTGGGGGGTCCCTGGGTACCTGTATGCTCAGTGCAGTCGATCCCAGGAGCAGAGGTTGCCAAGGGGAGGCTGGTGCGGTCTCACCCTGTGTGGGTGCGCTTTCTCCCAGTGTGTGTGGGGGGTCCCTCTGCAGGGCAGATGTCCCACAGCAGAGCTGGCGCGTTGGTGACTGCAGACCTGCCCAGCTCTTGGGAGCAGGGAGCACACAAGCTGGCTGAGACCCAAGCGATATTATGCTTGATTGTCCCTGTGCCTGGAGGTCTCAACTGCTCTGTTGCAGGAACCAGAACTATACTTTATTTTCTCCTGTCTCCCTCATGGATTCCTACCACTCCTGGCTTCTCTTAATCTTTCTCTGTCTCTGTCTTGACATATTAATGTACCATGTCTCAATGATACAAAGCTCCTATGTGATCCTTAGGAACATGTTCTCAGTTTCACATGTGAAATGACAATTTTAAGAAAATTTTCCTAGAAAATCCTTCTGTCTACAAATGCCTACCTCATTGTATATGCTACTTTGAAATCAGACTAAAGAGATAACCAACTACTGCTAATTAATGTTCCCGTCATGTAGTGTATGCCTCTTTGTGGAGTGATGCAATTAGTTCATGGACATTAATCCTGACTTTCAGCTATATTTCATAAAGCTAGAATTACAATATAGTATAGAGAAGTTCTACAGAAGTAATTTGATATCATAAATCACAAACTCCCTGATTTGACTGATCCTATTCCAGTCAGTTCTTGTTATGAGGGAGCAGGAGGCCTACATTTCTCAACTGGACCACTTGTTCATGCCATTCCAGTTACTAGGAGAGCTGATCCCTAGCTCAGTGACAGGTTTCTCTATTCCTGGGTGTATATTCTTCCCATTATCTTCCATTCCATTTCCATTTTAGTACCCACCTAAAATTTGATGATTTAGCTCCTATGCCATCCATAGTCCTTACTTTGTTGGAAGAATATAGATTAGGAACTTAGTTGATATTTGTGGATTTGTTGTTTGACTGTTTGATTTCACAGTGGGAACTTTTGGAGAGCAGACAGTGAAATACGTATCACACTTAACCTTTTGATGCTAGTGTGAGCTGGCAAAGAGTTTACCATGGACTACTTCTGCTGGCATGGGGTGATAAAGATAGGAAACGGGAGAGGAAGTTATATACATCTTGTGCAAATCAAGATTTTCTATTTTTAGTCTTTTGCTACTGTTTGGAAAGTACAGCCTCCGTTCATGGCAGCCTCACATGTGTTTCCTTAGTGCCGTTTCAAAAAGGGGGAAATAAATATGGTATGGGATTTTTTTTTTTGTCGTGAAAATAGTAAAATCACGAAGATTTCCCCTTTTTCTGTTGGTGAAACTTCAATCTTACTAGGCACAGATTCCCCTACTTCAGCTATGCATTCCAAGGCCAAGCACAAAGGAGACTGGAAGCTGTAAAGCCCAGGATAACAAGATATGCTACAGAACCCTTAAGTATAACAGCAGCGGGGAGACTGGGAGCCAGGGTCTCTGCTACTCCACATTCAGTGACCTGCTTACCCAGCTAGGGTGTTGTCTTTAGAGAAAGGGGGCTGGTTACACAGGGAAGCAGTGCTGTATTTCTTTGCTAAAGCTCTGCCTTCCACATAACTGTGCGTGGTAAAATCCACCCTGGGTGTCTTATGTATTATATCTCTTTAGCAGTTAGGATTGTTCTCTTTAGCAGTTAGGATGGCATTTGAGGAATTTTTGTAACCTAAAGTTTTAAGGATTATTAGAGAACAGTAAGAAGCTGTCTGTCCATGCCCATGATGATCTGGTATGGACTCCAAAGGGTTGGGCCCGGCTGAGCCGAAGAGGCAACAGGTGTTAGAGCCGGAGCCGTGGAGGCTGAGGCTGGAAGTGCAATGCTGACCTGCTGGCGGCCATTGGGAACTCGGGAAAGAGCGGTTTAGGAAGGATGTGGAGGGCACAGGGGCAGGACATTTGTAGGATTCTTGCTTTCTTCCAGGTGGGCTTGATTTGTTTTTGTGTTTGTGGAAGGAGAATATCCTCTGAGGCAAATGTAAGTGTGTATTTCTAGAAGAGATATTGTTAATAATCCCTCATTAACAAATGGTTCTGTACAGTCTCCAGATAGAATTGTGGCAGGAAGGTGAAAATAATGCCTTGGTAATTTGTGGATTTCTCTGTATTGTTATTGTTCTTTAATTGAATGTGTATTAAGCTCCAAGAAGGTGCTACGAATAATTTCAACTTACAGATGATTTTCAGAACACTCAGAAGATTTATAAACACCAGTAAATTGAATGTCGAAGCACCCCTCAGAGGTGGTAAACATATTTGTTCTTCCTCCAAATGAGAAGTGAAATAGGCTGTGCTCAACCCTACCAGGACTGAGGGTGAGAAATGAGAACTGTTGAGCAGAGAGGAAAGCATTTTCCATCACTAGGAATTAGATTAGAATGTATTATTAAGAAATTATGCCTAAATGTGCTTAGAGTTGTGAGGTTTTAATTAAATTGTCCCAGTTACTGTTAGCATTTGGGTTAGCAACAGGCTGCCAAAGTATGCCACTATGTTTCAAGTTTAGTGTAGAAAAGAATTGGGAAAGAGACTGAATACTTAGTACTCAAGCATTTAGATTTGTTCAGTCTGTGGGAGGTGCTAGGGATGCACTTCCTAATAGCTGTCTCAGATACATCTACAGTCAAAGATGGTGTAAGTTACCTTTGAAGCCCAATTCTTGCTTGTCTTTGTCAACACTGCCTTTCCCTGGAACCAGGACTTTTCCTTTACACAGTAACCATTTCGTTGACCTTGCCTAGTTGATACAGTTAGAGAAGGCCTGTCACATGCTTAGCCTTCTGTCAGTGCCACTCCTGACACCGGGTCTCCAAGCTATCTTTTCTCATTGTGATATTAGTCTCTTGTTTCTTAAGTAAAAACCAAAATGAGGAGCACATGGATTCAGTAAAGAGTATGTGCCTTTAAGTCCTTGCCATTTATAGTCAGTGCGACTTAGATTCCACTTTAAGTGTCGAACAGCAGACAGGAGACTGACACTGAGAAAGTTAGTTGAAGGGAAATGTGTCTTACAAATAAGACTCATGGCTGAAAGAGGGGAGGTGTAGGGAGCAGTTCAGGTTTTCATTTTTCCTTTATTGGTGTTTTCATTCACACAGACTCAGCACTGAGCCCTTGCCAGGGTTAAAGTCGGTCTTTGATTATCATTGACACTGAATAGTCTGTGAACAAAGAAGCATTTGTCAGGAAGGGCTGCACTGAGGGAGGCATGACTAGCATTTGGACTAAAGGGAATATTTATAAGTTGAGATGAGAGTAGTGAGACTTGAAGACTTCATCCTCTAGGATAGCGATGTCACCTGTCATGGCTGCCTTTCAATTTGTAATGCACCAGCTAGGTATATGCTCCAGTCATGACTGTTGGCTCCATTGTAGAATCATACTCATTCCTAACTAAGGCGAGATCAGATCAGTGGTTTTCTGATTTGGTCTCAAACTCACTTTTATCAATGGTAACCTTGGGCATAAAAATAGGAATTCCTGTTGGGAGTGTTAATGTAAACTATCTGAGAACTTCCTAAAATATATGTGATTCATACCATGTGTTTGTTCCCACATCAACACTGAATCCCAAGATGCAATTACCCATGCCCACTCTCTGCTTCGTCATGGGGCTGTGTTTATCCTTTAGCTATCCGCAACTGGGAGCCAGGCCAAATTCCCTGTAGGATCTATACATGTGCACAGTGTGATCACACATGACCCTTTGAATCTGACCTTGCTGTCTTCTCTGCCAAAGCACAGTCTTGTTTCACAGTACTTTGCACTGTTCCACCAGAATCCCCTGTTCTTCAGCTGAGCACCTTAAAGACTGTTGTTCATCCGGAGTCAAGACACTTCTCCTTTGGCCATGCGGCCCTGTCTGGTTTCACTCTTTCTCTTTCTCTCTATCTTTGATTTTTTCCTCTCATGGCTTTTGTCTCATATGCTCTCCCGTTTGAACTCCGTCCTCTAATGAGATTTATAGATAAAGCCAGACTGGGAGAACTGGTCCTCCCTTCTTTCTCAATCTTCTTCTGTGCCTCTTCTCCATCCCTTCTCTTTCCTTTGCCATCTATGTTCTTGTCCATCATGCCAGCACATTCTGAATATTTAGTAACAGTTATAGAAAAGTGAATGAAAACTATCTTACATTAGATATTGGTTGTTAGAGAGATTGGTACGAAAACTAGGGTTTCTTTTGAAATTGAAAGTCTCTGACTCTCTCTCTTTCTCTCTTTCTCTCTCTCTCTCTCTCTCTCTCTCTCTCTCTCTCTCTCTCTCTCTCTCTCTGTGTGTGTGTGTGTGTGTGTGTGTGTGTGTGTGTGTTACAGAGTTGAGTGAATCAAGTAGGCAAATAGGTAATTGCTTGTATCTGCCTCCCCATCGCTAGAAGGAAGGTTTGATACAGACACTGGGAATCCAAATTTAGTTCCCCATGCTTCTGGGATGCAATGGCTAATCTCATGTCAACTTAACATACAAGATATAGTTATCTGAAAGGAGGGAACTTTAATTGAGGAAATTCCTCTACAGGACCCAGATGTAAGACATTTTTAAAATAGTTATTTGTGAGGGAGGGCCTAGCTCTCTGTGGGTGATTGCATCTCTGAGCAAGTACATTGCAACCCTGGTCCAGGGTTCTATAACACCATGTGCCAAGCAAGCCATGGAAAGCAATCCAGTAAGCAGCACTCCTGCATGACCTTTACATCAGATCCTGCC
The DNA here is from genome assembly GCA_036184795.1 of Tokudaia tokunoshimensis. Lineage (NCBI taxonomy): Eukaryota > Metazoa > Chordata > Mammalia > Rodentia > Muridae > Tokudaia > Tokudaia tokunoshimensis. The sequence continues at coordinate 10,875,304 of BTHU01000015.1, forward strand.
GCTAGAATCCTGCCCTGCTTGAGTTCCTGTCTGGAATTTCTTCAGTGATGAACAGTGCTTTGGAGGTGTAAGCCTAAGCAACCCTTTTCTCCACAATTTTCCTTGGTCATGGTCTTTTGTCAGAGCAATAGGAACCCTGACTATGACATGGGGCAGGAACTTTACCAATTTAGCCATCTCCCAGATCGATGGAGCTTTTCCTTTTATATGATTACATCTGGGACCTCCTTCTTGATAATTTTAAAAGCTTATTCACTCTCAACTTGATGGTGGGAAGGATTTTCTCTATTTTCCAATCCATTTTGATGTAATCCAAAGTGTAAGGGCTTTGCAGAGAGACATTTTCAGTTCAAGCTCCAGTTGTATTTGCGGCTTGGAGAGACTGCAGTGCTCTCCTCTTGGTCTTTGGGATCCAGTTCTGTTCAGCATGCATAGTAAGCTCTGTAGGTTTCTAAGGCTGCTGGGATATTTGCTGAGATGTCCCTGAAGCTTTCCTAAGTGTAGCTAACTCTCTGTTGACAGTGGCAGTGTAGAGTGCCTGTGTAGGCTGGGTGCTTTGGGCCAGATTGCTGGCTAATGACGCTGCTTGCTGGAGTCCAGTCTCACCTTGTTACTTCCATTTCCTTTAAGCAGCAGGTGACTCTTAAAGATTGGGCTTCCTCTAGAAAAATGTTCTTACTGATTCTACTTGAATATGTCAAGTTGTGTTGGTAATGTCTGTAGTTCCAAGAATCAAAATAACACTTAAATTAAATGGAAGCAGAATAATCCAGTCAGGAAAAGTGAGTATAGGCGAATACAACAAAAGCCACTACAGATTAACTTAAAACCCTTTATACCCCAAAATTGCCCCATAGGATACAGTCTTGTAAATAGACAGAGCATCAGTTTCTTCTTGCAAGAGAGCCTTATATTGCTAGTGAGAGGATTATGAAGGACAGTGATTTGCCCAGGTTTTCCCTGTGCATGATGGCAGAGTTAGAGTGAGTTGCTCAGGTTAGCACTCCTCCCATCCCATCTCTCTCTGTCATGCACAGAGTTCAGAGGGTAGTTGGATTGGTAGGAAGTGTTGTATTTGGTGTAACATGTCTAAGTAGTTGGTCATGTCAAGATAGCAGCTCATTTGGTTATGAGCCTCACAGGACAAAGCCACTGCACTGTCTTCTTTTCTCTTAAGTGGGAGTTATTAGAGTCAAGGAACTTTGATTCAGCTCTCCATGTCTCATGATTAGCACATGACTAGATGACTTAATTAAGCTTTGCTTTTTGACCAAAAGAATAAGATATTGATAGATGCCCACAGACTGAATCTAAAGCTTATTCACAACAATTCTAAGACATCTGTAGTGTTCATGTTACACTGTGGAGCAGCTTGAAGATGGACTCTTCCTTACTGCATTTTGCTGTTCTTATCCCACCAATGAGACTGAAAATCATTAATTTAGTTTTCTTGAATCCCTCTCTTCTCAAGATTTTCTGTTTTAGAAGAGGGAATAAAAATAACTTTCCTGTTTATTTTATGAACTTCTGAAATGATCCTTTGAAGCAAAGTATGTGCTTTGGCAATAGAAATATTACATATTGTGTGCAGGTGAGAGGGGCACCTTTTAGTCTTTTAGCATTGTTAAAAAGCTGTTATCTCTTTATGAAAATTTTATTGTCTATGAAGGAATTTATCAGAAATCTTTGGGTGTCCCCAGTCTAAGCTTTCATTAGCCACCCTGCCCTTTTTCATGATAATCATTGTTACAGAACATGGACTACTTTACAAGAGATGGAACAGTTTTTCTCATTTTCCCATTTTGCTGGGCTTGGGGTGTGCATTATCATGGAAATAACTCAAACAAAAAGATTTGAAAACCATCATCAACCTTGTAAATATCCAAACACTAGAACATGTATGAATATGATTTCAAATATATCCTACGCAAACTTATTGACCTGTTTGGGACAGAATATACTTAAAAGTTCCATCTGCAATGGAGTTGTTGCAAGCCAAAATGTTGTTTGCTTTGTTGCTACTGTGGTTGCAGTATTTATTATATAGATATTTATTGGCTAACATTTAATAAATATGAATTAATTAATCTCTACAGCTTTATGACATAAATGGAATATAAGTTCAATATTTTAAACTTACAAAGCTGACAAACATTAGATTTGTGTATCAAATCCTCATAGTCTGAGTCTAGAATGTTTACCAGTGTTTGTTTTATGTTTAAGTCTTTGAGAGGCAGTTCTTTAATTAAAAAGAAATAGACCATATATTAATCATGTCCTCAGATTAATATACAAGGATTTATAATGTATATTATATAATTGGTCATTAGAATAGATAAATATGCACTAAGCTTTATTGATTACATGGAATATACCTTTTTAGTTATCTTTTTGGATATGGTCTTTTTCTCCCACATAATACTAGAATTCTAGGCATAACGAATTTTAATAATTACAATAGGAAAAGTAATGTAGTTGCAATCATGTTGACTAAAAAAACATAAATAGACTTGAAGAAAATAACAGGGACATATGTAATCATGCTTTGCTTGCATTATACATTTCCTGGATTCCCTAAGATGAAATTGTTTTCTATTCGTTTGTCACCTGGGAAGGTATTCTTTTCCTAGTATTGCAGTAGAGAAGTGCAATCCAGGTCATTGCAAGTCAGAACCCATCTGACATTCTATATGACTTACCTAAGGAGTTCCTTGAGATTCTAAAGTGTGATTTATATCTTACCATATAGAACATTTAATCTTACTTTCTTTGAGAAGTTTTTTATTTGTTTGATTCCTGCTATTAAGAAATTACACACACATACCTGGGCTATTTAAGTCCCACTTCTGTGATGTGCCTACTCACGTCATGACTAAGCATGAGTTGCATGCTTGGTCGGACCCTGGGACCTTCTGAATGTCAGTGACTTTTGTATTCTGGGTGTGATGATATTGCATGTTGACTATGATTCTAGGAAACCGAGTTCCCAAGGTGACTTTTTAAAATAATATTTTAATTTTTATAATTATAAAATAATTACATCTTTTTCTCCTTTTCCTTCCTTCCCTTTGACCATAAATCCTCCTTTTACTTTCTCTCAAGTTCATAGGCTCTTCTTCTTTAACTGTTCAGATATGAATACACATGTGCATATAATATACATGATTTATTTGTATAGATATTGTATATTCAACCATGAAAGTTGCAGTCACAAAATATGATTTCAGAGTCAGCAAACAAGCTTCATGGTGTGATATGCTTAGAAAGTCGAGTGTCATGCTTATAGTTTCTATTCAGTGTGTCTGATCTGAATCTAAGAATCAAGTAAATCCACTTCATTCAGTTTTTCTAAGATAACCTGGCCTGACAAAGATAGCCAGTGCTGAATGTGAATAAACAGATTCTATACTTCAGTGTGTGGCCTTTGATTCAATTTTGAGTGTAAATTAACAATAGTAGACGCAAGGATTGCTACATTTGACTAGTGCTGACACATGAAAACAAATTATGTGATATGCAGGTATGAGGTCTGTAGTATGTGATATGCAGGTATGAGGTCTGTAGTATGTGAATATGCAGAGATGTAGTATGTAAATATGCAGGTATGTACTACTGCCAACATGTTGAGTTTCTCTGGTGTGATAATCCTGACATATCTGGTGATTTGAAGATCATGCAGGCTGAGATGGCATCAGGTAGGGAGGCAACATTTTATTAATAGTTTAGCTGCAACAGCAAGTATTGTTCATAGGAATGGACTGCAAATGGGATGAAGCATTGAATTTGTAGGATAGATCCATGGGCAGAATTTTATTTTATAAAAATATAATTAATTCTTAATAAAAATGTTAAGTACAAGCAATGGATAAACTAACGTGACATTTCTATCTTCCTTAGTGCCAGTGCCCTGTCTCTTTTGCTCTTAGTCGGTTAGGAACAAAGGACAGTCCACCTTGCTCAGTCTGTTGGTATAGTTTGGCTTTATTTCTCCCACATGCCATATGTGTCTGTTGGGGACCTCTGTTTTCATGTTCTTGCCAGGGTGGAGTCATCTCCCTGTAATTCTACTAGTGCCAACTAAAATTACATTTTTACCCAAATTTCATATTAAGCCTCAACTCTAGTTTGTTGGGCTTTATTTGCATATATTTCTGGGATAAATGGAAATGGACTCTTCTGGCAGTTACATTATGTGGACAGTTCCATTATGGGAGCACAGTGCATGGATACCCTCTTAGCCCTGGCTTTTGTCTTCTTGTCTCATTCTTATAGTCTAGTCATTACTGCAGTGAGCTCTGCACAGATGTGACACACTGGCAACCTTGGGGCCCTTTGCAGTCCTCACTGTCTGTACTCTGTCTTCTTTGTAACCATTTCCATCCCTTAATGAAGCACAGGAAAATTTTAAGTCCTATAGTAGTTGTAGACCAGAGGAGAATCTTGAGGGATCTAATGGGTGTTCATCAAAATAGATCCATGCAGTGCTAAGAGACAAGGGGAGTAGCCAACACTGCTGATGAGTGTAGGCTGACCATGTGGATTGGCTGTCACTCCTCCTGCTCCTGCAACAGGAGTTTTTGGATGCATGCAGATCTTCTGGTACAGCATTGTTCCTCAAGGAAGCCAGACTTAAACCATGGGATCTTTCTGGTTATGACTGGATAGGGTGGAAAACTGTTATTACAATAGCTACTTTATTTAAGGGCCTGTGATCTCTAGAACTGACATACAAAGCACCAAGGACTCCTCTAATTGTTATTTGGCCTCATATTCTATGTAACCATAAGCTGACTGACGCAGCCATAGTGATAATGTTGGTAAGGATGTAGGATTCTTTCATAAGTATTTAGGATTGCTTTGTGAAGAGCAAGAGAAGACATAATTCTGAAGATTCTGTGAGTATTAAGATTCTGGGCATATTAAAAAAAAAAGTTTGTGTGGGAACTTAGGCTGAATTCCAGGGGTGGAGCCAAGATACAAAAGAGACGCCTTGGAGGGAGAAAGCGTCTGTTCCTTGTTCTCAATGAGGATCAAAATGTAGACACTAAGCTATTATATGAGGTCAGGTAGGACATGTGGGGTTTGTACCTGCAGAAGTGACTAGAATAAGGCTGGGACTTGTTAGGATATTGCATCAACTTAATCTGAAAAGGGGAAATGGGGTTCAGTCCCAAGTCTCAGAAGAGCATAGGAGACTGGAGCCAGTGGAGGTCTACAAGCTGGGGCTGGTCGCAGTTCTTAATTAGTCATTTCACTGTATAGCTTAGGTTAATCCTGGGACTCGGGTCTTTGTGGTTAGTATCCTATGACGCAGACCATAGGCAGTTAGTATATTTTGTGCTACAGTAAAGAAGTTGAAGAACTGATTATATCCTGTCTCTTTGCTGGTACCCCAAGGGAACACTTAATGAGTGATGCTTACCTCAAGAAGAAGAATTAACAATAGTTATATTGTGCCTATTAATTTATAGCTACTGGTTGCTATAATTAATGCTATTTATGAAAATCATCATAATTGTAGCACTTTACAATTTACCAAGTATGTTCCCATCCACTTTCTTATCTGAGTCTTTAAGTAAGTTCTGCCTGAGTTAGGCCAGGTGATGGTCTCTTCCCTTTCCAGATGAAGAAACTGTAGCTCAGGGAAGCATTTAACAAGACTCCAATTCAGTGTCCTCACCAATTTACTGTGTATGTGTGATTGCACTCATCAAATTTCTGCTAATGATAATTTTAGGGGCACAAATAAGAAAACAAATTCACTTGGTTCTCAGTACTCTCATCCTGTGGGGTGGTGTGCCCTGCCTTCTCATCTGATGTCATCTCTGGCTATTCAGAATGTTCTCCTACTTCTCAAAATTAAAGGGATCCTTCTCTTTTCAATTTGAGATTCACATACTATTGCATTATGGATAAAGAGAAGACCCTCTGAGAGGCACATTAGTATTTCTCTAACAAAAACTCATCAACCTTAATAGTTTAGTCATGGGCCAGTAAGATGGTACTCTGGGTAAAATTTTTTACTGTACAAGTCTGATGACCTGTGTTCCATCCCCATAATGCACATACAAGTGGAAGGAAGGAATCAATTCTATAAAGTTATCTTCTGATCTCCAGTGTAGGCTTGTGGGTCCCTATATGCATGTGCCCACATGAGCGCACATGTGTTCACTCACATGCATGAACACACATACACCTCTAACACTAAAATATAAAATAATATTAAATTAAAACATTGAGTAACGCTGAAGCTCAGATTCTGAGAAAATACAACACAGCTATTATACCACTATTTCCCGAGTGTGGGCTGGGGCAGGAGTTCTACGGCAGTCTTTCAACCTTTGAGGTGTGTGTTAGCCAGCCTGATACCCATTTGAATTAATGTACACCCAGGTCCGCATGTTCTCAACTGTTCAATTTCATTTTTAGGTCAGATATTAAAGTACTTACTGGTTCCTATTATACATTATGCCCCTTACCCAAAAGCTGTTGATACAAGAATGGTTACAGAATGAAAATCCTTACAACATTGACAGTGTTATTAGTCATCAATAAATTTGAAAACAATGCCTATTGGCCATTTACATAGTTCAGGCTGTGATCAAGACTGTGGGAAATAGTGTGTCCAAAAGAAGTTGTTACATCTGTGCTTCATCAGTCTTACCTTATTGTAGGGATGAGAAGGACCCTGCCCAAACAGTTAAAAAGACAATGTTTAGATAGCAGCTGCTATGCTAACAAAGATAAACAGAGTGGGTGAGGGAATTGAAAGAATAAGTAGCATCAGTATTATGTGCTAAGGGGCAAAATCATTAGACAACTATTTTGGATAACTTGTTGACAGGTGTCCATATTTAAAGAGGGCTCAGACACAAGGAAGTGACATGATAATCCAGGGGAGCATTTTAGGAGCTGATCCCCAATTTTCACTAAGCATGTAGCTGATCTTCCCAGTTTGCCTGATGTAGACCAAGGTGAATTGGGACTCTCCTTGTGCTGACTATGTTGGATTGACTGAAATATCAGAGTCCACTTGTGTTGTGGTACATTTAAATAACATCTAAGACTGAGAGAAAGTGGTGTGGTGGGCAAAGCACTCAAAGAAAGAAAGAAAGAAAGAAAGAAAGAAAGAAAGAAAGAAAGAAAGAAAGAAAGAAAGAAAGAAAGAAAGAAAGAAAGAAAGAAAGAAAGAAAAAGGAGGGAGAGAGGGAAGGAGGAAACTAGTAGTTCTGGTAATAGGTAGAACCTTTCTGCAGTGTTCCTGATCCCACTTGTTCTATAGAATGGAATATTTACTTCAGAGTTTGTAACTTTATTGCCTCACCCTTCTCCCCAATCCTAGGACCACCTCATTGTCTATCTCCTTGCTTTGAGCTGTAGGCAAACTGTTTGGTTGCTTTTCCCAGCTCTGCCCACAATTGTTGAAAGTGGCCAAGACAGTACTACTGTTCTCAGTTCTCATTGGTTTTGAGTGTGGATACCATGGAGTATTGGTAGACGAGTTCCATTGCTCCCCAGCTCCCTTGAATGCTATGTGAGCTTCCTGTGCAGCTCTGTGAACATAGTCCTGAGGGATCTCTTTCTGCTTCATGTCTTATGAACTGTGCTTAGGTTCCCTCACATCTACATATCTAGTGCCACTGTCCAGAGGCAAATCTTTCCTGCTTCATGGCACCAAGTATTGAGTTTTCTTTTGGGATAAGGTTTCCCTCCTTACCCGTTGCTTCTCTACGAAAGTACCACCAGTATTTCTGTGTGCAGAGGGGCCTCAGTTGTGCTGATCTTAAAGTGCAGGCTTGATCCATTAGTTTCTTTCACTTAAAATTTCATCAAAGTGTCTAAGTATATGGCTTTAGAGAAAAACATTGCAAGTTTTTTTCTGTGTTCTTCTATGTCAAAAAGTGCTAATTTCTTCCTGTCCACCTTCCTAGGATATGATGAAACCTTAGAAAAAAGAAAAGAGATGCAGCTAACAGTAGAATGGAGCAAATTTTCACCAGAGAAATTTGAGCCTATAATGTTATCTGTGGACGCTTGTTGAGGCTGAATGTGTATGTTTTCAGCAGGGAAATCCTGGAGGCAAGACCCTGGAGGAAAGGCGTTCTAGCCTGGATGCAGAGATTGACTCCTTGACCAGCATCCTGGCTGATTTGGAGTGCAGCTCACCCTACAAGCCTCGCCCCCCACAGGTAGGTTCTGCTCACAGTGCTGCTCCAGTAATGGTCTCCACTCTATCTGGAAAATGTTCTTTCTTGAGAGTCTTTCATTCTTGTATTCGCCTCCTTAAAATCAGTGACCCCCCTTCCTGATATGACAGGGCTCCATTGTGTTCCATAAGCTATCAATGAAGTCACATCCCTCCGGTACCATCTCCCAGGTGGTACCAGACATGCACTGTCATGCTAAGAATGTAACTATCAGCTCATGCTAGTTAACTACCAGTATCTTCTTAAACTTGTATTATCAACATCTCTCTTTAGAATAGCATTGCAGTAATTCTCTGGGATGTTATAGACAACACGGCTAATATTGCTGTTTCCTTTTTCTGAGTCTTCTCTTTGTAGATTTTTCATTGCACATTGTAGAGGTCTCTACATATATGACTTAGTACACCTCTGTATAAAGTTATGCTGCATGTAGAAGAAGCTTCTGTTTTGTTGTTGCTGTTAGAAGTAATGATCAATGCTACAAAGGTCGTGAGTCTGCTAACAGTGAGATTTCCACACTAAACAGAAAGACTGACTTCTTTACATTTCTGTCCTCCCTCTCTGACCATCTTTTAGAGAGTAGGTCTTGGCTGAGCTAGAACTCACTAGTATATAAGCAAGGCTGTCTTTGAAGTTATAGCTGCCTCTTAGGTGCTGGGATTAAAGACCTTCGCCACTACACCGAGCCTTTTGTGAGTGAGTTAAACTGACCTCGGAAATTTTAGTACATCATTTTCTCGCCAGACTCACAGGAAATAAGTGAAATTCATTATGTGTTTCTACTGCAAGTGGTACACTGTTCCTTTCCTATTTTGCTTACTTTAGAGCTTGGGTATATGTCTACATTTTCATTTATCATCTGTGTTTTTTGAAGCTTTGTTCCATCACTGGAGAGTATCCCCTACCCGGCTAAGTTTTGAAAGGGTCAAACCTGTTACAGGGCTTCAGTGTCCAGGATTGCAAGTTAACAGGATTCTACATGCCAAAGTTAGGCAGGTCCTTTTGTCACTGTGTAGTTTGATCCCGTAATGCTTTTAGCTTTCTAATTGACAGCACATACACCTCTGTGTGTCTCACTATTATTGGTGAATAGGAGCCATTGTATTATCAGTGTTCCATAACAAATTACAGAGCAGTCCTTCTTTTGTGCTCTCAATCAAAAATGGCCTATCTTCATCTAAGATTGAAGTGTCTTTGTTAGACATCCCTATCCCCTTCCCAGTACATATAATGAGTCTGGAAGGTAGGTTGGGGACAAGAGGCAAAACAGACAAAAGACGAACTCTCCATCAATCCCAGCAGTGCTGGTAGACTCAGTTTCTTATTCATTGGATTAGCTTTGCCCTTAGAGCAGGCATGGTGACTTTTGTGGTGAACTGAGCAGAAAAGGAAAGTACATTGTTGGAAGAAGAGTCATGGATCTCTGCAGTAGTTGTCTAGTAGCTCCTCTTATTGTATGAGACAAACTGCAGCTGCTATTACAAGAACACAGCAAGAGAATGATAGGGTTTGAGGAAGGTGGCAGAACCTATGCAGTCTTACCCAAAGGCTTGTCAATTAAGCCAGAGGCTGGGTGCTATTGTATCATTGGAGACATAGAGACAGCAAGCATCCTGAGACCCAGGCCAGGGATGGGACCACATTCAAGGCTCTGGGAAGCCACTCTAGCAATAGCTTGCAGTGACTTTGAGGCCATGGATGAATTTTGATGCTAAACTGGGATTTTACCTTGCAAGTTATAGAGAATAGAAAGTTATAGAGAATAGAAAGTTCATATATATATATATATATATATATATATATATATATATATATATATATATATAAATATGAAGATTGTGTAAGGAATGGAAGGAAGGAAGGAAAGAAGGAAAGAAGGATAAGAAAAGTCAAACCCTAGCAAAACATGAGACAAAGGACCACCAAAGATGCATTGTGTTGAAAATACAGTGCTGGGAGATTTTTCCTTGATGTGAACTTTCATCTCTAGGAGCATGTCTACGATGCTTCCCATAAGATAGTGAACTTTGATTGGTTTATTCATCAGTGGTCTTAACTGTGTGAACATTCTTACTGTAAGCACACACTCATAGTCACTGACAGCTTTCTGTTTGTGAAGCACACTCACGTGTGTTACCCTGGTATATGCATCTTACCTTGAGATACCGATAGTACACCTGTTTTCATGGACAAAGCAACCAAGATGTAGCCAGGAAACGGTAGATAATTTTGACTGCTATGTGGATCCAGCTGTACCCAAAGCTTAGACTTCTGTTTCATTGTGTGTTCTAAAACCAGATTAAAGACTTCGGTATTCATTTATTTTAATTGTTTTACTATTGAAAAAAAACAGGAAGATATAAGTGACATTGTTCCTTAAGAATTGGTTTACTATTAAAGAGCAAAACATTCATGAGGTTAAAGTAATAACTGGGATGAGTTTCACTGAAGTACTTGGCATGCGCCTGTTCTACTCTCAAGTCAAAGCATGGTCTAGTCCATCGTTTCAAATTATTCTAATTTAGGAAAGCAAGAGTTAATTAGGAGCTCCAGCTAATCCTTCTGTATTTTTTCAGTCCATGCAACTGAAGTGGATGTGTAAGTATTTATTGGCTAACATAATTATATGCTGTGAGAACAATAATCATACACTTAAATATTAAAATATGTGCCAAGAGCAGATGATGTCTGCGATACACCACATTGAGCTATAGTTAAAAGGAACCTAAAATATCCCCAAGGAATAGACTCTCATATCTGACTTTGATGTTTTCTATTTTTGAGGCAAAACAGATTTTAAATTCAAAACCTGGTGAGTCACCTGACCACCTCAAGTAGGCTACAAGTTCTGTAGTCTGTCACTTCTCAAGTAGTTCTTGTGATTTCACAGTCTGTCTCTGATCACCTTTGTATGGCTACTGTGACTTGTGATATGCAGACAATGATGCACATTGTGTGATATTTGTGCAGGGAATGCTACCAGGGAGCACACTCGCATAACCGTGTTCAGAGTGCCTCTGCTCATGACAAAGATTGCAAAGCCTTTTCCCCTTCTTTCATAGAACTGTGTCCCATCTTCAAGTTGCCCAATGTTAGTTCTAATTACTGTTTTGTGCTTGTGTCTGTTTGGACGATGTGGCTTTAACTCTGTATGTTGGAAATATAAAGTCAATGTGTCATTGTGTCCTGGCTAGGGAATTCCTAAACTTTTATAGCAGACAGACAGAGAAGTGATCTACAATGACACAAAGAATCACCTCACTGTGCTTTTTACTTTGCCATGTGCCTCACTGTGTGCTGAAACTATTCAAATATACTTTAAAAAACTGTAAATAGGATGTTAACATCTGGCCTTTCAGACTTAATGAGGATCCCGCCACACAGGCCTTGGCTGCAGGACACTGGATTTCAGAAATTATAACAATGACAAAAGTACGTCTTGTTTGAAGCATAGCTTGTTTCTAATATTAACATAAACTATGTGGGGTTTAAGGGAGAATGACAGATTAAAAAAAATCTAATGTGCTTAGGATCTAGTCGCGCTCTTACTCCTGAAGGCTCTCCCATGGACAGGCTTAGTAGAGAGAGCAACAGTGTTTCTGGCTATGTTGGGTTTAGATGGAATACTCACTAAAGTTTACAGTGTGAGAGAGAGAGTGTGTGTGTGTGTGTGTGTGTGTGTGTGTGTGTACATATAGATCATTTACACTATATATCTGATATATCAACTCTAAAATACTTTTAGCAAACATGACATGATACAGCTCATATATTTGTATTGTATGAACTATAAAGATCAATATAAAAATACTTCAACATTTCCAAGAATAATATATTGTATATACATGATACATAACATATAAAATATCCATATATGTAAATCACCTTTTGAAGTTTACATGATAGATACACATACACAGACACACACACACACAATACTTCAAGAAAGAAAACAATTTAATGCTAAAAACTAAAACTTACAAACATTTTTATACTGCATACTAGAGAAACATTTTAGAAGACTAGACAGGAGAAATGGAAAGGAATTGTAGGCAAATGGCAGGCCCAAGATGATCATGGAATATCAGAGCTTATGTGGCTCAGATCATGCAGCTAACTCTGTGACATAGAGGTAAAGAGGTTTTATCCACACAGAGAAAGATCATGGCTCCAGAAGGCTTACTTAGCAGAGGGCTGAATAACCATTTTCATTTTTTTCTGATCCATAAAAAAGCACTTCTTTGTGATAGCAGCAACCAGCAAGCATAGTTGTTATGAATATCTTCACTTTATTTTCAAAATACTATTTTATGGCACTTTCCTTTCATTGTCTTGGTGATTTATCTAAGGATTAGATGTACCAAAAACAAAGTGCAAAGGAAATAAGAAATCATAAGATGATATGCTCTCCTTCTGGTTTCTCGTCCCAGCTCTTGGATGTCTGTAGTCACCTCAGTTCCAGCCTAGAAAACTAGTTTGAGACACTCTGAATTAATGCTGATGGGTGACTTTTAGGAAATGAGGGCCAGTTATCACTTTAGGACTGTCTTTTTCCTTCTCCAAAGAATGCTGAAATGCACCTGCTGATTCTTATTTCTAGACTGTCTTCTCTTCTTACATGGTGTTTGTTGGAGTTAGAGATGGCATTAAGGTTTTGTCTTTGTTGGATTCTATTAGTGTTCTACTGAAACTGAACATTTAATGACTTATTATTTCAGTCATAATCCATTTGAAAATATCCACAGGGATTTCACTATTGTCATTTAGACTAGTGTAACATTGCAAAATTACCAACTGAGTTACTTGTGATTGAGAAAGAGGGAGAGGGTGAGAAAGACAGAAAGGAAGAAAGTTGATAGAGAAAACATGCACCCTAAGATGCTGATAATTCTCCTAATACCCTGATAAATATCGTAGAATAGAGGAATGGCTTTTGTTTTAATACTAATTTCCCCTCGACTCTGGTCCTGATGCACAGCTGCTAACCCTGGAGTTCTCATCATCCATGGCAGGATTAATTCTCATTATAGGTGACACTTGGTGAGCTCTTGCATGAGGGGCACTGAAAAGCCAGAGCTGTGTTTTAAAGGCTGGAGTTTTCAGCTCTCCCTTCCATCCTCTGAGGTAGGGAGAAGACCTGAGGTTGACTAGATCGTGCATCTGATGAAGGCTATAGAAATCCCAAAGATGGAGTTCAGAGAACTTGTAAGGTGTTGAAGTGACTGGGACATGTCTGCCCTTAGCTATCCAAGAACAGAAGTCCTGAACTCAGGGCCTTTCTGGACCTAGCTTTGAACACCTCTTGTATGTACCTTTTCATTTGTGTCCTTTCTTATGGCCTCTATATGTCATGGCCCAGGGCATGGAGATGTTTCCAGAGTTCCTTTAGCCACTCTTGCTAATGACCCACTTTATTCATTTGCTGGGACCACTGAGTTGGAGGTAAGTCACACAGAAACAACCTGGTGCTCAGTGCTTGTCATTGACTTGAGTGTGCACAGCCTGTGGAATGTAGGATCTGCAGTGATCCAAGGTACATGGTGTCAGAATTGAATTGGATTCTTGCATATTCATCTGGTGTCAGATGAGGGAAAATGGATATCAAGGTGAAGATTTATGTGAGGCATACATTCAGAGAACACAAGTACATTTCCTATTGTCAAGTAACAGGAAAGAGTTGGAGAGCATTTAGATGCTATTGACTGCTTTGTCTCCATGTCTGTAAAGCTAGAACACCACCCTTTCAGAGCCATGGGATGCACACCCCGAGAGAACTCCCTTGACACAAATTGGTCTCCAGCACCAATCTAGGTTTGCTTTCATTTCTGGATTTAAAGGTTATTAGCACATGTCTGGGTCTTGCTTTTAAACACAGGGTTTTAAAGGTTGCACCAACTCTTTATGAAGACTCCTTGTCCTAAAAAATATCAACTCATCCTTTCAAGGACAGAAAGTTGCTAAAACTCCTCTTTGGCCTACCATTGTCTGCTTTCACTGCGGCCTCACCCCTCCCACACATGGTGCATTCCATAGAGCAGCAGCTTCTGAGGCAAACTGAGAAACCATTTCAGGAGTGTAGATGCTACACTAAAGGATGTTTATTAGGAATTCATGTGGCCTGAGGTATTAGGTACAGTAATCAGGGTGGAGCTCTGTGGGGCCATGCATAGTCTCCTCTTTTGTGCTCCCAAGTTCTAGCTTGCAAAACCAGGAGCAGCTGCCGGAGAGATTTATTAGTAATTAAAAGTTTAATATTTCATATTATTCACTTCACCCTAAACATGCTGACTACTGGGAGTCGAGAGCTGCTACATGCCTATACTGTATGAGGAGCATGGAGTCCTTGCAGACAAAAGATTTTACTTTGGGAGAGGGAGGGTCTTGAGAATTGTGATACGAACATGGTATTTTCTGTTGAAGCAGGGATTGGGATAGTGCCATAGCCATACTTCTTGCATTTTCGTGTGAACTGTAGAAGAGCAGACCTTGATTTGTTGAGAGTGGATTTGTCTGTATATGGACACGATCTACTTGCCATAGCTGCCTTTGAGAATGTGGTAAAAGATGAAATACTTTAGAAATGTCATGTGGAAGATATTAGCTGAAATGTAATAAAATAAGATGTAAGAAATAGCCCTGTAGAAGAAAAATGGATATGCATTTTGCAGTGCCCATGTTTAGAGGATCTGGGTTATTTTGAACTAGTCTGTACCTGCCAGAAGACCTAGTTAAATAACAATGGAGTGGGGGCGGACAAGCAGTTAGCTGACTCAGAGTTGCAGGCTATGGGTTTGATGACGGCAATTAATTTTTAGATTGCGTATAATTGCACCTCTATAACATTTATATCTTTTCTTTCTTTTTAAAATAGGCGATATTTATGTTTGTGTCATATGTGATCAATATAGTTAAACTTAGCTGTTAGAGTTCACTCTGAGTGCTATCAAATGTAACATTGAGAATAAAAAGTTCCCAGGCTCAGTCTACCATGTGTTGTATCCTTACAGACATGAATGCCAACATAAAGTATTCAGTGTAGGCTATCTCCTCGGACAGGGCTGTGCTTGGGGAGCAGATAGCTGTGGCAGGTGTCACAGCTGTGCTCACTGCGGTCCAGGAGGTGGTGTGCTTGCTGCAGAACCTCAGCCTGGTCTCAGAGATGCCTTTTCCTGTGATTTGCTTGTTAGGCCTTGATGAGTCCTTGGCCAGGAACAAGTTTTCCATTATTCCAAATCACTCAATCCAGTCATAATTTAAAAGGAAATACACAAGACTACCCCTTTCTTGAGCATTCCTATTTTATAACAGCATCTTAGTGGAAATAATTAGCCTTATGTCCATGCAGAAGCACACATCACATTTGCAAAATTAAAGAGCGCTCCTGTCAAGACTGCTTTCTCTATTTCTTTCTGCCTCTCCCACAGTTTAAATGTCTATTTTGGTAGTACTTTTCCTCAGAATCAACAGTTCTTTTCCTTCTTTGTTTTTTAAAACAGCAAATAAGCAATTCAAAGCAAATCTAGTTTTGCTTTTTCATGTAAGATTATTAGACACAACCACAGAACAAAAGTAATGTGTGTGTGTGTGTGTGTGTGTGTGTGTGTGTGTGTGTGTGTTTTAAGAGAAAAGACTGTATCTCTAATGGTCTAGGATCACTGTTGTGTCCATTTAGACACGCTTTTCTTTATTTGGTTTATAGCCAAAGTAAAGTTTAATGATGGTTTCTATGCACTGATGATTGGAGCTGTTTAATCACTAACCTTACATATCATTATTGGGCATGATGAATAAGTCTCTGGCTCTCCAAACAACTCATCACATTAGGGTTTAACTGCTAAAGTTGTTTTTCACGATGTAGGATATTTGCCAGGAAAACCAAACATTTGTTCCAGTTGATACAGTAATTTATAATATGAAATTTAAGTTAGCTAAGTTTTGTCACTTGGACATACCTATTTCCTCACAGAACTAATGAGTCGATTTTGCCTTGGAATGAAAGATGAAATAGGACGATAGTGCTGTGGCCTTATCCTGCATTGTCCTTTCAGTTACTTATTTCAGTTATTTATGTGTGCGTGGAGGAGAAGCTTTCTCTGTATTTTTAAAGCCCTGTTTAGTACCAGAGAAGGAAACTAGCTGTGCTTTAGTATATCAAATCACAAAGAACTCTAAGGAAAAATAAAATCTCCCTATGTCTTACCTCATAGATTATGCACGGCTGTGTCAGTGTAGATGATAAATCTCCCTTAAGTGTGAATTACCCCCCCCCACTTGTGATAAATTTCAGAAGACCTCAAGGCAAGATCAAAATTATCATTTGTCTCAACACAAAAGAAACATTCAAATGCATGTTTGTTCAATAAACCAAGCAAAGTTGTTATCAGCCAGCCATCTCCTCCATAGAAATATGCTAGAAATCCTGTTTAGGGCTGAGGTGGAATTAACGCCTCAGAGTACCATCTGTTTCTTGCTTTTCTGTAGTAAACATATAATTGCACTATAAAAATTTACCCAGGTGAATGGTGGTTATATAAGGACAATTGAATGACAACCACTGATTGATATGAACTTCCTAGTTTTCCTTAACATTAACTTCTGCCATTTGAAGGCTGTGGGTGTGTTGAGAAGATGATCTTACTATGGATTATAATTCAATATTGTGCCTATTCTCTTATTATTGGACTGAAAAAAGAAATAAATGTAGATCTGTGTGTGTGTGTGTGTGTGTGTGTGTGTGAGAGAGAGAGAGAGAGAGATGTTTTGTATGCCCTTTCAAGGGCATAGCCAAATTAAACATTGGTCAAAAGATTTAAATAAACTTTTCTGAAGAATTTTAATGGATCACATGAATCTGGTACCAATGCAAGGATATAAGTTCAGACAGCAGATGGGAAATCAGACTTGACTGACACTGAGATTTCAGGGTTTCTCATGTCTACTCCATGACTTTAAGAACTCTCTTAGAATTTTTTGTTTCCTGCTACAAAACGTGGAAGCATAATGACCCTTGATTTTTGTTCCAGGACCCTGGTTGACTATTTTTGGCCTAAGGCAATTACCTCCCTCCCTTAATCAGGGCCTTCCAACTTGCCTTGATGCTGTTGTACACGTATCACTTATTACAGTTCCTATAGACAGAGCCTGACAATGATCTCAGAAGACAGCCCTACTGAATAGCAGTAATTGTTAAACACAGAAAAGGGTTTCAACTGAAGTAGGAACCATCAGACAAGACACAGTTTTCATTTGTTTAAACCTTTTGGATTGATTCAGGCTCTGAATACCATTATTTAAGACAGTTGTCCTCTATCTTTACCATAATCGTTTAATTCATTTCTTCATGCTGTGGTGACTGCTATCCATAAAATTTTTTGTTGTTATTTTAGAACTGTAATTTTGGAGTATTATGAATCATAATATGAATGTCAGTGTTTTCCCATGATCTTAGGTGACTCTTGTGAAAAGCTTGTTTGAAACCCCCAAAGAAGTCAAGACCCACACATTGAGAACCACTGATTTAAGATGTTTTTAGGGCTGGCTAAGACAACCAAGTGACTAATTACTAACCCTCACTAAATTTCAGTATTGTTTATTGCACAATGTACGTTGAAATACTGTAGACAATATATCCTGCCTATGATGGCTCTGAAAGTGTATCTCTTTTGCCCTATAATATGGGTATTGTTTTAAGA
Organism: Tokudaia tokunoshimensis; assembly: GCA_036184795.1. Lineage (NCBI taxonomy): Eukaryota > Metazoa > Chordata > Mammalia > Rodentia > Muridae > Tokudaia > Tokudaia tokunoshimensis. The sequence continues at coordinate 10,893,203 of BTHU01000015.1, forward strand.
TTCAGAAGTTATTTTAGTTAATGGGATTCATTATAGACTACCAGAGATAGATGTCTAACACTTAAGGGCCAGTCATTATCTTTATGGTGGTGGTGGTGGTGGGGTATGTGTGTGTGTATTTCCCAGGCCAGCTTGGAAATCCTTTGTAGTTCAGGTGGCTTCTGAATATACAGAGATCTCCTTGCCTCTTCCTCTTCAGTGCTGGAGTCAAAAGCCTATAATGAATTAACTCTAGTTGTATACAGTTATTGAAACGTGTATCATAGTAATTGAAATGAAGGATTCTGTAATTCATAATAGATACAACCAGTCTACTTTATCTTATAACCTTACCTCTATCACCTTTTAGATTCTACCTGAATAAGTTACTTAAAACTTCTGTGCCTCAGCTTTCTTCTTTCTGTGAAGGGATAATCATAGGATGCCAATGAGGACAATATTAGTCAAAATAGTAGTTTATAATGAGTTACAATGTGCAAAGCACTTAAAACAGTGGCATATAGTTAGCACTATATATATTAACAAATCTTACTGGGAGCTCAGTGCCTACTTTTAAATTGTTATTGCTTTTCTGTAAAGATATTGATATATAAATTTCGTCTGTGGCATTCTATCCAAGTCTCTGAAATGGTTTTATCTCATTCATTTGAGCTGACCATCATCCTTAGATTTTTTTCAAGGACAATACAGCTGTCTGTAGACTTTGTCCAAAACCCTTTGACTGTGTCAGGGGTTTCTAATAGATGGTCTCAAAATCCAGAGCTTGTACCATCTTCTGACAGATGAGTTACCCTTTCTGTTCTTGTGGATTACAAAGTAAATTTTCTGTTCAGTGAATGAAGTTCACATTATGACTCATGGATTTGGAATTTGCCTTGTTAGTAACCATTGAGCTATTGTTATGTGTTAATTTTTGTATACTTTACCTATCCAGAGACTAAACCATGTAAAGCAATGGTTAAAGTCTGTTTATCACAACACTTTTATGTGGCTGTTAAGCACGGATGGTTAGCCTCTACCCCCTTTCTGTTTCAGTGGTCTAGAGTTGGATCTAAAACTAGATATTTCTACAAATGCTTTCAATGCAGTGCTATTGTGTATTCCAGGGTTTGTTTTTGAGTATTTGAAAACTACTTATATATCAAGACCCGTCTTCCAATCCACAATATAGCAGTCAACAGCATACATTGGTTTATGCCTCCATCTTATAGTGGAGAAGACTAATACGAGAGAACCATCTTTACCTGGGTACATGGAATCCTAACTGTATATTTAAAAAAAATAGGTGAAAATTTTAAATGTTCAGTAACTTGGTCAAACTCAGAAGTGAAAGCTATAAATGTGAATGCAGGTATTTCATTCCAAGCCTGTAGTTTTAACTCCTTGCCCAGGTCACTGCTGGTGTGTCTAGTTCAGTATCCCAGTTGTGGCTGTGCCAGTCACTTAACATTGTCCTGCTCCCCTCTGTCTTTCCTCTTGACAGCAGCATGGGAAGAACAGTATTTGCAGCAGTTGTATTACCTTAGGGAGAGAGGGCTCTGTGCATGTCCACAGATGATGCTAGGGTCTATCCATGGGTGATGCTGGACACTTAACTGGAGGCTTCCAGGGAAGGAAGACATTAACATCTTACTGTTATGCAAATTCACAGGGCACATAATGATTGTTCCTGTAATGTAAAGTGCTTAAACTAATCTAGGGATATTTGTGGAAGTCAGTTGAGTAATAAAAGTTGGGTGAAATGGCTTATATTTAGAAATTCGTGAACTTGAGGAAATGTCAGTTCTTTCTAACAACTGCCTGCTTTGTATTTCACTTGCTGATACCTTCGAGCAATTAATGTTTTGGTTGTGACTTTTTTTTTTTTACACTAAAGTACAGTCCACAGGTAGGGAAAGCCACAGTTCATTATGTGCTTATTTCAATTTATTTTTATTTTAATGAAAGAACATTAATGACACCATTTTTCAGCCATCTCATTTCTTATTCAAAGGATTCCATCTAAAATCAAAGGAACACAGTTAACAGTTGTCCTTCCCAATATTGTAATTGACTTATAACAGAGAAGTGTATGTGTAACATATGACAGATAATAATTATGGGGCTGGAGGTATATACATAGCAATGGATTCACTGTACTACATTTCCAGAATCATTAAATCATAACCTGATCAAATGGGCTCTGAGCACTGGAAATGTTTGGTTTAGGTGAAACTCAGGCAGTGTAGAGCAAATGTCCTGAGACAAGCCTGAGAAGATGGTAGGCAATTACTGCAAATTCATTCCATCTTCTGCCTTCCTGCCTGCCTTCTATACAGTGATGACTCAATCCCCAGTATCTCAGGGAAACAGAAAATATGTACAATGTTAAATTATTGTGCAATCCTCTACCCATCTACTTTGTAAATACCTCAGAGCCTGAAACTCTTCATGGCAGGTACCTACAAAGTTCTACCCCCATACACAGAATTATCAAACCAACCAGGAATCATAAGGGCCCAGAGGACTGCCCTTTCTTTTGACATTCCTGTTTTGTGAAGCTGCTAGGCTTGTTCATAATGATGTTATATAATATCCCTCATGACTTACAAATACTTAAGTGCACACAAAGGCCACTAAAACTACATGATCTCCTTACTTTCTTTAGCACTTGTGAGTTAGTTATTGTATAATCTGATATATGCTGATACTCTATATTTGTAATGTGAAACAACTCACTGGCATGCTCAAAAAAGTACATTATAGAATACAGTGCTTAAATCCTTTCTTCCACTTTTGTGTTTCTGGTTCTCTTAGTGGTCCTCCACAGTTCACAACTATATTTGGATTAATGCACTGTTGGAAGAGAGTCAATATATAAACTGGTTCATCTGGAACAAATATAGCTAAAGTGTGGACTCAGAGTTTCAGAATTGAGCTGTGTATCTCTTTACAGTGGTGCTATGAGAACCTCCTAGATGGACTATTGGAAGATTTTGTTTTTGTTTTTTGAAACTAAATACATTTTAATAGAAAACAAAATACAAAATAACTCTTTTCAGAAAACAGAAATATTTAATCCTTTAGCAGACATCAGAACTTGCTTTGTCCCTAAAGCATGTTCTATACTTGTGAGTGTGCACTCGTGATTCATCCCTGTTCGTTACCAACACTGCAGTGAGGTGGACGCAGGTCACTGAGGGAGAAAAGGACAAATAAACCACATCCTGGAATAAAGTTATCTTTAAATGCAGCATTTAAGTCTATCTTGTGACTTATTCAAAATTATTCTTTATCATAATTTTGTTGATGGTATAGGGATGGAACCCCAGGTAACTGGCAGAGCACTAAGACCTGCCTTCTGTCCATCAGAGTGCTTCTCCTCAGTCCTGTTCCTAGTGTGAAACTACAAAAGACAGTTTTTGTCATTGAATTATTGAATACCTGAGGAAATATTATTATTGTTGTTGTTGTTGTTGTTGTTGTTGTTGTTGTTGTATTTACAATCACGCTGTTGCCCCACCTCCTGGTCCCCCCTCTACAGTTATTCATTCCATTCCTCCTCTCCCTTGTCTCTGAGAGGATGCTCCCCAACCACCAGGCCTCCCCCCTCCCTAGACCCTCAAGCTTCTCATGGATTAGGCTCATCTTCTCCCACTGAGGCCCGACCAGGCAGTCCTCTGCTATATATGTGTCTGGTGCCTTGGATTAGCTTGTGTATGCTCCTGGCTGAGGGCTCAGTGTCTGGGAGCTGCCAGGAATCCTGGTTAGTTGAGACTGTTGATCTTGTGTTGTTGCCCTCTCCTTCGTCTTCTTCAATTTTTCCCCTAATTCAACCACAGGGGTCCCTGTCTTCAGTCCAATGGTTGGGTGTAAGTATATGAGTCTGTCTCAGTCAGTTGTTGGTAGGGCCTCTCAGAGGACATTCATGCTAGGTTCCTGTCTGTGAGCATACCATAGAATCAGTAATAGTGTCAGGCCTTGGTATTTCCCCTTAAGATGCATCCGGTCTGGACTGACTTTCCCTCAGTCTCTTCTCCATTTTGTCCCTGTAGTTCTTTTAGAAAAGAACACTTCTTAGTCAGAAATTTTGGCTATGTGTTGGTAACACCATCCGCCATCTTGAGGCCCTGTCTTTCTATTTCTCCCAACTGTTGGGCATTTCATCTAAGGTCACTCCCATTGAGTTCTAACAGTCTTTCACCTCCCAGGTTTCTGGTACTTTCTAGAGGGTTTTCCCAACTCCCAACTCTGAGGCTGCATATTTCCATTCATTCTGATTGCTCTCTGTGCTTCTCTCTTGCCCCCTACCTTATCCTGTTTCCCTTTTCCTCTCCCCTTCCTCTCTCCCACCCAGATTCCTTCCTCTCTGTACCTACCATAATTATTTTCTTCCCCCTTCTAAGTGGGATTGAAGCATACTTACTTGGGCCTTCCTGATTGTTAAACATCTTGCAGTCCGTAGGTTGTATCCTAGGTACCATGTACTTTTTGGCTAATATCCACTATCAGTGAGTGCATACCATGCATGTTCTTTTGGGTCTAAGTTATCTCACTCAGGACGATATTTTCTAGTTCCATCCATTTGCCTGCAAAACTCATGATGTCCTCATTCTTAATAGCTGAATAATATTCCATTGTGTAAATGAACCACATTTTCTGTATCTATTCTTTGTTTGAGGGACATGCAGGTTGTTTCCACCCTCTGGCTATTGCAGATAAGGCTGCTATGAACCCAATAGAGCACGTGTCCCTGTTAACGTATAGTGGGGCAACTTTTGGGTATATGTCCAAGAGTGGTATATCTGGATCTTCAGGTAGGCCTATTTCCAATTTTCTGAGGAACTGACAGATTGATTTCTTTTTTTTATTATTTGTTTATTGAATATATTCTTCATTTACATTTCAAATGTTAAACCCTTTCCCAGTTCCCCCCTCCCAGAAAACTCTCAACCCATACTCCCACTCCTGCCTCCAAAAAGATGCCCCTCCACCTAAGTCTCTCTCTCACCTACACCCCCCCCCCGATTTCCCCAAGCTGGGGCATCTATCGAGCCTTCATAGGACGAAGGACCTCTCCTCCCACTGATGCCCTACAAGGCATTCCTCTGCCACACTTTTGACAGGAACCATATGTAATACTTGGTTGATGGCTTAGTCCCTGGGAGCCTGGGGCATCTGGTTGGCCTCCACCTCCTTCTTCCCATGGGACTACAATCCCCTTCAGCTTTTCCAGTCCTCCCTCCAACTCCTCCATTGGGGACCCTGAGCTCACTCCAATGGTTGGCTGCTAGCATCTGCCTCTGTATCTTTAAGGCTCTGGCAGGGCCCCTCCAGAGACAACCATAACAGGCTCTTTTCTGATAAGCACTTCTTGTCATCCATAATAGTGTCGGGGTTTGGTGACTGTTTATAGGATAAATACCCAGGTAGGACAGTCTTTGGGTGACCTTTCCTTCAGCTTCTGCTCCACACTTTGTCTCCATAATTGCTCCTGTGAGTATTTTTGTTCCCTTTCTCAGAAAAACCAAAACACCCACACTTTGGTCTTACTTCTTCTTGAGCTTCCTGGGGTCTGTGAATTGTAACTTGTTTATTTTGAGCTTTTGGGCTAACATCCACTTATCAGTGATTGCATACCTGTGTGTTCTTTTGTGATTTGGTTACCTCACTCAGGATGACACTTTCTAGTTCCATCCATTTGCCTAAGAATTTCATGAATTCATTGTTTTTAATAGCTGAATAGTACTCCATTGTTTAGATATACCTCATTTTTGTATCCATTCCTCTGTTGAGGGACATCTGGGTTGTTTGTAGCTTCTGGCTATTATAAATAAGGCTGCTATGAACATAGTGGAGCATGTGTTCTTATTACATGTTGGAGCATCTGGGTATATGCCCAGGAGTGGTATAGCTGGGTCCTCAGGTTGTACTATGTCTATTTTTCTGAGGAACCGCCAAACTGATTTCCAGAGTGGTTTTACCAGCTTGCAATCCCACCAGCAATGGAGAACTGTTCCTCTTTCTCCACATCCTCTCCAGCATCTGCTGTCCCCTGAGTTTTTCATCTTAGCCATTCTGACTGATGTGAGGTGGTATTTCAGGTTTGTTTTGATTTGCATTTCCCTGATAACTAAGGATGCTGAACATGTCTTTAGGTGCCTCACAGCCATTCGAGTTTCCTCAGTTGACAATTCTCTGTTTAGCTCTGTACCCCATTTTTAATAGGATTATTTGACTCTCTGGTGTCTAACTTCTTGAGTTCTCTGTGTACATTGAAAATTAGCCCTCTGTTGGATGTAGGACTGTTAAAGATCTTTTCCCAAGACAGATTGATTTCTTGAGAAGAGAAATTTTTGTTTTGACTCATGGTTCAAGCTTTGTCTCTTGTTTGCTGGTTGCTCTTAGTCCAGCAGCAGGTCATTGTAGTGGTAGGACAGGATAGAAGAAAACTGCTGACCTCTTGTCATCCAAGAGGCAGAGAGACATGGAAAGATGGTAGAGATGAGATGACTATGTCAGTAGGCTGCCTGCCCCCAGTGACCTCCATCCTCCACACAGGCCCCTCCTCTCACAAGCCACTTCTGCACTTTTTGCTGTGAACTCATCAATAATCCATTGATGAATTTACTATCCTCATGACATACTCACCTGAGCAGTATGACCTTCAAGGGGCCATGAGCCATCAAGACCCTTTAATATCCAGCAGTAATTGAAAGGTACTACTGTTTATATGGTATATATGTTTTTCAGCTATATCATTGCCACTATGCCTATAAACTCACCATTTTGTGTCACTTTTTCTCCACTGACAAAATTAGTACCTAGTCTTTCAGGTTCCTTAAGGTCTTAGAAAAACCTCCCATGTAGATTTCACTTCATGGGAAAGACAAACAGCCTGCTATATCTCTGCAGCCAAAAGCAGAGTGAGCAGGAGTGTCTCACACCTTCTAATGTGCTCCCATGGACATCAGCAAAGTGTTCTTGATGTTATATTGATGGTGTTTTTACCCACTGAGTAGATGAAGTTATTATGTAGGAATTCAAGTGCTCACACTTTTTATCCATGAATTAATGGAGCTTTTACTTATCATTCCTGTTTTGTTTTGCTGCATTGAATAAAGATAATACATTTTTAAAGTCTTTTAATGAAGAAGACAAAAGATAGAAAAGAATCATCAACATCTAAATTGTCAGCCAGGATATATCTTTTCCTAGAAGAATCAGAAGAGATTTGTATCTAAATAATGGGAATGGGCATAGGAAGAAGCTGATAGTGGTAGAAAGTGCAGATGGCTGTGTTTTCCAATCGTCTCCAGCACTACAGCAGCTGGGGAATAACTTTGAAGGTCTTATGAATCAAGTCTCTTACCAAGGGATGCTTTGGGATATGTATTTTACCAAAATGACTCAAAGATAATTGTACCTTGCTAGAATTTTAGTGGAACCTCCCAACCTATTGCCATACTGTGTACTCCACAATTTTATTAGCAAACTCACCTGTTAGAAATCGCTAGTTATGCTAATTTTCAAAAGCAGTATTCAGTATAAGGCAGTTGCTAGCAATGCCATGATGGGGTTTGAAAATCCAAACATGTCTTTGGATATTACCCCAGGGGCAGAGGCCTTAATCCTTGTTAGTTGTTAGCTGGAGTCTTAATAAAGCAAGACTTTACTAGATTGTTAGCTCGCAGGCACTTAAGGTTAGTAAGTTGACTGAAAAAAACTACTGATTAGTGGCAACACAGGAATTCCCTAGGGAGAAAGGTTACTCCTTTCACTCCTAGAAGGAAACAGCAATTGCTGCCAAGCCTGAATGCTGTGTCTTCAATGAGCTGAAATGTATGACAAAAGTGGTTTACTGCATCCCCAAGCATTAGCTGCTACCAGTGTATTTCATTTGTCTGAGTGTCCCTCCAGTGTGCATCAGGGAACATTTTGCATATACAGAAGGAAATTGAGTTGTGTGTCATTTTCAAGGTAACTGCAGGAACTTCTATATGGAGAGGAAGTGTTCAAATTATATACTGATGGAGAGGGACCAAGTTTTTTTTTTAAATAAAACCTAATAATAAACTGGGTTAATTATAAACCACCCACTGTATACAAATATTATTAACATTTTGATTTGTCTTTCAATTAAACATATATTTGAAAATGCTATATTAGGAACTAGGCTGTGCAAATGAACCTTCTATTTAAAGGCCTTCTGTTTTTGAATGGAGTATAATACACACAAATAAGGGGTATTTGTTGGTATGTGTGTTAGTTGCTTTTCTATTGCTCTGATAAAACACCATGACCAAAGGAACTTATAAAAGAAAGTATTTAATTGAGTTATGCATTAGTAGAGTTAGCGTCCAGGATGGAATAGCAAAAACAGAGTGTTAGGAGCAGTTGAAAGCTCATATCTTGATCTACAAGTAGGAGGCAAAGAAAGCAATGTAGGAATTTTAAAGGGTTTTTTGCAATTTTGAAACCCACCCCCAGTGACAGACCTCTTCTAACAAACAAACACCTCAGAAACCTTCCCAAATAGTTCTACCAACTGGAGAAAGAGTATTAAAACAAATGAGCCCAGGAAGGCCATTCTGGTATGTACTACCACAGGATTTTGGGAGAGTTAAGGTAGATAGTGATGGCTTTGAGAGTCATTTTTCATCAAAGAGATAAGTTGTGCTCAAGGCTGGCTTTTAATCCCCATGCTAGCATAAGAATTCAGTATTCTTGGCTAGAGGAATCAGAGGGAAGGAGTCAGCAGAAGCCATTTCTTGTAACCATGAGCAGCTTAGCTTGGTCTTAGGAATAGGGCATGAGAATTGAAAAATGATAAATGTACAAATTCAAAACCTATGCTATCAACTTGCACAGTCCTTGCAAATGAGTTGAATGAATTTGTGCTTGTTATTGAAATATTAACCAGTAAAGCAAAACATTATGTTCTGTCCATAATACTTTGCCTTCACCAATTTTAGGGACTCCATCTTTCAAAAAATGAATTTACTCAATAGTTTGTACAGTTTTTCTACATCTATTATCTTTTACTTTTCTTAATTATTCTGAGAATCTTTGCTGAATGTGTTTGTAATAAAGCTGGGCTGATTTCCACTTTAGAGCAGTTTCTACATATCATGGGCCAGTCACCAGCATGGGATAAACTTAAGGCATTGATTATTCTTGTACATATTGGCATTGGAGCCATGTGCATTGTTGATTTAAATGATATCTGATAGACTCATGGGCAATATATATATGGAATTCTCTGAGGATAGCAGATGCTCTTGACGCAGGAGAAAAGCCTGGCCAGTAGGGTAAGATTGGTATGTGGGTGAATTTCCAGCAATATACCAGAAAACATAAAAGAACATTATTTTTCTTACCTTTAATTTTATTTAGTTCTGGGCTTTACAAGTTTAGTCTAGGTCTCAAAGGGCTAAAATGAATGCGAAAGTTTATATCCTTTCTTTTTTGAGCTTCTAGAGCCTTCCTGCATTTCTTTGTTTATAGTCTCGTCCACTGTCTGGAAAGCCTGCAATAAATGAACTCTTCAACTAAGTTTTCTTCCATATGGTTCCATCTGATTATAACAGAGATTATTTCTGCTTTGGGGGCCTATTATGATTAGATTAGGTCTACCTGGGTAATTCAGGTCTCTGTCTTCATCTCAGACTCTTTATGGTTAACCACATCTTCAGGGTTCATCCGGGCAAATAAAGAAATGTGTGCACAAGATCTAGAAACTAGAATTTGGCTATTACTGTGTTGTTACTTTACCCATCATAAGCCCAGCTAGGGAGCTTTATAGTCTTCTATAATGGTACATATCAAACAGAAATGAAGTGTTTGGACAGGAAGTAAGCTTTCTGCTTTAGGTAATGCATTATGAGTTTATGTTGATAGTAACAGGGAGTTCATTCATTTAGTACAGAAATATGTATAGTCTGTTGTGCAATATCTCATTAAGGTCAGTAGCAGGTCCTTGCTAGCCAACAGTGACTTGCATCAGTTTCCATTGGAAAATGAAATATGTTGGTTACCTGTTTTTGGAACACATTTCAGTATCTTGTATGTCATAAATGTTCACATCATTATTTTATTCTTTCTCCTTGCTTCAGTTTGATTGGTCCTGTGAGTCTAAAGGCACTACTCAAGGTCTAAAGCCTTTCTGAATTTTTTTTCTTGGTTGCTACTAGTGCGGTTTATTACTGTAACAAAAGATCTGGGACTAAAAAAAAAAATTCTTGGAGGTTAACATCCAAGCAATGAGGCTCTGTTAACAGCACAGTCAAAGTTTTCTCCCCACTTACTTCAAGACAAATGGCATCATGGTGAGGATGTACTCATATGCATCTATCAGAAAGCAGGGTTTGCCTCCATGAGCATTCATTTCATAATCTACTTTCTGCACAAGATCCACCTTCTGAAGATCCCCATCTCAAGAGTATCACATTAACCAAACTTCCAGTTTATGGTCCATGGTCGTACTTACTAAGCCACAGGCAAACTGTATTATTGACACTGCGAAAAGTTGCCATAGCTTTTGTAAGCAGCCTGTAGTCAGGACAAGGACAACATGATTATGTGCCTCTCTTACAATGCAGCCCATTTTGTTATGCTTCCTGGGGCTGATGTACACTGATCAAGCCAGCATATGACGTTCAGATATTCAACCCAAGAGTATTACCCATATATTCCCTGGGATTGTGAACATATTTAGGAAGTCTAATCATCATCTCTGTTTCCTGGTGCCTTTAATGTAAGAGTAGGTGGTTAACTTATATGCTTCTCTAAGAATGACTTGTCATACATACGAGCTGGAGAACGGAAATAGATTGAAAGATTCTTGTGATAGAACGTGGAAGAAGAGAGGTATTGTTAAGTCAAATCCAGTTACACTGTTGTGTTGCAGAGCGAAGCAGCTAAACAGGATGTTCTCTTGTGACTCTCATGAGGTGGGCTCAACCTCAAAAGAGAAGGTGTTAGTGTGGTGTGCCCTGCCTGAGCCTCTGCCGAGTGAGTCACTTGTGTGAAAATGTCTTGACACAGATAGAATCATAGAGCCACTGTATCTGATCACAGAAATGTTACTGCATAATAGCACGCTGGCTTTGATCTCCATGGGATTGCAGGCTGGGGGATGAGGAGGGGTGCATTTTGAAAGGTCATCTCTACTACTAAGGAGAGCACAGAGTATCACATCTCCTATATCTGCGAGCTTGTGTAGCAAGCATCAGAAATGAGTGCATTAAAGGAAAACTGCCATTTTTCTTCGTGTGTGAATGGGATACTTTTTTGTTGTTGTTGTGGAAGAGCTTAGCATCCTGAATACTTTCCCTTCTGTGTTGTAGTTGATGATATCTCACACCCACTGGTGTGTGAAAAGGAAGAACCCTTAATGCCTACTTTCTGTGTTAGTGATGTGGCATAATGTTTTCTGGAAATGCCACACAATTTCAAATGTGACTCCTTTCTTAACTTGCGAATGGAGTTGACAACAGTGAAATATATCCTGTAAATAAACCCAGAGACACCATCTTTTGAATGAGTGGTAGTTGAATTCATACCAAATCCCAGAAGTAGGAAGTCCCACATGTGTGGAGTTCTCTCTGCTGCCTGCAGCCCACAAGGGGCAGTGCCAGGGATGAAGCCTGTATCACCTACTTACTCTCAGTCCAGACCAGCACAGCTGAGTCCAAATTTTATATTCTGGGACTCGAAATCCAAATCTATGGTAACATAATATTTTACGTTTATTGAATAAAACTTTCACCTACTTCTAAGGGTGATTACATTGCTATGTGACTTTTTATGCTATTAAATTCTTCCAGTCACATCTTATTTATAGAATTGCAACAGAAGTAACCAAAGGAATCATTTACCTCTTTCTATGATGTACTTAGTGAACATTGTTGGGTGTCAGACTGTTTTCTCTATGGTGAGGGTACAACCACAAATAAAGTAAAATGTATGTCCTTAAAGGGTTCATTTTCCTGTGGGAGAGGAATAAAAAACAGACAATTACATACTAAAGTCTAATTAAATGATAGAGAGGGAGTTGAAGGTAAAACAAAGAGAGAATGGGATGGCTTGATGATTGCTGTTTTTCTTGGGGTTTCTGGGAAGAGACTTAGGATGAAGTGGCATTGGAGCACAAACACCTAGGTTGTATTGAAACAAGCTATTAGATGGATGTCAGAGGATGTTCCAGAAAGACACGGTTCAACTTTTTGTTATTTCAAGGGATAAGGAGAAAAAATGGCACAGATTCTAGCCAGCAGTGGCATGAGTCAGAACGGAAAGCATCCTGAATTAGCTGCTGCACTGTGAAAGTCAAGAAGCTAAGTAACAAGTGCAGTGAGAAGGAAAGCAGTTCCTGATGACTGCACAGGGCTCTGCACTCTGGGTCTTACTTCGAGGGAGCTGGACAACATTTGGGGGCTTTGATGAGAAGAAGCGTTCTAGTCATTGTGGCCTCCTGCTGGAGAAGAGGCAGCAGGCAGTGATAGTCCAAACTACCTAGATGTGAAAGCTGGCAGGACTCAATGGGACAGGTTGTAGACAGGAAGATGCAAAGGTTTGCAAGTCTAGGACTGATGGCCTAATCAACAAGAGGCTAGGCAAATGGAATGAGAGCAGAGAGCCACTTACTGAGGGGACAGCAGATAGAAAGAGCGGGCATTTGCTTTCCATTTTTGGGATGCTTTCATTTTGACACTTATTTTAAACTTTATTTGTTTGTGGTGGGGTGGTGTATGTGCATGTTTGTGGCTTGTGTGTGCACATATGTGCACGTGGATACCATAGGAGTGTATTGGGTATCTACCTCCGTCTTCCTCTACATTGTTTTACTTAGTGCATGAGCATGTTTTGTTTTCATGCTTGTACTAATGTCTGCACACCACATGCCTGCCTGGTGTCCAAAGAGTTCAGAATATTGCATTGGATCTTCTGGGACTGCAGTCTCCATTATGAGCCACTGTTTGGGTACTGGGAACAGAACCTAGGGATTCTGCCAGAGCAGCAAGTGCTCTTAACCATTGAGCTGTCCCTTTAAGCACTGTCGACATTGGTTTTTGAGAGGTGTGTCACTTGAACTCGAAGCTCACTTTTTGCGAGGAGTAGGCTCAACAACTCCTGAAACCCACATCTTTTTTTTTTCCTGAGTGCTTGGTCGTGCTCAGCCTTTACATGTGTACTAGGTGTCTGAATACAGGTTTCTTGTTTTAAAAGCAAGTTCTCTTATCCAATGAGTCATCTTCCTAGCTTTTGTTTCAACTTTTTTGGGGGGGGTGGGGAGAAAAGATGATCAAGAATTTGTCTTTGCATATGTTCTGTTTGTCCTGGTAGAATCCCAGTTTCAACTGAATAGGTGTATATTTGAGGCTCAAAGTCAATCTCTCCTCTTGATATCTGGTTCGGAGTTAGCAGAATAAACTGCAAAACTTTGCCACTTAATGACTGTCTAAGATCTGAGGCAATATTTTGATGCAATGGCAAAGAACAGAAGAAATATTGTCAGAGGTAAAGAATATGCCTGTGGGAAGAGGCCCCACGCACAGTCGATTCCAGAAGCTAGGAATTTGAGAAAGGCCTGACCCAATCACTTTTACTATATGATCAAATGCATAAAGATCAAAGTTCGAAGCACACAGTTCAGACCTTTGATGGAGTTTAAGATGGCACATGCATTCTCTGGGCTCTTCTTCAATGTTTATTCACTTATATCAATTTTGATTTGTCTGGATGAGCCTGAGGCTCATTCAGTGCAAGTGGCCACAGTCTTGGAGTCCAGAGCAGGGCTCTGTTTCAACATTAGCTGTTGTCTAAACTTCTGTGACCTAATTAACTTTTCTCTATTTTAAAAAATAGACTCCATTCGCTAGACTGCTAGGCTATAGTTATTTTGCTATTTTTACTTCTGATTTTTTGGTTTACTTGGTTTTGTTTGTTTTTTATTTTTTTAATTTTCTATATTTTTTATTTACCTTACAAATGATTTCCCCTTTCCCGTTTTCCTCCCTCCCCGAAAGTCTCATAAGCCCTCTTCCCTCCCCCTGTTCCCCATTCAACCCCCTCTTTCTTCTCTGTCCTGGCACTCCCCTACATCCAGACTTTCCAGGACCAGGGGTCTCTCCTTCCATCTTTTTGGAAATCTATTGATATGTGAATTGTGTCTTGGGTATTCCGAGATTCTGGGTTAATATCCTCTTATCAGTGACTGCATACCATGTGTGTTCTTTCATGATTGGGTTACCTCACTAAGGATGATATTTTCCAGTTCTGACTATTTGCCTAAGAATTTCGTGAATTCATTGTTTTTAATTGCAGAGTAGTATTCCATTGTGTAAATATACCACATCTTGGTTGGTTGTTTTGCTGTCTCAAGTAATAGCTGATTAAAATCCTGTGTTTACTAAAAATCAAAAATTGACTATAAAAGATAACAGGACTATGCAAATTGTGTTTGAGTATATTCTGTCCATTGTATCTATGACTACATTTATACCAATAGCCATACCTCTCTTTTGTAAATAAAATGGAAGGAAGATATAGTTTTGATTTCAAAAGAATATTAAAGAATGATCTCATACTATGGATAGTCATATAATATAAAGACAATCTAAATTCTGCATCTACTCTGTTCTACCCTTATCTACTTAGGAGATCTCAGACATATCCTTGCCTCTCTATGTGACACAGTCTCCCAGATGCAGTACAAGGAGGTGAAGTAGTTAATTGCAGCATCTCAGGTTCCGAGTATAGTAGATGGAAATTCTGGGGTGAGACACAGGAGTGGTTTTTTTCTGATGGCATGTAGTCTTGTCTGCATGTTATGAGTGGCCTTCATTATGGAAGAAGGCATCTTGTTAGCACATGCAGAATGCATGATTCCATAAGACTGCTCCATGATGGTGAAAACTGAGTCCTAAATGTCGCATCAGTTGTATATATTATGTGGCTTCTTTAGGATCTGATTACTGTGTAAGAGGATCAGCTGTACACAGAGATAGGCTCTGGACCAAGGGATCAGTGGGACAGTTGTGTGGTTATGACTTAGGGATTATGGTAACATCTGAAGAGAGGGCGTATGGCACAAGTTCATTAAGACAAGTCTTTGAGAGTGTTGTTTCTCCTTTTTATATTGTCACAATCATAGAGTCGACTATTTTTCCCAAGACTGAATGACTAGGCCTCAATTTAGTTCTTCTGTACCAACCCCTCCAGTTACATTTGCCAATGGTTGGTTATTCTTTTTCAATGTCAGTGCCAGGAAGAGCAGTACTTTTACTTGAAAAAAGGTACCAACCATCATCCAGCTTCTCGTTTGAGAAAAGAAAAATACCTCTCACATAAACCCACTTTAGGAAATATAAATGTCGGTGGTCTCATTGTCTACTCCTTAATGTACCACAGGAGTACACATCTAAAATGGGATCCTGCAGACCTGCTCTCAAACCCTGTCTCTGACATTAACCTACTATTTGGCCTAGTCAGTTTCTTCATATTTAAATTACATTCATATGAGTTAGGTCACTCCTGGGCTGTGTAGGTAACTCAGGACCATTCACTTAGGCTTGAGGTACTAGATGTTCCAAAAGGAAGTCACTTTCTTTCCTCTTTCCTTCCTTTTCTAGAATAAGAAGCTATGTAAAAGTAACTTTTATTCACCTGATGTAATTGTCATCTTGGAGGCTTACTGATGAACACACTCACCCTTTCTAATTCTTTCTGAATTCCGGCTAGCTGGTTCAACTCAGCAGTTTTGTCTCAAACTCCAAGCTGATCGATTCAATCTGGTTTCTCTTAGCTTCTCACTGAATTGCTTGGCCTCAAACTAAGTGGCAGTTTGTTCTAATCATCTGGTTTCTTCTCATTCCCTGGCTTCAACTGCCTCTGCTGATCTTCACTGAACTGCATGGACTGAGGAACAAACTGTACTCCACTCTACGGAACCCCACTGCACTCACCACACTTCACTCACTGAGCCCCTGCTACACTACACTGCACTCCACTTTACTGTACTCACTGCACTCTAGCACACTCACTGCCCTGCACTGTACTTACTGCACCCCAACTGCACTACATTGCACCACACTCACTGCAATCACCACACTATACTGACTGCAACCCTGCTGCACTGCACTCCACTTCACTGTATCACGACACTCCACTGTACTCACTGAACTGTACCACACTGTACTGTACTTTACCACACTCACTATACTCCACTGTACTCACTGCATTGAACCTCATTTCCATGCTGCACTATATTCCACTTCATTGTACTCACTGCACTCCAGCACACTCACTGCACTGCACTCACTGCACCCCTACTGCATTCTACTTCACTGTGCTCACTGTATTGTATTGCACTCACTGCACCCTCACTATACTTCACTCAGTGCAATGCACCCCACTGCACTGCACTGCATCACTGTGCTGCAATGCGTTCACTGCAGTGAACAAAACTGTCTGACATTTTCATTTTCCCTGTGCTGTTATTAACTAGCTTTTTTCTTGACAGTTGGACATATCCTATCTATGACTTATTCTATCAAATCTTTCTCTGAATCATCACTTTGTCTGCCCCTCATTAGCCCTCATTGTTTGGGATTTCAGGTGTGTACAAAAGGCATGTCTGTATTCCAGCTGGAGGGATTAAAGAGGCTCATCTGCATTCTGGATGGATCACACAGACTTACATCTTTGAATATGATCCTTTGCAAGAGCATAGGTTCTCTACCTAGAGTATGTGGTTTCCACATAATGGTCAGTGTCCAGCTGATGTGGAAGTCCTACCTTTAAGGACAAAGTTTGTTACTTGATAAACATAATTCAATGCATTTAACGAGTAATTGTACTTTGCAAATTGTCATTCACCTGCTGCCTCTGAAGTACCCCTGAAAGATAAGGTCATTCTTATCCATGTTTAGATGTAAAGAAACCAGCTAAGATTTGAAATCATTTTTTCCATATATCCTAATAAATGCTGAGGAGCCTGGATTTTAAGCAAGTTACTTCCTCAGACATAAGCCCTATTAGAACTGAAAGATAATGCCCAGTGTGTCAGTTCTTAAGGAAACCTGTATCTTCTTACCTGAACACTAAGTAGAACTTTCCAATCTTTCCTTAAGTCTCTGAGAAATTCTGCTTTTCTGTCATTCTCTAACATAGTTTCTTTCTCTGGGTTCCTAATCTGTCAGTTCAGCCATGTGGGCTGGGAGTTAAAGATTGCACTTGTCCTTGGTGAGTACACACTTGTCTCCTGTTGTTCTGCATCTGTCAAATCCTAACTGCTTATGTCGCTTTTCTGTCCAATTGCTCATTGTAAATAATCTAGAGATGATTCAAAGTGCATAGAATATAGACTGAATAAGTAGATTCATACATTTGAGAAGGCAAGAGTTAGCTGAGAGAGTTCAAGCTTTCCAACACCTTTCCCTCTCCTGAGTGTCACCTATGGTCACAAGTTTCCATCCTTCTTCTGGGCTGAAGTTGTCTATGAGATGGCACTTTGTGTTCTCTCTTTAACTTCCATGTTGTGGAGTCCCTGTGGATACAATCCAGTGATCAGTCCTTAGAGGAGCACACTCTGCCCTTCTTCATCAGCGCCAAGGAGGAAGGAAGACAGTTTTCTTATACAGAATAACAAGCAGGATTTTGTGTGTGTTTTATAATGAGCTACCAATAACAAAATAAACTTCAGCTGAAGAATTGACAGCCTGGATCTGTAATCTGCCTGACCTGACAATTACAGGAGCTTATTACCACGTCAGCCTGCCAGATGGATCTCCTTGAAATGTAACGTGCTGCACTTCTGAATTCCACACGCACTTCCTTTTCTCCCCCCTTTGTGTTTGTTGAGTTTGGGAAAGAAGCAGCTTTACTTGAACTAAACCCACTCATTTCAAGTGTGTTTAATGACAGCAATATGTGGCAGATAAAATAAAATCCTACGGCCTTGTTTGATGTTTGTTTTAATTTCAGACCCTACTAAAAGAATACAGAGGAGATAAACCGTATGGCTCAAATGGAGGAGTTGGAAACAAATGATCTATTATCATAATTTAGCAGTCTCTCCCAGAGCATTTGGGAGGTCAGAGGAACTGAGCAATAGTGATAAAGGTTGTTGAGGTTTACGTGGTACTTGGCAATGCACAGAGTACATTTCTGTTACTTGGCTTCAGCTTGGTACTGACTGGCCAGAAAGGCACATCCTACTCACACTCACGTGGACAGAGCCATGTCAAATCCTAATTCTAAGTGACAGAGTTTACCTCATCCCTGTTCTAATCAAATTAGTGATTCCTCATGTGCTCTGTCAAGACCATTGATCCCGTATGTGCTATATTAGTGCATTTCGTGAATATCCTGGTTTTTAGCTTTATTAAAATAAAACATGTTTGTATGACATACTCAATATTTTTTGCATTGGAACATTTGAGAATAAATGGAGAACAGAGTAGTGTTTTCCTCACACCCCACTGTTCCGACAAACTCTACTCGCCCATGTAGTAATTAGTGGCCCTTTATAATGGAGTAACATGTTCATAACAGACATAATACACACTGTTGAGTGTGTCACTTGACATCATAGAGTGCTGCTATTCTCTACATCCTGATTCACTCTTAACTTTCTGTCTTTGTCAGTAAGAAGGAATCTGGATGAATGTTCTAATGCTTGTAAGTACCTCTTAATACAAGCTATAATATTATTTAATGTATCTTTTTTCTGGCCGGCATCTTCTCCTAGTCGTTATAAAACGTGAAGAGGAACATTTTTGCTTGCCTATTTCTGTGAATTTGGAGTTGGGTTATAGCATCATTAGCAGTGCAGTCCTCAAGTTAGCTCATGTTATCAACTCAGGCTTCTACTTAGTTTCGTACTTGGGAAAGCCTTGTTCAGACCAACCCAGGCACTTCTCTAAACAAATGGTTGTGTCAAAAGATGTTATCTTCCAAAGCACTGTGGTTTCAATAGAAAAATTGTCTGTGGAAAACAGGTAGAGTATTACTGTAATAGTTTTGTTTATTTAAAAGTCATCACTCCAGATAGAACAGGGTGCTTATACAGTAGAAATATCTATCATAATTAAAAATGTTAATGTATCACTTCTGTGAACAAGAACTAATTCTTTGGTAATGAAGATGTGTTGAACCTAATCAGACTTTAAAAATATATGCTTGAGATGAACCCCGCCTGGGGCTTCTTAAGGCTCAGTAAGAGTTGACACAGATGACCCTCACTTGGGAAGAAGTGAGCACAAAATGAGCAACAGCCTTGGCACCTTGGACAGCAATCTAGCCTGAGTTGACCACTAGTCAGTT
Organism: Tokudaia tokunoshimensis; assembly: GCA_036184795.1. NCBI lineage: Eukaryota > Metazoa > Chordata > Mammalia > Rodentia > Muridae > Tokudaia > Tokudaia tokunoshimensis. Next base: position 10,912,511 of record BTHU01000015.1, read on the forward strand.
GCTGAGCAGGCCTATGGGACATTCCATGCCCAAGATGCCCATTATGGCCCCTGATTATGGAGCCATAATGCATAGCACTCTTGAGACTACTCCTGAGACAACCTCAGAGACTCCAGACACCACTAAGAGGAGCAAATAACTGGTGGAGAAATGGAAGAGAAAGATAGACAGATCTGGGCAGAATGAAGAGAGTCAGAATTGGAGACTTGAGAGCAGCAAAGAACAGATTCATGTAAGTAGCCCCTGATGCCACCTGGAACCATAGTGGAGTCGTGACCTGTGCTGTCACCCGGATCCATATCTGAGTTCATGGCCCTATAGCAGCAGGAGTCTATTACCACCAAAAGCCATATGGACATTACTGGTCTGGGGTGCCACCTGAGAACATGGTGATGTCTGCAGTCTCTGAAATACTGACCTCACATTTCACCTGGACATCATGGGAGAACAAGGCCTGGGGGTATGAGAGCAGGAGAGCTGCCCCTGCCCACTAGCCAGCTGAGGTACTTGAGAGAGTCAGCCCTACACATCCACCAGGAAGCACAGTAGAGCTGACCCTGGTTGTGGTAGTAGTGGTGATTTGATCCTGATCAGATGATCATGAGAGTGCTGGCTCTGACATCTGTCTTGCATGATAGCATTGACAAGAGAGAGATACCCTCTTCCTTCCTTAACTCTCACCTCCTTTGGTAGGTGGAGATCTGGCCCAAGAGTCATGAGAATGTGATAACTTGCTACATCCTTCACTGGCTGCAACACTTGGGATAAGAGGCCCAGCCTTTTATCTGGGCAGCAGGTTGGAGCTTGCTCTGGTTGAGGGGGGCATAGATGAAATGTCATTGACAGCATTGGAGCAGGAGAGCTAGCCCTGCCCTTTACTGTCTGTGACATTGGATGGGCCAGTCAGGACATCTCAGGGCAGGAGATCTTGCCCCAGTAGCATGGTGCATGAGAGCTGTCAGGCTGACCACCTCAGATACCTAATCCCTCTCCAATATCTACCCCATTGACGAATTCATGGAGTGGGTTTAAGGATTTAGTCCTACAGATCCAAAACCACAAGAATTCCTTGAAATGGGGCAACAGCAGGACATCTGAGAAGAGTCTCAGTGAACTTCTAGTATTGATAGTGTAGCAGAAGAGGCCTCGAACCAGATCAATGATTCATTGCAGTGAACATTTGCAAGCAAAGAAGTGTGGATAAAATAGTATTCTGTGGGACACACTGTGACCCACTACAGCTTACACAAGATAGTTGTTTTCTTGGCTGGGGAGGCGGCAGGTTTCAAGGGTCATGGGTGAGTCTGAGGGGAGGGGGGATGAGTGTAATGGTGTGAAATTCACAAAGAACCAATAAAAAGTGAAAATACACACCTTGAATTCTCAGTATGAGATATCAAGGTCTAGAAAGTGACCTCATGTCCCAAGCCACCCTGATTCCTTCACCCTTCTCGATGTTCATATTGGAGGTAGAGACTCTAATTCCGTGACTGTATTTCATATTTTATTCACTATACTAATAAATCTATTCATTTTTAAAACCATCAAATACCATATGATTCAGAATCCTGTTTATCTACATTCTATTAGAATAAAGAAATGCTTATTGGGTTTGTTTTAATTAAGTCCAGCCAGGCCTCTAGAGGTGAAGATGGCGTTGGATGCTGAACATTTATAGTAGATTTTCTCTTTGTCTAAGACATGAGAAAGAACTATGTATTAGAACACCTGGTCTCATAGAGGTTTTATGATTAAAGACCCAACAGCCAATTTTGTTTTCTCAGATAAACTTTCAGACTTTCCATGCTGAGTGGTCCCTACTAGAGCTAGTCAGCTCCCTCACTCCTCTTTCCTTCTTCCTAATGATGGTTCTCTTTATTTTTCTTGAAGGCGTGAGTGAAATGTCCCTCAAAGGCCATATGGCTTCTTCATACTAGCTCCAGCTTACCCAGTCCATCACTGTTCCTGGTTACTTTTCTCTGTATGCTTACACTCAGATGCCAGAAGCAATGAGGCCATTATTTTAGCTGTTTCATCTCCAGTACAAATTGGGAAAGTATTCATCCTCCAACACAGTCCGTGGGTATCTGGTCTGGTTTTTATGTAGTCTCCAATCCAATTAGTTGTGTCCAGAGTTCAGAATTACCTGTTAAACAGCTGTGGCAATGTATTTATTTAAATAAACAAACAGATTCCAGAGGTTCTTCTCCTGAATAAAACCATGGGTGTGGAGGAAAAGCCATGTTTTACATGCTCCTCCATCATAGTTATACTCCAAACTTGGTTAAATTGAATGTTTTGAGGACTTAAGAGTCAGGTAAACAAAATATTTCCAGAATACCTACATTCAATGTCTCGTCTAATAATGGAAATTTCTGCCAACTTAGTTCTTTTTGAGCTTTAGATTTTCTATAATAAAAAGGGGAGGACAGCAAAGATAAATTTCCTCTGCCTTTATTCTCTGGAAAAAGCAAGTCTTTTGGAAGTGAAGGCCCTGACAGAGGGCATGAAGAGGAGGGAGGCAGTGAGAAGCAAGGTTTAGAGCAGGCACTAAAGAGAGTCAAGAACAGGATGGGAAAGATTTTCTTCAACAATGCTAGGTTCCTGTATTCTTGGGGAGAGGATGGATATATCCACAGTCACTGATAGTTATTAGAGAGACTAACCAAAGGGAAGGAGATTCTGCTGCATCGCTTCACTTTCCTCAAAAGTAGGGAACAGTGTTCTATCTGGATTGGGAAGGCTGGTAAATGAGACACCAAGGCAGTGTAGATGGACTCTGGAGCCCTGGAATGCACAAATCTGCTAAATGATGCTGCTGGGTCCATGACAGGAGGTCTTGATAGATCTCTCTTAAGTTTCCTTTATTACTCAATGTTCTGAACCAATTCTAAGCACATTGACACTGTCTCTAATTTAAGGTTAGCAGAAAAACAGTATGAAATACAGAGGAACAAATTTTAGCAGAACATTCATTGTTGTGACTTCAGAAAATAGAATGCATAGGTCTCCACCTATGTCTATAAATAGAGACTTCAGACAGATGGTGTCAATGTGTAAGCCTGTCATTATCAGAAACATAGGGATTTGGTCTAGAGCCCAAGGGAAAGACTACCGCTTTATTTTTACATATGTAGCCTTGCCTTACTGGTCACAGCAGCACTAGTGACCTGAAGTTCTCTCCTGGCATGAGATTGCCTCTTGTATACTTTGGAATTTAGAGAAACAGAGGATATGATATAGGCTGGAGTCAACATCTGCCTGCTAAGGGCTGAACCGCAGCTGCCCTGTCTCATCTTAGGTCCACTAAGAGGTGAATGTCACTTCTGTGAACAATGAGTGAGGTCTAGATAGGATGATTCTTCCTCATAAGGATCTAACCTTATGCATCCCTTCAGAAGGTTAAAAGATGGTGGAAATGAGATTATTCCTTGTGGTGCAGGTTATCCTGTAAGGATATGAGGCTAGTGAGGTGGTGGGCTCTGATGAGTGACTCTCAGTGGTCAGAGGGCTAGGGGAAAGGGAAGAGTTCAGAAGTCAGGGGGAAGCAGATGTTAGATGTGTTTCTCTGGGTTGTGTGTCCTAACTAGCTCTACAACACAGAGGATGGACATTCCCTGTTTCCTACTGCCTCTCCTCTTGGCCTGTAGATCTCATTAGTGTTTAGATTGACTTTGGATTTATTCCAACTGTTGAGTTTCTTTCTCATACTGTCTGCTGGAAGGTCAATATTGTTAGCTCATCGATTTTTACTACAAAGGTCATGGGGCCGGGAAGACAGTATCATTGTCAGCCTTGTCCTGTTCACTGCAGTATTATGCACGCATGCTCACCAATCTGAAGGTAAGTGTTATTAGGCTGTGTTTTGGCTAATCTGTGCTTCTTGACCAAAATAGTCTCTAAGATGAGATCATGATTTTAAGAGGTCAGTGCAGGGACCTGCCTTTCCAATAAAATCCACATCTTAATAGCTTCTATAAGGGATAACAAAATAAGTTCCTCCTTTTTTCACTAATGATATAAGCAGTGTTCAAAGGGGCTTAGTGGAGGCTCATGTGCCGAGACCCTAGCAAGGAAGTCTTGCTTTCTTGGTGTTTCAATATTTTATTCTCTCCATTAAGTGGGAATCCCATATGGGTAGACTATGCGTGTCTAAACACATACATATCTGGATATATGTGACACGAAACCTTTTGTCCATGCACAACATTCCTACAAAGTGGCAATATACTTTGAAATATATGAATTTTCAGTGTATATTCATTACTTACCAACTTTTTGAGAAACGGAATGCATTACCACAGCAATGAACACATTAGTGCTTTGATCACTTTTTAAAAGCTTTCATATATAATTTTTCTTTAAAATATAATTATATTGCTTTTCTTCTCCTTTTCCTCCCCTCAAGCCCTACTCCCATATTACCCACCTACAAATCCACGCCCCCATTTAACCATTGTTATGTATGCATGTAAATGAATATATCACATATGCACCCTGTTGAGTCTGCTCAGTCTTGCCTGCATGTACTAGACCGTTGGTATTGTATAATCACTAAAGAGGCTCATCCCTGGGGAAGCCCACTTCTCCCATGCAGCAGTTGTTAATTGCTTGGAGTTCTTCATCAAGTGGCCAGGCCCTGTGTTTTCTCCCATCCATTTTGGGATGTCAAGTTTTACCCTTAAACAGTCATGTTGTTGAGATTTCATGGGTGCAGCTCTGTTATTGCTGAAAGACACAGTCTCACATCAGACTTTCTGGTTCTTTGACTATACATTTCAAGCTGTTTTTAAAATTCTTGATAGTGATTTTTACTTATTTTTTTATAAAATATAGCAAATCTGTAATGTCTCCTCCTATAGTTAAGAAATTTAAATAATAAAAATAAAACATCAGATGTAAAATAAAGAAACATTTGGGCCTTATGTTTCAAAAGGAACTTTTCACCTCACTTCAAGGTTGTTGTTTTTAAACATTTGTCTTTAGAAAACACACAGAAATCCCTTTACTGAGAAGCATTCACACTCTTTGTCAATGTGGACCATTTTCTTTGTCACAAAGTGCAAGTTAACTGTATGTCCTGTGAAGTGATGGTGTTCATGGGGCTGCATAGTGTCACCAAGGGCTTAGGAATGAAGGGCCTTTAAAACAATCCATATGAAGTCACTGATAAGGGGATATTGACCCAGAATCTCAGAATACCCTAGACACAATCAGCATATCAATAGATTTCTAAAAAGATGGAAGGAGAGACCCCTGGTCCTGGAAAGACTGGATGTAGGGGAACGCCAGGACAGAGTAATGAGAGGGGGTTGAACGGAGAAAAGAGGGAGGGAAGGGGGCTTATGGGACTTTCGGGGAGGGAGGAAACGGGAAAGGGGAAGTGATTTGGAATGTAAATTAAAAAAATAAAATTAAATTAAATTTAAAAAAAAAAAAAAAAAACAATCCATGAGTGAGCAGTGTCGTTGTTGATAATAGGACTGTGTTTCTTTTCTCTTTGGTAGGAAATTGTATAGACCATCTTCTGCTTTATCTTCTCAATACCTGAGCTATCTAATGTTTGCATAAGGAGATACTAGAGCACCTCCCCCTTCCACTGCTTCTCAGCTTAGTGTATGCATGTCCTCAAAGCTATGTAAATTATGCTTCTCCTAATATGTATGTTAGATTTTTCACATATGGTTTAGAATGTCACATATCTTAATATCAAGCATGGGAGCAGGTCTCAGGAGAAAGTTTTGATAAGTTTGAGGCAACTCTTTCTGATATAAGACTATTTTGCAAAAAAATCATCCTTTAAAACTGCCATTATTTGGAAAAAAAAACACAAAAGCCTATTTTCCCAGCATTTTGTCTTTTGAATTGTCAGAACTTGAAGCACCGTACAGTTCAGTGAAGAAGACGTCACTGCTTACACTACATCATGAACAGAAGCAACGCTGACTCCTGACGCATTCTAAGTTTCACTGTTTTATTACATTTTAAATGTGCTTATTTTGTGTGCTTGTGAATATGTGAAGTGGCATCCATGAAGCTCAGAGGACAACTTGTGATGACCTACCATGTCTGTGACAACACTCAGACCCAGGTTGTCAGGCTCACCTGAACACACCTTTCCCTGCTGATTTCTCTTGCCCACTCTACTCTTGGTGCCTTATGGACTTCCCGAAAAGTTGTAGCTCTCAACCTATATTAGTCTCTTTTACATTTTTCTAAACATAGTTACCATGTTCTCATACAAATTCACCTCTCTGGTTCTGTATTTCCACATCTTAAAAATGGAGCTGTTCATAGATGCTCTCTCATAAAGTTGTTAGGAACATTAACTATGTAATACTGTGTCCTTATTCTTTGAGGTATCTACTTTTTATTTATAAATTAATTCAGTTTACGCTGTATATATGGTTTACCTACCCATATGTCTGTGCACAACATGTATGCCTGGTGCCTTTAGAGGCAATTGAGGGCATCAAATCTCCTAGAACTAGAGTTACAGATGGTCTGTGAGCTGCCATTGTGGGTTCTTGGAATCAAACCCTGGTCACCTACGAGAGGAACAAGTGCTTTTAACCGCTTAGCAATCTCTCAAATTCCCAGCATCTACTTTTTTAATGTTAGCTTCTGAGAAATTGAAACCAATTAGATAAACTAGCACCGTCATTTCTTTCTTCATGTTAAAAACACAAATGCATTTATATGATCTCAAGCATCATGTACAGTGTTTGTGGTTCTTATCACAATGCCTACCATAATGGAGTATTACTGCTATTATTGGTGAAGCATAAGGCAACATATTTATAGCTGAAAAGCACCTATCCTTTTTGACTACTGTACTGTCAAGCAGATAGTCTTATAATTCCTGCTCTTTATTTGAGAAGACCTAGAGGACTTTCCATAGAGCACATAACAAAAACACCTAGATTGTGGTGGGGGTTTTTTCCTGCATTTTCTGTACTGTTCATTTAGATCTCAGATTTCTCTAGTTTTATAATGTCACATAGTATTAATAATATTTTACTCGAGTCTCATACCTACTTGATGTCAGTCTTAGAGGACTTTTTAAAGTTTCAAATCTTCTAAATCCAAATTTCTAATGCTACTAATCCTTAAGTGAATATTCTTTATACCCTGTGTAATGATTCCATTAGTAAAATCATTGTAGTTTGTCCAACTCTTATAATTTTTTGTATTACTTCTTTTGATACTTGCTCTTTGGAAATTTCACTTCTTCTTTGAAATAAGTCGTCTCACACCAAACCAAGATATTTCTGTTTCTCTTCTAATGAATATCAATCCTTGGTGCTGGAGAGATGACTCAAACATTAAGAGAATGGGTTGCTCTTCCTGAAGACACAGGTTGGATTCCCAATTCTTACATAATGTCTCACAACTGATGTTAACTCCAGAAGAGGATCTGATGTCCTCTTCTTGCCTGCACATGCATCAACCAGGCACAGTGCACACAGACGTAACACATACAATTAGAAAAATTAAAACAATCAGTGACCTATATTTTCCACATATTGCTTTTAGCACCATTGCCAGGACTTAGACTTTGCTTATACTCCTACTCCTAATTTCAAAGATAGCACGTTTTATGTTAGGAGATATTGATGATGTAAAGGAGAAGATCTGCCTTTGAGAGTCTATTTACCAATAGTTCACTGCGCTTGAGGAAGCAGATCCTCTAAGTCACTGATTGTTGGAGTGAATCTTGTAGTTATACCTATTTGCGATAGTAGTACTATTTTACCTGTAGAAGAACTTCATATAAATTAGTCCTTTGCAGGAGGAAGAACCATTAATTTTCTTACGTAGTATCGAACATAATTGGATAACTGGACAACCAGGCTCCACAGTAGAGTCAAAGCATCTAATACCTTTGTCAAACACCAAAACGATTTGAGAAGTTAAACTATAGGGTGATAATTTAATAACTATGGTTTTTGTTTATTTGTTTGCTTGCAGTTTTCAGTGTGCAGTACTCACTTTTAATTCTGTAAATCAAATTAGCTTTTAAGACTTGATCAGTACATTAAATTATCAACTATTTATTGAGGATCTGCCATGAGCTAGAGACACTGTATGTTCTAGACATAAAGCCCAACTTGTAATGACATTTACACTAACAGTTTTCTTTGCTGTTATAAAGCAAGTGCTGAGGAGGAGTTGGCTGTTCCTTTGTGTTCATGATGGAAGCTTGGGGAAGGCAAATGTTGGCAAGTTGAGGAGGTCTTTGAAAAGTCTCTTCTAACAGATCATGGTGACATCTGTAGTATGGAAGTATGTGGAATGGAAAACGAAGCGCTTTTCTGAGAAAAAGTGTGCTGAGACTCAACATAGCTCAAGCTATCTAAGAAGGCGGGACAGGTAGCAGGTAGAGAGTCTGTTTTCCCTCTGGGTGTGTGTGACTTTGCCCTCTGTGAGGTCACAGAGAAGGTGGAGGCATGATACAGGTTATGTCCTTCCTGGTGGATATGTCAGAGAGTTTACCACAGTTAAGCTAGGCAGTTGGCTCATGACAAGTTGGCTCAAGGTCCTGTAGTTTTAAGAGTAAGATGTGTATAAAAGACTGGTGTTCCCAACTTTTTGAAGAGTTTGAAGGGCTTAGAAAATGGAGTAAGTGGAAAGAAAGAATGTATCTAAAAATATGCATTGATGATGGTTAAGTGCAGTACAGTGACTTTGTGTATTGTGCACCCTGTCCTGTAGGCTGCTGGGAAAAGTAGGGGCATGCCTGAAGAGGAGCACTGGAACACTGAAGGTTTGTGATAACTTGGTGTGGATTAGAGAGGTAACTTGTGTTGTGCTTAACTGGAGAGGTCTTGTGCTGGTTGTGAAAGCTGATTGTGTCATCCCTATGGACACAAGTAGTACGTATCCAGGTAGAAAGTGAGATCAAGCCCTTTTGATTTAGCCCTTCTGCAGCTGAAGCTAATTCATTCATTAGTAAGTTATACTTAAACAAGTTATCAAATAATAACTGACATTTTTCAAAAATGTTCAATGACTTTCATCAGTTAAATCTCTCATAAGAATATGGTAGGCTATCATTTCTCAATAGTTTACAGTTAGGGAAATTGTAACAGAAAGGTATAACCCAGTGTTCTGATTTGGTGCATAGATGTGGTGTTTGAGCCAAGATAGTAAGGCTCAGATGCTTAAACATGATTTGGAAACTCAATATATACTTAAAAATACCAAGACTCTCTCTATACTAGGGAAGAGTGATATTGGGCAAAGACATATATATGAGTGTGTGTGTGTGTGTGTGTGCACGCACACACACACACACTTTGCTTTTCAACAAGTCATGGATTATAATGTGGTGATAGATTCATGCAATTCTTACCTCATTCTAGCTGTAAAAACATTTAGAAATATACTCATTTACTCCAGTTATTACAGTAGCCCTAAGGACCTTTATCTGTAGTAATAAGCTTTTAAATAAATAATTTCAGTTTAATTTCAGTTTTGTTTTTGCATTTCTGTAATCTAATAACCATACTAATTCAAGAGTTTACTGTAATGTGAGCTTCTGATTCCAATCTGGATGAAATTAGTATACTTAATTCTTCGTTTAGTGTAAAGAAGTAGGAGGAGTGTTTTGTCCTTTGTTAGGTGACTAAAAATTTCTGAGTAAGCATGCCCTAGGCCTCTTGAGTTCTCTGCATATCTTATAGGTATGATAGATTGAAGAGAATTCCTGTATGATCTTTTACAATTTTTTGAGATAATTGTATCATTTCCTTCTTTCCTTCTTCTAAAACTTTTCTTGTGCCCCACCCACTGGTTCAAACTTACAGCCTCTATTCTTTATGCTTTGGTTGTTTGTGGTGGTGGTGGTTGTTTTGTGTGTGTGTGTGTGTGTGTGTGTTTGTGTGTGTGTGTGTTTGTGTGTGTGTGTGTATGTGTGTGTGTGTGTGTGTGTGTGTGTGTGTGTGTATCCCTAAATACATAAATACCACTTGTTCAGTTTGTATAATGTCAAATATGTGTTTTCAGAGTCCTGTGAAGTCTTGGTATGTTTGTTAAAAGTTCTGTTTTCTTGGGTTGTTTTGTTTTATTTTTCTAGAAGCCACGGATATTTTTATATTTAGTATCTTTAAAATGAAATGTTTGCCATTTTAAGATTATATCGTCAAAATTTAAAGTAAAATAATGTTCTCCATAAATAGTAGAGAAGTACTTCTCTACTATTCACCGGTGTGAAGATTGTGTGCTGCAGAGGCCTCAGTGGACAGTTGGTCTCAGGCAGGGAGCATCAGACAGGACACTGAAAAATCCCTGCAGGGTCTGCGTTGCTGAGTCTGCTTGGCAGCATAGAGATATGGAACACCTTAAAATAAAAATTGCAAATGCAATAGATTTCATTAATCCTAGTATTTTTCTCTCTTATTCTCCCAGTCCCAAGTTAAAAATAAAATTTGCCTGCCTTATTTTCCTACGTGCTAGTTAGTGGGATTAGCTGGAGCTCTCAACAGGAAAGCAATAGATAGAGTAGACACCATTGTGTGGTGGGTGAAAGCCCGGTAGAGATAATTATACAGTCACTCCCACTATATTACCCTTCAAAGAAACTGAGCCTAATATTCTCCTCCTAAGCAATTTAACCAACTTCTAAAAAAAAGTATAAGATATTATTTAGAGAATGAAATAGCTACTGTATATAATCAGGAGGGAGAATTATAGCAAATTATTACACTCATTTGATAAGTGCATAAAGAGCTACATTCAAAGCTTTGTATTGAGCCTCCTCGGTAATTGCTCATTTCTGCTAACTGTCCTGTAGAAAGGGCAGTTGAAGTAGTGCTAGAAAAGAAGGATACGTGTTATAAAAGTTTGTTCTCGGGGCAGACTCAGTCCCATCCCATTCCCCAAGCTCATTTTGTCATTAGATGTCAAAAGTGATGACTTTTTTTCCATCTCCAAGGAAAATGTTCTTGTCTAATCACAGAAAATAATTTAAAAAAGTGTAATAAATCTGCCTTACAAACACATGTGTGTGTTTGTAGGCATGATTGTGACAAAGCCTTATTCTCGGTATGTGTACAGCACTCCAAAATACCAATGTTTTCCAAAGATAGAAGTGTATACAGAACTTCCCAGAATAAGAACATCCCCAAATGGTCCACCCACTTGGCCAACAATCCAACAATAATATTGGGGTTATTTATTTTTTATTTTCTTTAAACAAAATAAATATATGTATAAATGTTGACACTTCAAAGATTGAGGAATTACATTTGTGTTTGCCATAATTTTTTTCTCCACCAGCCAAACAAAAACAAAAGAAGATTAAAAGTTGAACTAATTGCTCTTAAGAGAAGCTCCCCAACAAAATTTTTAAGCCAGATAGCCCTTTCAAGCAGTTATAAAGATGCCAGATACCAATGGAGAAACAATGTCCAACACTGGGCAGCAGTGTTCAACAAATCTCTTAATCTCTATATGCTTCATGAAAGAAGTCATGAAAGTACAGAATGTGTGACTGTATTACCTACCCAACCAGGTGTGATGAGCCTTGGCATCCGTGATGCTGTAGAGCACAGTACCCCTCACATGCTTACACTTAGGCAATTATGAGCCTTTTCTCTCTTGAGTTACTTCCCATTTCCAACTGATTTCTAAGAGTCAGGTGCCAAAAATCATCAAGAAGTCACTGTCTGCAAGACCATCAAAATTGATCTTGGTCAGCCTGGAAGATAGACCTGATGACCGTGGGAGATCTTGTAATTATTCCTGCTGGCCTTGGTGATGTTATAAAGAAACATAGAATTGCTGTGACTGTTCGTTAAAACTTGACTCAAGGACTGAACTCTGAATGTAAAGAATTCTTTAGAACACCAAGTAAGCAACAGGTTGCTTTGTTTATGTATTTATTCATACCAAGGAAGTGACACAGGATTTAATAAAATCAACATTTGTAAATAATTTCAAGCCATGTCTTTCAACAAGAATATAATAAAAATTTAATGAAGAAACAATCATAACTTAAATGGTACTGATTTTCTTTCTAGAACTGTAATAACTAAGATTACATTTTATAGTAAGCACTGCCTTTCATTTGATGAGTACTTGCAATAATCACTCAAAATGTTAAGTTCTTTAGTAGCAATCAATATTGATAGGTACATTATCAAGATGAAGGGGCCTTCGGACCTTCAACTCTGAGTTTTTCTAAAGGAAATTTGGAACTTATCAGAAGTCAGAAGAACTTGAATTATGTCTATATCAATATGATTTTCCCTAAATATATTTTGTATATATCGTATTACCTTGGGCTGAAATTCATGTCAGACAAATGTATATATTTCTTTACCATTTTTTACTGGATTACGAAATTGAATGACAGATGGAAGTCATGCTGTAAACTGAAGTAGGGAGCCTGAGTCTAAGCCCAAGTAACTCCAGTCATAAAAGCTCTCCATATCTGCCTACAGCAGACTGCATCCTTTTCTTTTATAGCATGCTCATCATATTTTGAGAAAGGACCTTACTACATTGTCTCAGTAGCCACCATTCCGAAAAGTTGATCTCTGTCCCAAGCGAATGTACACTATTTGTGTTTACAGTGACTTGGGCTACTCACGTATAGCAATTGCCCCTTTGGCTCACAGCTCACTGGATGCAGATATTTATCTGATTCTACCTAGCCATAAAGATGTCAGGAAGCTAGAAATATTTAGAATGGAGCATCCATAGTTTCTACCTCGTTAATGTTAACAATAGCTAGCAGCCTGTGGCATTTCCTCTATATGTGTACTATCAAAATAAAAGAGCTCACAGAATCAATCAAGTAGCGCTCATAGGACTCACAGAGACGATCACAAAGCCGGTGTGGCTCTGTGCTAGGCCCTCTGCATATGCACTATGATTGTTAATTTGGTGCTTGTGTGGGATTCCCAACAGTGCAATTGGAAAGAATCTCTGAGACTTTCATGTGTTCTTGGGACCCTTCCGTCTCTTACTGGGTTGCCTTGCCCAGCCTTGATGCAAGGGTTTGTGCCTAGTTTTATTTTATTTGTTATGTCCTGTTCAGCTGATATTCAGAAAAGGCCAGCTCTTTTCTGAAGGGAAACAGAGAAGAGTGGATCTGGGGGAGCAGGAGATGGCTAGGAGGCGTGAAGGGAGGGCAACTATAGTCAGCATATATTGAAAACAAAAAACCAAAAAAGAAAAGAAGTTTTAAAAATAAAATAAGAAATCAAGAATGGATGTGTGGTGCCCTTCAGGCATCATAATGCACTATACTAGGCAGGAAGAGAAACCAGGGTCCAACTGACTTGCTCTGAGTTGTACATTTACTGCAAAGTTGTATGCTTCACTGTAAGCTTAGGTTTTTTTTTTTAAACCAAATGCTTTGATCCCTCTTTGTGACCACTGCTTAAAGGTAGGGGAGGAAAGCTGGGCTATAGGACAATGGAGATGTGGACCTGTTTAGTAGTTCTTGGGTGATTCCCATCTTCATTGTTAAGATAACCAGCAATCCAGTTTAGTGGTGTCAGGACACTAACAGTGTAGTTCAAAAACTGTCAACAAAGAAGAGTCAGCAGAGGTGGCACATTCCAGCAGAAACAGCCAGGCCTCCACCAAATCAGCAGGAGTCAGCAGAAGGGACCAGGAGAATGTCTCTGCCACGCCTCTCTCAACAAAGTGAAGATCCATCTGCAAAGACACAAGACCAAGGAAGCAGCATGACTAGCAATGCCAATGCCCGATCACTGTCTGTTGGATCCTACTTATACTCTCTTCAGACATCACATGTCCTCTCATGAGTCTGCTTCAGCAAACATCACACGAGTCTGTGTCATATGACACAACCAGAAACTTCTTCACTTCACTTTACAATGGACCAGAATTTTTGTTTTACTTTTATTTGTTTTTCTTATTTCAATGCTGGTAGTCGATCTAGAGCCTTGGAATGTTAGGCATGCTACTGAGCTGTGTCTAAATATACAGAGGTTCTCATTAATTCTTTTTCTGGCATTTGTTTTTAATCATAAAAAGAAACAAATACAGTTGAAAGTTCTTTCTGGAAAAAAAAAAAACCAATGAGCTATGTGGTTCCCATAGTCTTCTAAGAAAGTCCATTTGTCTTGAACCTAGAACAACCCTTAAAAGGTGACATCTCTAACTCTTCACTTGATCTTAGCCAGAGGCAGAAAAGCACTATTTATTTCTTTTATTCTTTGTCTCATCTTCTGGGGTTTTCCATTAACTAGGACAGTGGTCAGTGGTACCGTACTCTCATAATTGATGAAGCTATCTAGATTTCCATTTAAATGCTCAATTTTGAGGAATTTCTAACACATGTAAATGTAGAAAGAATATAGTGTTTGCACTGAGAGCTGAGTTGGACTTGGTGATCAGTGTGCTTACCCTTCCTTTAGTGAATGTGTAGGGTCATCTAACTTGTCAAGCAGAGTTGTGGCTAGTAACACATTCCTTGTCTTTGTGAGACAGGGCTAAGAGCAAGCAGCCAGTGATAACCTGGTCACAATGCTGAGGAAGTGTTGAGAGAAAGGGGGAGGGCAGTATTGAAGAGGATCTATTGGCTAAGACAGACATGTCCATTGATATTTTGGAGAAGCCTTTAACCTGAGATGAATCACTGAGGAGGTCCAGTCCCTTATGGGGTGCTTTTCTGTTAGAAAAGGGAAAGCCCGGCATGTTCTTAATGTGCTCCCATCGACACGTTTAGTAATTTCTTCTAGTGAATCAGGTAATAACCAGAGATGTGAGGTCTGCAATAGGTCCATAGTAGGCAAAGAAGTCTCTCCAGGCCCTAATGCCCAAAAAGATTCATCCCAGCTGTACCAAAAGTAAGACTGCAGCATCCGTAGGCCCATGTAGCACCATCCAAAGGTCCCTAGGCCACTTAACATCCCAAACTCAAATAAAAGGCGTATATAGTAGCTGTATGCCTTCCTCATGAATCTCCTGCAGCATTTAATTAACAAATGTTCCTCAAGTGCTTTGGGCTCCCTGTTTGGGTAGATGTGACTGAAATGCAAAGTACCTTTCGTGCCTTATTTATTGCTCCAGCGAGCACGCTATATGCTGGCAGCATTTATCTCCATTTTAATTTTATCTCCCTCAAATATAGGCATTAATTTAAATCACATACAGAACATAACAGTTTTTATAGAGGCAAACTTATTCCAGCGTGCTGCATTTTAATATCGCACTTTACCATCTTTTCTCACTTGATGCAAGAATAGTATCTCTTCCTGCTTCAGCGTTTAATCTCAGGACAACAGAAACTTTGACTGGATATTCTTGCTCTCAAACTTTATCTGCCTCACCGCCTGGCTATTGCTGACTGAAAACTGTGTTTTGAGCACAGGTAGAAGCTTCTTCCATTCTATATTCCTTTGTCATCCTAATTCTTGGTCTGGGGGTAGAGAGCGGAGGAAGAAGGATCTTGGAGCTATAGGTGAGCCTACCTGAACTTCAGGTACCTTTTGTAATAGACAGCAGAGACCTCCCACTACTGTAATACATTTTCAAAGAAGGTCTTGAGCATCATTCATACTCTCTCTGTCCTTTTATTCAAATGAGGGTTTTCTGTCTTACTCATCTCAACTCAGGAAGCCATCTGAATCAGCTTGATTCTTTCCCCAGAGGGAACATGTATTCACTGGGCTCCTATGTTTGACTATGACACAGTTAGCTGTCCCACTCTCATAAAGGATTCTTTCCCCATCCTTAATTTGTTGCTTGAAAAGCTGCAATCTTCCTCAGTTAAGTGCTATAGAACTGCCCCTGATAGGCAACCTTTCTCAGAAATCAGGGCCTCTGAGCCAGGAACAAGAGCCTCAGCAAAGAAGACGAGGCTTTCTGAGTCACTTCAGGCTCTCTACAGGGACCTTCTTCCCCTTAATTTGTACCAAGGGAATGTGTAACTGATTTTCCTTTCTGCAGGCCACTGAATATCTAGCCTTTGTTTTCGGATTGTTTGCTTATTTTTACATTTAGTCTACTTTTAAAAGTGTACTGGCAACTCTTGAGTTCCCTGTTTTATTCCCATCTCTTGTTCATTTTGAAGATGCAGAAATGAGGTCCTGAGAAGTTTATTTTCCAAAATCACAGGGCTAGCATGTGGCAGGCCTAGGATTTGTGGACTTTGTCCACCCTAACTAATGTACTTTTGGAAAAGCTCTTTTCATCCTAAAATCTTGACCTCTTGTTTGTTGCTGACTCTTCTCAAGCCCTTCATTTTTGTGCTCTCAGGTGGATTTTATCTGTGGTAAGAACATGGTTACCCTGGAAACTCACTTGCTAGAACAGCAATCCAATTATAGCACCATCACCCGGGTTTATTAAACTAGTGTTGCTAATGACATAGGCTTTGATTGAAAGATGCAGGGAATTGGATTCTTACCATGTCTCAAGCCATGTGGTGTCACATTAATCTATACTTCCAATACACACAAAAACATGTTCTTTATCTGATTTGGTTTAGAGGCTGAACTGGGCATATCCATTTGGCCCATTGGTTTCTGCAATGGGTGGAGCTGCCTATGCAGGAAAAGAGGTTGAGGACACTCGGCTCTCCTCCAAATGCATCTATCTCCAGCCCAAAGGCCTGATGACACTGGCTGTGCTTGGATCTGCTGAGGCTACAGCTCCCTGGGCAGTTTTATTTCTTTTCATGCTTTCAGTTGAAGATTATAATTGACTCAGGAGGGTCATTGTTCTCTCATAGACTTTAGACCTTTAGAGATTTCCCATGCACCAGGAATTTCCTTGGGTTCAGACTGATTGTTGACTTTAAATATATGAGCTGAGCAATCAGGTATATGTGGACAGAGTTTTGTTTGGTAGTACCAGCTTGCAAGAAGGTATGTCACATGCCAGTGGTTTGTGAGCTTACACCTGAAGCATGTGGCAGGTCTGTAATACATTGAGCCCTTTACATCTGTATAAAAAGGCAACATCACTTACTACCTGGTACTGGCCATCAGGTTTATAATACTTATTCATCACAAACTGTAAAGGTGCAGCTAGAGACAGATTTCTGCTAACCTGCAGGGATATTCAGTGATGAGATTGGACACAGTACAGCTCAATGCTCTCGTCAGTGTATTAGTGTTCCAACATCTTACTCTCACATCTCAGAAAAGGATCAGAAACATGGCCTTGAACCCCTTGAAGCTGTTACAGTTGTCCAGAGCCATTATCATCCTGCAGACTGCATCTGCATCTTTAGCAAGCAGTGCCTTTTGTAAAATGATAGAAACTGGGGAAGGGAGAAGCAAGGCTGCCTTTCCCTGTGGCCTGGAGAGTTATGGTGCCGTGTCTTAACATCACTGACACAGTATTTAACTTCCAGACACAGTATTCAGGTTGGTAAAGAGGATCACACACCTTCAGAGAACATTCTGCTTTCTGTGTTAGCCATCTACTTTCAAGATAATTTGAGATCCTCATTCAGGGCCTGGGGATGTAATTCCCTCACTATTCAATTCCCAGCATTCCTTGCCAGACTGAAAGATTGCTAGCTTTATCTCTCAAGTTCCACTCTTGGCTTAAGTTTTGTATCTGTATAATATTTAGTCAACTATTACTTTTTAATACAGTTCATCTGTAATTGTTGAAACTTGAATTAAACATTCAAATTCTGTTATTTTTCTGATTGTAGCAAATGTTGTATTACTTGAAAGAAACGAGGACTAACGTGTAATATATCCTTCCTAGTAAAAATCTCTGTGGCATCTGACTAGTATCCAGATTTGAGTATACATGTTTGTATTACACAATAATATGTTTACAACATGAGAGGAAAACACTTGCTAATAGTTGTAAGATTTGGGAGCATAGGATCCTTTCTCTATGTATGTACATGTACCTTATGACTCTATACTGTACCTGTTTGGTTGCCATTCTGCATGTATAATTTTTACAGCTATATTTTATAAATTTCCACATAAGTGTTAGTCGGTTTTCTGTCACTGTAATAATATGCCTGAGAAAAGCAGCCTATGAAGAAGAGCTTAAGTTTATCATGGGTTGATTCTATTGCTTGGGACCTGTTATGATGGCTGTATAACATCCTAGAGAACACAGGGAAAAATTATTGCTTGCTTCATATACCTAAAATGAAAGTGGAGATGGAGCCTGAGCCCAGTGTGCCCGACCCAGAACATGCTTTCAAGACATAACCTCATTCCGTATGCTCTGCTGCCAAATGGCTTGCCTAGCAGCACCGTCCTTAGGATCATGCTTTAATATATGCAATGGTTTGGGACATTCTAGATCCAAACTATAGCATACTGTAGGTATATTAAAATATGTAATTTAACATATTTATTAATTTTATAAGTATCACATGTGCCTATATATATAATATACACACACATAGATAAGGATATACATATTTAGATACTTTCACTATATGTGACAATGTAGAACTCACTATATTTATAAAGATACAAACTATAATTTTCTTCCTCTTTAGGTCCTTTCCTGCCTCTCTCCCCAAGTCTATCCCTGCTACCTTACCTCTCTCTCACTCTCTCTCACTCACTCTTTCTTTTCTTTCTTTTTCTCTCCCTCCCTCCCTTCCTTCCTTCCGTCCTTCCTTCCTTCCTTCCTTCCTTCCTTCTTGCCTCACTTCCCTTCCTCCCTCTCTTCCTTCTTACCCTCCGTCCAACCCCCCTCTCTCTGTCTCTCTCGTTCATTCTTTCTTTCCAGAAAATCATTACCTGGTATCTTTCACAGCAGAAACTGTGAAACCTAGACCTTAAATATAGTATGGCTGAAAACTAAGGTGAGATTTTTGTTTTAAAAGAAGTGGTTTGTCCTTGCATATATAAATCCTTGACCTAGTATATTTAAAACAAAGGAATAGTTGCGATTTTAAAAACTAATGTCAGCGTTTTTGGGGACTAGTTCTACTTCCCCAGAGATAACAGTTCCTGCCTGTATCCCCTCCCTTCTCCTTTCCCCTTCCCCCTTTTCCTTCTTTCTTCCCTTCTCTTCCCCTCCCTCTCTCTCCATTCCCTTCTGTTCCCACTTCTTTTCCTATTATGTTTTCACTTTTACTTATCATCCTTAGTGAGGTAACCCAATCACAAAAGAACACACATAGTATGCAGTCACTGATAAGGGGATATTAACCCAGAATCTCGGAATACCCTAGACACAATTCGCATATCAATTGATTTCTAAGAAGATGGAAGGAGAGACCCCTGGTCCTGGAAAGACTGGATGTAGGGGAACGCCAGGACAGAGAAGCGAGAGGGGGTTGAATGGGGAAAAGAGGGAGGGAAGGGGGCTTATGGGACTTCCGGGGAGGGAGGAAACGGGAAAGGGGAAATGATTTGGAATGTAAATTAAAAAAAAAACTTAGAAAATAAAAAAAAGAAAGAAAAAAAAGAAAATGATGGTTAGCTTGCTTGTTCTCAGTCACAGATATTGCTCACCAGTAGCTAAAGCTAATATTTTTTTTTTCATTTTCTTTAAATATCTGCTATGGTGTGAGTTAACTTTCTTCCTTCCTGGGACTCTCTCTGATAGATTTAAATGCAGCCCCTGCAGCCCCTACACACACTTTGAATGTTTTGATAATCAGTCCATGCTGTAGCAGTCTAAGCTAGCTCTGAGAGTATTTTTGGAAGAAGGTAGATGTTCCTTCCAGGGCTCAGTGAAGCTCAGTGTTATGAATGATCATCCCTCTGTCTCAGTTCCAGCCCAGATGGAGTCTTGACTTTGCAAAATTTATTCAGTGACATGTACTTCCCGTGTCTAATAGTCAATCACTTACCAAAAGGGGAGTGGTGATAAGATAGTAAGAATAATTTTATCGTAATTCATATGCACTTGGCCTTCACTGAGAATTATCAAAAAGCAGACAAGGCAGGCTTTGCTGACCAGCATTCCTACATAGATTCCTGTGGCCTGAGCGATCTCTAAACCCTGCCAAAAGCATCCCTTAGGTATTTACAAGGAATATGTTTGTGTGGATAGGGATGTACTTTAAACCCTTTTGTGTAGAAATATGTAGACCAAAAAACAAAAGGAGGAAAAAAGTTAGGAAGCCTCCATTTTAGTCCTGGTTCCGATCAATCTCAGCCCTAAAATGTCATAGTAAACTCTTAAATCCTTTACAATCTTTGTTTGTAATTATGTTCGTGCAGGAAAAAAAAAATGTATTTGTCATGTCTCTGAGATCAAGAAAATAAAGTTAAGAAAACTAAAGCAATCAATAAAATTAGAAAATAATAATTTCAATTAGTCAGGATCTAATTTTATTATTTCTAAATATAAAGTTTATAAACCACAATGAGGTAAGTGCTTAGGTTTAAAAGTTTTTTATCACTCATAGTACTACTGTGCAGCCATTGGCTAGAAGATGCCAATTGTGTTTAAAAAAAAAAAAGCACTGTCCTCTTAAACTATCCAGAAGAATGATGCTGTTGAAACAAAGTACTTTTCTCAATGAATTTCTTGATATAAATATATATATATATGAATATATATACACACTCTGTACATACATATACATACATACATACATACATACACACACAGAGACAGACAGACACACACACACGCATGCATATATATATATATATATATATATATATAAAATAAAGTTTTCCTGATTCGTGGAAGAACTTGCTCCCCTTGGTTTTGTTGAGATTCATACTTCTGCTCAGGAAGAAGTCATGTTTCTTTAGAAGTATGTGGCCTATTTTACTTAAATGATGAATAATGTTTATGTAGCAGGAGAGCATATTAGTCTTGGTACATCAGTATATATTTTATGGTTTGTTTTCTACCCAAAGTCAGAAATCAGTAGGCTTGATAATGTTAACATAGGTTTTGTCAAAGAAGCAGAACCAGCCTGAGGTATGTATTGAGATTAACTTCAGAGGTTTCTGTGGGCTGCCTAGGAAATCAGAAGTCCACACAGTAGGGTAGTAAAACCAGCAGGTTGGCTTACTACAACAGGTTCATCCAGGTCTCACCAGCCCATCGATTGAATTTTAATCAAATCTAGAAGATGTTGCCAATTCCTGTTTGGTCCCAGGGACAGAAAGTGAAAACGGTGATCTATTCCTAACATGCCAGGACCTGAGATGAGAGAAACAGTACTTGTCCAACAGTGCCTGCCTGTTCTCAGTTGCAGCCTGCAGGGTTGGCTGTTGCCTCCTGTGTGTTCTTCTTAGCATTATTCTTACATTCTGCTTTTAGATTAGCAATTGAAATAAAAGACTATCTTTTTAAAAAATCTTTAATACATTTTTAATTTAGATAGAATTACCTCATTTTCTCTTCCCTCTTCTCCCAGCTCCTCCCAGATAGCTTCCCCCCAGCCTCTTTCATGACCCCATTATTAAATTGATGACCTCTTTTTATTTGATTATTACTCTTGCACACACACAAGCATATATATGAAATCAAAACTATATGGATACATCTTGCTGAGTCCATGTATTGTTTCTGTGTATAGTTTTATGGCTGACCACTTTTATTGAAGGGCTCACTCTAGAAGGTGCTGATCCTCCCTCTGCCAGCAACGTAGAGATTTTGCCTTGGTGTAGGAACCTGTGAAAGTTTCTCCCTTCCACATTAGCATTGCAGCCCATGTCCTGGTATTTGGGCTCTTAGGGTCTTTCCACACCCTCTTCCAAGTGCCCAGAGTTAGAGATGCAGGAGTCTTGTAAGCATATCCATCTTCCCCACAGTTATCATTGTTATCCTGTGATAATAGTGTCTGTCTCCTGTAGTTCTCTGATCACAGGGCACATGGCTTGCTCTCCTGACTGCATCCAGTCCTGTTAGAGCATTTCAGGGCCCTGTTTGATGGGGTCTTGACTATTGCTCTCTCAATGCTGTGTCTTTCTCGAGCTACAGTCAACACAGCCTCAGTCTTGTAGTTGCTTGTCCATATTCTAACTCTGTACTCATAAAGTTAACATCATATGAACAGTATACACCTGTGTTTCTCTCTCTCTCTCTCTCTCTCTCTCTCTCTCTCTCTCTCTCTCTCTCTCTCTCTCTCTCTCTCTCTCTCTCTCCCGCCTCCTCTGGCATCTCCCAGCTTCTAGAGCAGGTCTGCTTCCACTCAACTACAATTCTGTCTCCTTCTCTTGTCCAGTGTGGAATCTGCAGCCCCATTCTTCTTGCCCTTCTCATTCTCTTTTGGTAGGCCTCTGTCAGAGTTTCACAGCAGGCCTGCCCAGTACCAAACCTGAGGTTCCTTCAGTCCTCAGTGACCACTTAAGGTTATCTCACATCACACTCTTGATTTTTCTTTCCACCTTTCTGAACAATTCCATGTAGGAATCTCCTCAGCTCTTCTTCTTGTGCCTCTCAAATGTTCTTTTCCTTTGAGTCAGTGCATCATTTGTCAGGCCCATTGGTGACTTCAGCTACCAGTATTGTTGTGGTGTTATAGAACTATGCTCTACTCCTTTTCTTGAGCTTCAAATGCAGATAATTTGACTTGCTTCTTCTCAGCCTCCACGTGTCTAAAAGAAAGCCAATGTCTCCAGAATCTGTTCTTATGTGTTGGTTAATGTGATGCCATTTACTAGCCAGTTTCCTTAGCAAGACATTTAGATGAATTTTCTAGGCTCCACCATCCCTGACAGAATTTCCTTTCCTAAATATTTTATGTATTGCTTACTTCTCTCTGTCTTCACCATGGATCAGAGATTTCAGATCACTGTAGCCTTCCACGAACCATGGGTATATTTGTTAACTAAAACAAAGGAGGAAAGATTTATTTTGCCACATCACTTCACAGGTTATCTGCCCTCAATGCTGTAGGCCTGTACTGGGTCAGAACATCGTGGCAACTGAAAGGCATGGTGGGGCCATGCTTCTCAGAGGAAGGCTGGGAAGGGAGCAGGGGTGTGGGGTTGAAGGACAGGTCAGTTTCCCTAACACCCCACACAACCTCCTTCTTGCTGTGAGGCCCTACCTCTTAGTTTTACATCCAACTGTGAACCAAAAGATCAATCCTTGCATTTCAATAGCATTTTTGTGATCTTGTCACCTTATAACTGGTAAGCTAAGCTTTCAGCACAAGAGCTTTCTGAGGGAACACTTTATATGTATTGTGCCTTTCTAAAGGAATTCCTTATAACCAATTGTCTACACCCCGCTCCATCCTATTCATGTACCAATCTGCTCTCCACGAGCAGTTTCCTGTGTGCCTCCTCTTGCACTTCATCTTAGGACAGTAGTGCACTACAGTGATCAGGGAAGCAGACTCTGAAGTCAATAGAAACTAGTTTGGATTTCACTTGTGTCCCTATGAGAGAGGAATAGCCATTGCACCTCTCTTTTTAGGCAGAATGCCTTTGTGGATTCTTCCCCTCCTGCCACAAACACACTGGGCTGGTGCTCTACATTCACATGCTCATCTCTGTGCTAGGAACCCTGTTGATGCCCCAGCCTTTCATTGCTCTCATCATAGGTGCAGTTCCCTTAAAACTGTTCATCAAACTCCTCTTGCCTAGTTCATTGCCAGGACCTTGCTGTATTATTCTGTATCTTTGCTCTTACACTTTTGAAGCACACACTTTCCATTTGTGGGTATTTTCTTTCCTGTTTTCAAGGATCATTCTCACTGTACCCATTGTAAGTTCCAAAGGACCCTTAGCCTATTGACCCTACCCTCTTGTCATATGTTGCTGAATGCCTTGGCCATGCTAGGCATTAGTGAATGTCTGCGAACTGTTCATAATGTGACTGTCTCACTTACTGCACGTGGGTTCCCATAAGCTGAACACAGCTTTCATTTTGTAGAAGAAAACATAAAATATAATGCTCTTGTTTCTGTGATGGCTCCTTGAGAAGCTGCTCCTTCTGGATGGCTGTTTGTGCAGTCAAATCAAGTAGCATTTTACAATGAGGGACAGCCCCAGGCCAATTCCCTTCTCTTGAGGAACTCAAAATGGTTTGTCTTTCCTTTTCAAATCTTGATCTCAGCAAAGCTAATCCTTTCCCTTCCTTTCCCCTAACCTCGTTATAGTTGTATCCCTTTAACATGGGGAGTGAGAATTCTAAGCTCCTGCTTCAGGTATTTGCTGAAGTAGAGCTTGGGAAGGAACAGGCAAGTGCACTTGTCTTAGTATGACTGACAGAAGTGTCTGGCTGCATACGGTTGAGCATTCATGGAAAGCCACTGGGCTTCACTGTCAAGCTTTGGGGGATTCTTTTTTTTAACAGTTCTACATGTTGAAAGTCAGTTGACAGTTTTTAAAAGGAAGCATGCCCTTTTTCATTAGCTCCTTTTTACCTCATGCTGAGTCATGGATGAGAGAATTTGTAGGCAGCTGAGCTGCAGGAAGAATAATCCTGTCACTTACACTTGCGGGTTGTTATGCTTTCCAGAAAACTCTTTCAGTGGGTTGCAAAAATGATTAATCTCCCCTTGAAACTGACAAAAAGGCTCTCTGATAACAGAGGAAATTGAAGGGGTGGGATTTCTTTAAAGAACAGGCTACTCTTTCCAGTTTTAGATTAGGAAAATCTATTTTGGATTGGAGAAAGTGTGGGGGTGGGGGTGCAGGGGTTGGGGGTGCACGTGTGCTTCTGTGCCCGCCTGAATCTGATCATTACCTGAAATGATTCAAGAGTTTCTTTTGTAACTGTGCCTTCCATGGACTAGTTTGGCTGACTGCTTGTGTTGCTTTCTGCATCTTATTTCTCACCATGTTCGAGTCCTTACTTCCTAGTCCCAGATATCTTGAGCAGACATCCTTTCTAGTATGAGAAATGGTAAAGATACTCACACTGCTGCCTTGGTTAAACTCAGTGGGTTACAAAACCAAACAAAAGACATACATCTGGGAAGGGTTCTGTGGTAAGTAGGGACTGTCAGTCAGGGGTGGGAGTGAGAATAATTAGAATACATCCTATGCACAAATATCAAAAACACACTGTATTATCTTTTTTAAAGATAGGCTATGTTTCTCCTGTTGTATAGATTGCCCCCTCAGTGACAAAATTTGTTCCTGTGGTGTTGCTGCAGCATATAACTTGGACATAAGTTGTTAATATAACTGAAATACAGTATACCTTCTTAAAGCATTAAATTTTTTCTTCATAATTTTGTTTTAAAAGTCACTTTTCCTCTGAGGACTAGCAAACAATTGCTTAGTCTTTTACTGGACACTCCATTAATTTACCTCCAATTTAAAAACATAATTTTAAACAAGATAATAAAAAGAATCTCTTACATAACAACAGCACAGAGCTTTTTGCTTTTGGCTGTTTTGTTTCTTTTAAAGTTGGGCTATGTTGCCTATGATAGCCAAGAACTCCTAGGCTTGGCCAATCTGTTCTTTTAATTCAGACTCTGTGGTACTATAGACATCTATCACCATGTCCATGATTTGCCTCTGATTTTATACATGGTCTGATATTTAAGACAAGTTCCTCTGGGTTATTAGCACGTGTTGGCTTTGCTCTGTTACTCCAGGAGCTTTCTGCTCCTCAGCATGCTGTTTTATTCAGGACTATGTCAGGCTGCTTTCTTTTCTTACTCCATGCATCTCATTCTGAAGATTCTTCCCAGACATCCCCTTGAGGACTGAGTGCATTCACTGTGAATAGGTGAGGGAGGATTTTCTCTCTCAGCACTCTACCAGCACTGCCCCACACTCTGTAAAGGGAAGAGATGCCAATGGCCTTCACCAGAATGGATCTGCTCTGGGAAGTTAGACTAAAGTTAACTATCCATACCATTTTACCCTGAGGCTTCATATCTAGGTTTTGAATTCTGAAGTGTCTAAACTATTTACAGTTGAAAACTTGCAAATTCTTGGTGCCTATCCACATGGATAGAGTGGGGAAAGGAAGGAAGAGAAAATGAATTGCCAAGATCGTTGTATTAAATGTTTTCAGAGTACAATATGTAAACACATTGGTATGTATGCATCTGAATATTTATATAGGTGCTTGCACTGCTGGCAGGCACCATTTAAGTGACACTCCTGGACATTCTTGTCCATATTATGGGTGTTGTAAGGCTCATCTGAGGCATCATTTTCAATAAAGGATACAGTGTTTGGGAGACGGTCCATTTAGGGCAAAAGGAAATGGGAAGGCATTTAACATTCTTTTAAGTAGAACAAGGTGATTGCAACCAACAGGTATCTGTATACAGGTGTGTTTTAAGTTCTTATAGCCTCAGTAGAACACCTTTTATACCAATAGGCAGTGGAGCCCTTGTCACGGTATTATTTATTATTGCCATGGAGAATAACTCTTAATTTATATTGCCTACAGTGTTTTTAAGTTGGAGACATTTTGATTTGATATTTTTAAGAGAGAAAGGTTCTATACAATTATGGAAGAGCCTTTTTCATAGCTAAATGCCAACAGCAAAATTTAAACCAAAAAGTATTCATGAAGCAATGGTAATGAGATAGAGTTGTGGTTTAAGAGGAGAGGACTCTCTCTGGGAACAGTCACGTGCAGTAAGTATAATGCGCTGCTGTGGAGAGAGGTCTCCTTAGTCCATATGGATGACTCTGCTTTACCAGTGTTAGAAAACTTTAGGGACTACATAGAACACAGCTTGATGTTGAAATCATGAATGTCATAATGGTCTACATTTTGAAAATTGAAACAGTTGTTGGAAAGGGTCCTGAAAGCAGCTCCCCTCCTTCTAACACCTGCCTCTTGACTGCCTGCTTAGAGAATGAACCACGGAATGCTGGGCAGTGTAATATGTGACATTCACAGTTTGTACCCTCATCCTAGATAGTTTCAGCAAAATAGAAGGAGCTATAAATATTACAAAGATAGTTGAATCACTGGAAGAGCAGTGTACAGGAGGCCATCTAGAGTAATTGTTTATTTCCATTACCCTACTCTGTCTGCAAACCAGAGGACCAGATGCTAAATTCTACCAGATAATGCATCTTTAATTAAATATTTTATTTGCAATACAATTAATAATGTGGTCTGCTACTTTAACCTTATTAAGAAATTAACATAATTTTTATATAATAGCTCATAAAAAGGCAATGTGCTTTGAATCAGCCTTTGCTAAAGCATTTATGTACATTGTGCCTGTTGAGTTCTGAATTTAGATTAATTGATTGTGGGCAAGAATTACCTGTTACAGTGTACTGGTAACTATAAATCAGAAAGAGATCTAGTATTAATGTTTCCTTTAGAATCAACTAGACTTCTCATTCCTCAGTGTGCTCACTCCTGCAGAGGCTCAGAGAGTAATTCCCATACTCGCTTTGTGCTTCTGCCCTCCTCTGACTCTTTTTAGAAACTCAGTGAAATACAAACAATGATAATCCCAAGTACACAGTACACTGGGCTGTGATGGCTTCTAATGAATGGGAGGTCATGCTTCTGGTTTTGTGCCATTCTTAATGTTGTTTTAATTTTCTCAATGTGTTATCATGATAATTAAATTTCTCTAGCTGTCCTGTGAAGAAAGAATTTTAAATTGTGCTACATGTTGAAAGAATGTTTAGTGTTAAAAAATAATATCTGTTAAACTGAGATCATCTGTTGGTTCAGAACAATGTCTCTAGCTATTACAATGGGGTTTTAATAAATTAACATTTACCAAGCTGTCCTTTTAAAGACTCTTTGAAATGTCTCCCCCACCTTCAGCTGAACAGAAATAATTTGCATCAGAAGTGTATGTGCCCTTAAATTCTTGATGAAGTCAGGAGCCCCTCTCTTCCAAGGGTAATTGCTGTCCCAGTGAAGTGTTGATTTCAGCGCTGTCTTGTGCTTCCTTTACCTTGTGATGTGTCCCTTAATTGGATCAGATTAGTTCTTGAGTAAAATTAAAGGCAGCTCTTACCCCTCACAACTGGTCCTGCTGTAATTGTGTAGTCTTCGTTCTATACTGCAGAGGGCTGGCTGACAGCACAGATCTGGATTCACAAACTCTAGGATATGAACCACCACTAGCCTTGTCCTTGGACAACTTGCAGCAAACTTGCCAAACTTCATTTCTTCATAGAGACAAAAATAGGGTCTTGATTACCTCTCTGTAAAGGATTTTGATAAGACTTGGAATAGTATGCATTCATTATTATTAAAGTTTATCACGTTTGCGTGTTCTCTGAATATATCCCCTGCTTTTCTTTGTGACTCTGACCACAGTATGTACTGAAAACAAGATTCCTTCCCTCAGTTCCAGAGTAGGTCTGTGTACATAGGTAGGAAACCATCCCAGCTCAGAAAGCCTATCTTACCTTCTGGATAGAGAACAATACATCTGAAATTTTAATAATGAATTGCTCTATGCCACGTAGCATTCTGAGTTGTATGTTGTGGGTAGTTAGAAGTGTTCTGTGTCGTTTTTGTTGCCATATATACTCTCAAGGCCAGGAATTCCCATGCCTAAAGATAAGCTGCTATCCATGTCTGATAAGGTTGGAAAGGGCTCATTTTGCATACATTTATATTCTTATTTGATATATGTTTATGAATATATGGTTTTTAATTTTATTATAATTGAAAAATAATGACATCACTTCCTCCTTCCTTTCCCTCACTCTAACCAGCCCTTGTCCCTCATTCCCTCTAAAATGTAGTACTGAGTTTTCTTTGTGTGCATGTGGTTTCATCGCTCACCCTTTTTGCATTGGATAACTATGGGGATAATCCCTAAGACAATCTAATTCACCTTCTCTCAGGTATCATGAGTTGCCTATAGTTCCTTGTCTATAGGTGAGGCCCTGTGAGGTTTCCCCCATACACATTAGTATGACTATTAGTGTTGGGATTTCTTCTGTTTTCTTCAGGTCACCATATTGTTAAGGTATCATGGGTGTAGCTTTCCTGTAGGAGACAGTAACATATGTCCTCATCTCTTCTACAATGTTTCTTGAGCTATAGTCTAATTAAAACCTCACTACCTGTCATGTGAAACCTCAGCCCAAGTAGTTGCCCATGGTAGTCTGAGCGACTCACAGAACAATGTAGGCTATTATTTTTGGCCGTGGTTGCCTCCCAGAGGTTGAAGTTAAGTCGGTTTTGTTGAAGACAACACACACTTCAGCCACAGAACTCGGAAGACTCAGCCTGTCTCTAACCTAAAACCTTCCTTAGGGTCTAGCTTTGATAGCACCAGAATGTACTGTGCAAAGTGCCATAGAATGGCAGCACCAGTGCTGTCCAGTTGTGGTGCCTGTGGTCCACAATGGCTGTCCAGTTGTGATGCCTGTGGTCCACAATGGCTGTCCAGTTGTGATGCCTGTGGTCCACAATGGCTGTCCAGTTGTGATGCCTGTGGTCCACAATGGCTGTCCAGTTGTGGTGCCTGTGATCCACAATGGCTGTCCAGTTGTGATGCCTGTGGTCCACAATGGCTGTCCAGTTGTGGTGCCTGTGGTTCACAATGGCTGTCCAGTTGTGGTGCCTGTGGTCTACCATGGCCAGCATGGCAAACTGTCCCAAAAAGGACAGCAATGGTGCTTATAGCTTGGGGATCACCAACAGCAGTCTAATTGAACTTAGAGCTCACTTAAAAAGAGGGAAATTGTGCCTGATTTGGGACTAGTAAGGTCATCAGAGAAACTTCTACTGCCACTTTACTAGTCTAGCATAATCCCTAAGTGCATTATGAAGCTTAACTTTATACTCAAAAAGAAGTCTAGCTCTCACCCTGCATCTAGTAAGCTTCCCTTTGCAGCAAATGGAGACCATTACAAAACCCCACAACTGGTCAAAACCACTATGGTGTACTTAGCCCCAAGCAACTACACAGCTCTTATACATCTGTTTATTAATGTAGTTTTTTCTTTTTACATTACAGCTTGACTTCTAGGTGGCTTAGTGTGTAGAGTACTTCCTGAACAAGCGTGAAAACCTTAGGTTGGATCCATAGAACCACTCTAAATAGCCATGCTTGCTCATGGGGATAGAGGTACATGGATTCTAGGGATTGTACATAGTCTAGCTAAAATTCTGCATTTGAAGTATGTTGAGAGACTATAAGATCTTTCAAAACAGTAAGTTTCAGAATGATAGAGGAACACACGCACATACATACACACACATATGGGTGAGCATATTTGCACATATACTTACAGACAATATTTCCCCTTCCAAAACACACAAGAGACCACATTTCCTTAGAGTAGGAGAATACAAAATAAATATATATTGCCATAATTTATAGTGTAGCTAAGTTACTTTGGTTGTCTTTTCTCCTTAGCTTAGGTTTAAATTCTGTAAGAAAGTTACGAATTCCTTGTTTAAAGGTAAATGAGAGTGAATCCCAACATATGTGTGACCATCTTTATTGGAAGCAAGTTGATAGCTACATTTATAGGAATTTGGCTTATGCACATGGATACTACATATACAAACAGCATAAAAGAAACCTTTCCTATATAATTTTGTTGGTAATATGTAAATAAACATTGTTTGTTATTAAGCAGTGGCTATATGCTCATAATCTAAAAATCAAAAGCTTGTATTCTGTAAAAATGTTGTGCTCCAAAATGAAGTTTTAATACCATTTATAAAAGTTGTGTTTTTTCTATAACTATTGAAACTTTCTCTGAGGCTTGAAGTTTTTTTTTAAAGCATACATACATTGAATCTATTCAATTGACTGTAAATAAATAAATAAATAAGCAAGCTTCACAAAGTACACTGTGTAATGCAGTATTTTAAAATGTAGACTCATTGAAAAACCATAACTTTAATGTCGTGCAAAAAAAAATAGTTTATATCACAGTTTGAAAAGGATGAAAATTTTTGCTCCTTTACAAAGCATTATCAGGCTTCATTTTCTTTTTGTTATTGTAGTTGATATTTTAGGGTTTTTTCTCTTTGTACTGTGAGCAATGTGTCTTTTCTTGTACATTAAACAGCACTGTTTCACAAAGGCAAAAATCATTTCTTTGGATCTTTAGTGCTGAAAGGCTCCCTTAATTGATGGTAGCAACTGTAATATCACATATCTAAGTATTTTTCAAAAGGAATTTGATAAACCTGGGACTGTTATATGATAGTATTTGTAGGTTGTGTTGCTCTTTACAAATTATATACATATATATATATATATACACAGAGAGAGAGAGAGATATGTGATATATTACATGTGTGTGTAATCATTTGTGCTTCTGCATAGTCATTTAGTGCATCCAAAGTGTGAAACAAGAGCTGGCCACTGGTGGGGAAAATCAATGGAATGGCAGGAGTGTGGCAAGCTGGAGGACTCCTCCACTCTCTAGCTTGAACTCAGGCTTATGGTGCAAGTGTTGACTCCTGTTACTAGATCCCTAGAACTGCGTTCTATTACCTTGATCCATGGTCTCTAAGAACATCATATACAAAGCTCCACACACTGAAATCTTGTCAACTTAGTTGTTTAACAAATACAAACTAATGGCATTTTCTGCCCTAAAGAGAAACTGTTTTTAATAAGTCAATGAAGTTTTAAAGAAATGTAGTTTTGTACCTATTATTGATCTTCTCTGATATTTCTCCTTCCTGTCTAAGTGCTCAGATAGGAGTTTCCTCAATAAGACAAATCAGAGGTGAGAGTACCTCTTAATTTTTACCAGGAATAAAAATGTTCAGGTTACACAGACACCTTTGTGTGCCTTTGAGTGAACTATCTAGCTGCATTGTTAAGGCATATGCATAGATACTGTGTTGCTTGGATTTCTCCCAGTGAAAGATACAAGTCACTTTCCCAGAGGTCCATGCACTACTGATTGTATTAGTTAATTTGCCAACCTGTATTTAGACCTCCTGTTCTGTCCTGGAATTATTCCTGATTTCTTTCCTCCTTTTTTTTTTTTCTGATGCTCCAGCTTAAAATTTTTCTTAACAAAGACTTTTAAACATATGTGTTTGACTTCTGTCAAATCTGCCACATTAGTGGATCTCATTTGCTCTGAACCTATTCATATGAGGAAATATCATTCATTACATGATGTGAAAAATGTCAGAAAGGGTTTGGCTGGATGTTTCTCAGCAACTTTGCTAATGCCCTAGGTGCTTCTCCTTTAGTGTGTTTTCTTTTCTTACCTGGATTTTCCAATCTCTCTCTTGTGTACATGACATAAGAATCCAGAGGAACCTTGTACAATATAGCTGATGCTATATACAGTAGCAGATGACTCCCTGATAATGGATCTTTTTTTTTTTTTTTTGTTTATCTTTGAATTTTAATTTTTTTACTATTTCTGTGTTATATCACTTGTATGTTAGAAGTAATTTAAAATAAGTGCATTTATTCAGCTAAATTTTTCATTAATATATGTTTTTTTCTTAATTTAATCTTTGAAAATTAACTTTTGATTTACTTTTAACAGGATCCTATTCTAAGGTTATTGATTTTTACTTTGTTCTCATTATTTATTTATTTATTTTTTTTTTTTTTTTTTTTTTTAATTTTATTTTATTTTATTTTTTTAATTTACATTCCAAATCACTTCCCCTTTCCCGTTTCCTCCCTCCCCGAAAGTCCCATAAGCCCCCTTCCCTCCCTCTTTTCTCCGTTCAACCCCCTCTCATTACTCTGTCCTGGCGTTCCCCTACATCCAGTCTTTCCAGGACCAGGGGTCTCTCCTTCCATCTTTTTAGAAATCTATTGATATGCTGATTGTGTCTAGGGTATTCTGAGATTCTGGGTCAATATCCCCTTATCAGTGACTTCATACCATGTGTGATCTTTTGTGATTGGGTTACCTCACTAAGGATGATATTTTCAAGTTCTGACCATTTGCCTAGGAATTTCGTGAATTCATTGTTTTTAATTGCAGAGTAGTATTCCATTGTGTAAATATACCACATCTTCTGAATCCATTCCTCCGTTGAGGGACATCTGGGTTCTTTCCAGCTTCTGGCTATTATAAATAAGGCTGCTATGAATATAGTGGAGCATGTGTCCTTATTGCATGCAGGTAAAGTCTCTGGGTATATGCCCAGGAGTGGTATAGCCGGATCCTCCGGAAGTGTCATGCCCAGTTTTCTGAGGAGCCGCCAGACTGCTTTCCAGAGTGGTTGTACCAGCCTGCAATTCCACCAGCAGTGGAGGAGTGTTCCTCTTTCTCCACATCCTCGCCAACAACTGCTGTCTCCTGTGTTTTTGATCTTAGCCATCCTGACTGGTGTGAGATGGAATCTCAGGGTTGTTTTGATTTGCATTTCCCTAATGACTAAGGATGATGAACATCTCTTTAGGTGCTTCTCAGCCATTAGATATTCTTCAGGTGAGAACTCTTTGTTTAGCTCTGTACCCCATTTTTTAATAGGGTTACTTGCCTCTCTGGAGTTTAACTTCTTGAGTTCTTTGTATATCTTGGATATTAGCCCTCTGTCGGATGTAAGGTTGGTAAAGATCATTTCCCAGTTAGTTGGTTGCCGCTTTGTCTTTTTGACAGTCTCTTTTGCCTTGCAAAAACTTTGTAATTTAATGAGGTCCCATTTGTCTATTCTTGATCTTAGAGTATAAGCTATTGGAGTTCTGTTCAGGAAATTCTCCCCTGTGCCCATATGTTCAAGGTTCTTCCCTAGTTTCCCTT
Source organism: Tokudaia tokunoshimensis (assembly GCA_036184795.1). Classification (NCBI taxonomy): domain Eukaryota; kingdom Metazoa; phylum Chordata; class Mammalia; order Rodentia; family Muridae; genus Tokudaia; species Tokudaia tokunoshimensis. Next base: position 10,946,011 of record BTHU01000015.1, read on the forward strand.
CTATTAGTTTCAGTGTGTCTGGTTTTATGTGGAGATCTTTGATCCACTTAGAATTGAGCTTAGTGCAAGGAGATAAGGATGGGTCAATTTGCATTCTTCTGCATGTTGACCTCCAGCTGAGCCAGCACCATTTGTTGAAAAGGCTATCTTTTTTCCACTGGATGGTTTTAGCTCCTTTGTCAAAGATCAAGTGACCATAGGAGTGTGGATTCATTTCTGGGTCTTCAATTCTGTTCCATTGATCTACATGTCTGTTACTGTACCAATACCATGCAGTTTTTAACACTATTGCTCTGTAGTACAGCTTGAGGTCCGGGATACTGATTCCCCCAGAGGTTCTTTTACTCTTGAGAATAGTTTTAGCTATTCTGGGTTTTCTGTTATTCCAGATGAATTTTTGAATTGCTCTTTCTAACTCTATGAAGAATTGAGTTGGGATTTTGATGGGGATTGCATTGAATCTGTGTATTACTTTTGGTAAGATGCTCATTTTTACTATATTAATCCTGCCAATCCATGAGCATGGCAGATTTTTCCATCTTCCGAGGTCTTCTTCAATTTCTTTCTTCAGAGACTTGAAGTTCTTGTCATACAGATCTTTCACTTGTTTGGTTAGCGTCACGCCAAGATACTTAATATGGTTTGTGGCTATCGTAAAGGGTATTATTTCTCTTACTTCTTTCTCAGCCTGCTTATCCTTTGAGTATAGGAAGGCTTCTGACTTGCTTGAGTTGATTTTATATCCGGCCACTTTGCTGAAGTCGTTTATCAGCTGTAGGAGTTCTCTGGTGGAGTTCTTTGGGTCGCTTATGTATACAATCATATCGTCTGCAAATAGTGATAGTTTGACTTCTTCCTTTCCAATTTGTATCCCTTTGACCTCTTTTTCTTGTCTAATTGCTCTAGCTAGAACTTCAAGTACTATATTGAAAAGATATGGAGAGAGAGGGCAGCCTTGTCTAGTCCCTGATTTTAGTGGGATTGCTTCAAGTTTCTCTCCGTTTAGATTGATGCTGGCTACTGGTTTGCTGTAAATTGCTTTTACTATGTTTAGATATGGGCCTTGAATTCCTGATCTTTCCAAGACCTTTAGCATGAAAGGATGCTGAATTTTGTCAAATGCTTTCTCAGCATCTAATGAGATGACCATGTGGTTTTTTTCTTTGAGATTGTTTATGTAGTGGATTACATTGATGGATTTCCTTATATTGAACCATCCCTGCATCCCTGGGATGAAGCCTACTTGATCGTGGTGAATGATCGTTTTGATGTGTTCTTGGATTCGGTTGGCAAGAATTTTATTGAGTATTTTTGCATCGATATTCATAAGAGAGATTGGCCTGAGATTCTCTTTCTTTGTCGGATCTTTGTGTGCTTTTGGTATTAGTGTAATTGTGGCTTCATAGAACGAGTTGGGTAGTGTTCCTTCTGTTTCTATTTTGTGGAACAGTTTGAAGAGTATTGGTGTTAGGTCTTCTTTGAAGGTCTGATAGAATTCTGCACTAAAACCATCTGGACCTGTGCTTTTTTTGGTTGGAAGACTTCCAATGACAACTTCTATTTCTTCAGGGGTTATAGGACGGTTTAGATGGTCTATTTGATCCTGATTTAATTTTGGTACTTGGTATCTGTCAAGGAAATTGTCCATTTCCTCAAGATTTTCTAGTTGTGTTGAATACAGGTTTTTGTAGTAGGATCTGATGATTTTTTGAATTTCCTCAGTTTCTGTTGTTATCTCTCCCTTTTCGTTTCTGATTTTATTAATTTGGATACTATCTCTGTGCCCTCTGGTTAGTCTGGCTAAGGGCTTATCTATCTTGTTGATTTTCTCAAAGAACCAACTCCTCGTTTTGTTGATTCTTTGTATGGTTTTCTTTGTTTCTACTTGATTGATTTCAGCCCTGAGTTTGATGATTTCCTGCCTTCTACTCCTCTTTGGTGTATTTGCTTCTTTTTGTTCCAGGGCTTTCAGGTGTGCCATTAAGCTGTTAGTGTATGCTGTCTCCCGTTTCTTTTTGGCGGCACTCAGGGCTATGAATTTTCCTCTTAGCACTGCTTTCATTGTGTCCCATAAGTTAGGGTATGTTGTGCCTTCATTTTCATTAACTTTCAAAAAGTCTTTGATTTCTTTCTTTATTTCCACCTTGACCAAGTTATCATTGAGTAGAGCATTGTTCAGCCTCCATGTGTACGTGGGTTTTCTTTTGTTTTTGTTGCCATTGAAGACCACCCTTATTCCATAGTGATCTGATAGGAGGCATGGGATTATTTCTATCTTCTTGTATCTGTTGAGGTCTGATTTGTGACCAATTATATGGTCAATTTTGGAGAAGGTACCATGAGGAGCTGAGAAGAAGGTGTATTCTTTAGCTCTAGGATGAAATGTTCTATATATATCAGTTAGTTCCATTTGGTCCAAGGCTTCAATTAGATTCACTGTGTCCCTGTTTAGTTTCTGCTTTCCTGAACGATCCATTTCAGAGAGCGGGGTGTTGAAGTCACCCACTATTATTGTGTGCGGTGCGATGTGTGCTTTGAGTTTTAGTAAAGTTTCTTTTACGAATGAGGGTGCCCTTGCATTTGGAGCATAGATATTCAGGATTGAGAGTTCTTGATGGTGGATTTTTCCCTTGATCAGTATGTAGTGTCCTTCTGTGTCTTTTTTGATGACTTTGGGTTGAAAATCAATTTTATCCGATATTAGGATGGCTACTCCACCTCGTTTCTTGGGGCCATTTGCTTGTAAAATTGTTTTCCAGCCTTTTACTCTGAGGTAGTGTTTGTCTTTGACACTGAGGTGCGTTTCCTGCATGCAGCAAAAAGCTGGGTCCTGTTTACGTATCCAGTCTGCTAGTCTATGTCTTTTAATTGGGGAGTTGAGACCATTGATATTAAGAGAGATTAAGGCATAGTGATTATTGCCATCTGCCATTCTTGACGCTATCTTTATGTTTGAGTGGTTATCTACTTTTGGGTTTGATTCAAGAAGGTTATTATCTCATTTTTTCCAGGGTGTTGTTTCTCTCCCTGTATTGGAGGTTTCCACCTATTATCCGTTGCAGGGCTGGATTTGTGGAAAGATATTGTGAAAATTTGGTTTTATCATGGAATATCTTGGTCTCTCCATCTATGGTGATTGAGAGTTTTGCTGGGTATAGTAGTCTAGGCTGGCATTTGTGCTGTCTTAGTGTCTGCATGAGATCTGCCCAGGATCTTCTGGCTTTCATAGTCTCTGGTGAGAAGTCTGATGTGATTCGGATAGGTCTTCCTTTGTATGTTACTTGGCCCTTTTCTCTTACTGCATTTAGTATTCTTTCTTTGTTTAGAACATTCGGTGTTTTGATTATTATGTGACGGGAGGTATTTCTGTTCTGGTCCAGTCTGTTTGGAGTTCTGTAGGCTTCTTGTATGTTCATCGGCATCTCTCTCTTTAAGTTAGGGAAGTTTTCCTCCATAATTTTGTTGAAGATGTTTACTGGCCCTTTAAGTTGCAAATCTTCACTCTCATCTATACCTATAATCCTTAGGTTTGGTCTTCTCATTGTGTCCTGGATTTCCTGGATGTTTTGGGTTACGCGTTTTTTGCATTTTGCATTTTCTTTGACTGTTGAGTCGATGCTTTCTATGGAATCTTCAGCACCTGAGATTCTTTCTTCCATCTCTTGTATTCTATTGTTGATGTTTGCATCTATGACTCCTGATTTCTTCCCAAGGTTTTCTATCTCCAAAGTTGTTTCCCTTTGTGATTTCTTAGTTGTTTCTACTTCCTTTTTTAGTTCCTGGATGGATTTGCTGAGATCCTTCACTTGTTTGTTTGTATTTTCCTGTATTTCTTTAAGGTATTTTTGCATTACCTCTTTCAGGATTTCTTCCTGATGACCCACGTTCTCCTGCATTTCTCTGAGCGATTTTTGTGTTTCCTCCTCATGGGATTCCATCTGTTGATCCATCGTCTCCTGCATTTCTTTAAGCAGTTCTCGTGTTTCCTTTGTAAGGGCATCTAACCGTTGATTCATTTCTTTAAGCAATTTTTGTGTTGCCTCCTTATGGGCATCCGTCTGTTGACCCATATTCTTCTGCATTTCTTTATGCAAATTTTGTGATTCCTTTGTGAGTGCATCTACCCGTTGATTCATCTCGTTAAGTGATTTTTGTGTTGTCTCCTTGTGCGCCTCCATCTTTTGATCCATGTTCTCCCGCATTTCTCTAAGCGATTTTTGTGTTTCCTTTGTAAGGGCTTCTAACCGTTGATTCATGGTCTCCTGTAACTCTTTATGAGATTTATTTGTGTCCTTCTTGTGATCCTCTAATAGCATCATGAGAAGTGATTTTAAATCCAGATCTTGTCTTTCGGGTGTGGTGGGGTATCCAGGACTTGCTGCTGTTGGAGAGTTGGGTTCGGATGGTCCCACATTACTTTGATTACTGTTAGTAACATTCCTACGTTTGCCTTTTGCCATCTGGATACCTCTGGTGTTAGTTGGTCCTGCTGCCACTGGCTGTTGGTTGGACCTCCTCTGAGCTTGCAAAGCTATTTCTGCCCCCCCTGGATTACCAGGATTCCCCTGGCACCGATTTCTGGGGCCTGCCTGCTCCTGAGTGACTTTGGAGCCCTAATGTGCTTTGCCCCAAGTGATCTTATATTGGGGAGGCCTTGCACATCTAAAGGCTCAGCCTAGTGGATTCCTGGAGCAGAGGTCGCCAAAGGGAGGCTGGCAGGCTCCTGCCCTGTGCAGGGGTGTGTGATCTCTCCTGGGGGGGGGAGGGGGCGTCCCTCTGCCAGGCAGAAGTCCCACAGCAGATCTGGCGCGCTGGTCACTGCAGATCAGCCCAGCACCTGGGAGCAGGTTACACACAAGCTGCCTGAACCCGAAGCGATATTATGCCTGTCTGTCTCTGAGCCTGGTGGTCCCAACTACCTGGTCACTGGAGCAAAGATGGCGGAGGGCACTCTCCGTGGCGCTGCTCACCCTGTGGTCACGATGGCCCGCCGATCTGGCACCCAGACGACCACAGCGCCAACCCGCCCTCGGGCACAGAAGGAAGCCCCAACAGGCCGTGTCCCAAGTGATGTTATATTGGGGGGAGAGCCTGGGTACCGGTCTCTCCAGCGCAGTCCGCGGGAACAGAGGTCGCGGAAGGGAAGCTGGCAGGCTCCCTCCCTGCGCGGGGTCCCTCCACCAGGCAGAAGGTCCCACCGCGGAACTGGCGTGCTGGTTACTGCAGATCAGCCCAGCACCTGGGAGCAGGTTACACACAAGCTGCCTGAAACCGAAGCGATATTATGCCTGTCTGTCTCTGAGCCTGGCGGTCCCAACTACCTGGTCACTGGAGCAAAGATGGCGGAGGGCAGTCTCCGTGGCGCCGCTCACCCTGTGGTCACGATGGCCCGCCGATCTGGCACCCAGACGACCACAGCGCCAACCCGCCCTCGGGCACAGACGGAAGCCCCAACAGGCCGTGTCCCAAGTGATGTTATATCGGGGGGAGAGCCTGGGTACCGGTCTCTCCAGCGCAGTCCGCGGGAACAGAGGTCGCGGAAGGGAAGCTGGCGGGCTCCCTCCCTGCGCGGGGTCCCGCCACCAGGCAGAAGCGATAATGGATCTTTTAAGGAGAGTGATTATTAGGAAAGCAGAAACAACAAGGATAACAATACCAGTAATAAAACCAGTAATAAGTGACTGATCTTAAATGTTTCTCCCCAAATATCACTCTTTTGAGATTAGAAACCTTTGAAACTTAATATTAGAGAACTTAATAATGAAATAAATAGCCTGTGTTTGACTCAATGTACATTGGGAACTGATATAAGAGTTTCTGTAGTATATCAGAAGTAAGGTTGATGGTAATTTGACATTTTGTATGAAGTGTGTTCCTAGATTTTTGATATGCTGTTGAACCTTTTCCTTCTTTGTTTCCAGAAACAACCTTTTGATGAGAATGAAGCATAATTCATAGCTTTGCAAAAAATATCTTTATGCATCTTACATGTTTGAAACTTTGGAAATAATTGCCCTAGACTGAACATATCTGTTAATGTCAATTGATGTCTTACTTAGAACAATATAAATAGCTTTTCAAGAGTTATAAAATGTGTGGATCTATTATCTGTTAAATGAAACATAAGATATAAAACTTTATATAAATGGGGTTTATATATAAACACTGACATACATCCCTACCACACACATTCATACATACATCATACATAAAAACAGAAGATGAGGGAAAGTCTGGGAAGCAAGATGAATAAGAGGTTGTTATCACTAAAGACTTTATTGATCTGTTTGCTGGTGCTTTTAATACCCATACTAGCAACATTGAAGTGAATTTTATTTTTTAAGAAAATCTCAAATAGTTTTCTTATTCTTTAGATGGTCTTTATGGAGAAATCATATATTTAGCTTTTTCTTTGCTCTTTTCTCACTAGCATAGTAGAGGAAGAACTTTACCTGTAAAGAGCATGTATCTAGTATGCACACCTGTGATAGCAGGCATCATTGAGGGGTCCTTCTTTCTCTTGGCTTTTCCCTTTCATCCCGGTTGTCATTCTTTTTCCAGTCTTTGTAGCAAAGATTGTCATAGTTGTTGTTGTGTATGGTGCTTTTGTATTTCTGTCATGCTCCCCAGAAAGTTCATCCACAGATAGGCACAAATCAGAGAGTATCAAGCAAATTAGTACGAAATTTATGTCTGAATATATTCACTCATTTTAACAATTATTCATTCACCTTTCTGAGATGCTTCGATGTTTAATTTTATTCGCACCTTGTGCTAATGTGCTGTAAGGATCATAAGGTAGAAAGAGGAACATTGGAACAGGGTCCTACTCATGAGTTTCACAGTTAGAATAACATCTCAGGATTTGAAGGTAAAATGTTCTCCCTATAAATTCTTGTACTTTTAAAAACTTATCCCCCATCTGATAGCACTGTTTGGGGAGGTATTTGAATCCCTGAGTTATAGGGACTGCCTGGCCATGGTAGGTCACCAGTAATACCCACTTCTGGTTTTGGCCTGAGTAGTCGGCCAAATGTTCATCACTTTTGGAATTCCACCACATTCTGCTGCCATGAAAGCACATATAATATGCTTTCTCCTACGCAATGGATGGTATCTTCTGAAACTATAAGCCAACACTGTCTGTCCTCTTTAAGTAGGGTCTGTAAGAGATTCTAGTCACCCACCATAAATGCAACTATAGCTAATACAAATGCCGCCTTTTGAACATGAAACTATATGTAAACATCCTGTTTAAGTACACTTATCTGAGAAACATGGAGGAATATGCTAATGTTTGAAATTAGTTATTGTGTAAAATTAAGAAGCATTTTTAATTAGAGTTTTGAGAAGGAGCCAAGTTACAAAAACAGGAGCATGCTAAAGACATTTGCCAAATCAGCATAGAAAGGAAGCCTGTCTTTGCTTCTGAGTTGAGTGTGCTTTGGCTGAGGGTATCTGGCATGTATTTAGAACCTAAGTGGGTTGGCATGCAAGCAGACCAACTTCTGGGAATCAGAGACATTTCCATTGGTTTTCTGCTCCTTTTTGAATACCTGTGAGTTCCCTGAGGCCAGGAGTGGCTCTTCTCTGTGTGGCAGGCCGCATCCCTGGCATTTAGAAGGTGGCAGGAAATGGTAGCTGAATGTGAAAGGAGATTTCTAAAGTCACACAATGTATTTCTTTGCTTTGTGGTAGTTTGTGCTTTCTGAGGGAACTATGTGGCGATATGATTGGCTTTCCCCGTAAATAGCTATATTATTTTTCATGTGTTTATGCTAATTTTATAACAAGAAAATTATGGAAGAAATAGTAGAATGTCTGGATTTCTACTTCCCCCTGTCTTTCTTGGTACTGGATTTTAATCATGGTGTATGTACAAGTTTATATTCTTTTGATTTCTTATGATGTTATAGCATATAGGGAATAAACATTTTATAATCAGTGTAGTTTGAGATTTGGAAAAGCGAATTTTGAAAATATACTCAAATGAGGATTTTTTTTAATATTCTCTTTCAAAGGATATTAGGTACCAGAATTTTATCTGTGATAAAAGGTCCCTCAGAAGCTTTAAGCTATCAAGAATCTTTCAGTTTTAACAAATCATTTATTTTTATAAAAAGGAAATTGAAACCTTAAAATTAGCATGAGTGCATTTGTCAGGCTCTATATTTTCTTTGAGTGTTCCGAGTTAAAAGTATGTCCAGAGATGATATGTCTGGATTTGCTATTGTTAATTATTGTAAAAAAAAAAAAGGTTAGAAAAGAGATGAGCCAATTCTTCATTTCAACTTCATTTCTTTGGAGAAATTAAAGACAAATAATTGAGTTCAGCTGTTCTAGTCCCCATTGATGTAAACCACCTCCCACCTTGTGGTGATCTATCAATTTTGGCCAAGTCTTCAGTCCCTTGCTTTCCACCACACCTCGTTTCTTGGGTCACGGCCAACATTATGGCAGCGTGCCCTACTAACCATCCTTGGATTCCTGGATAACAGTGGGCATCAGTCATGTGAAGACCATATATCATCTTAATTCTGCAAGTTCTGTAGTATTTACTATAGCACAGTGTCTAAATTGTCAAACAGGCTTCATCGCTTCATCAGGGAAGTTTCTGAAAGAATAGCCAAAGGTGTATAGCAAGGACTGGTTTCCTGATGTGTTGTTGTTGTTGCTGTTGTTGTTGCTGCTGCTGTTTAAGAATTCTGTTTGTATATTACAAATCATGTAGTCAAGTCCTGTTTCCCTCTGAGACTATGATGGAGGCAGTCTGATTAAACACATAGTGTATTATAGGTTGAGAGTACTACCACTTGCACTCATCAATTTCTTTTTCTTCAGTGATTGACAGGCTTGAAAGGCCCTTGCTTCTAGATCCTTCTACCCTCCCTCTTCCCTTTCAAGTCACATTACTACAGACAGTAACCCATCCACGTGGTCACTAAAGGGTTTCCACATGGTCACTGTAGGGTTGTCTGGGCATTTGCTGAACCTGCTTATTTACACTTTGGACTTGGCATGGGAAAGTGACTTCTTTCTGGGATGGCAGATGTGCTGGTACACTGGTAACCATGTGTGCTGTGGTTGAGAGAAATGTTAAGAGTACGTGATTTTTCAAGGGGAGGTTTAAAAACACAGCCGTTTCTATGATTTTACAGAGGGAGGCTGTGAGCAACTTTGCGGCATTTGTTCATCGTGCACTTCCTGGATTGTTTTATGAGTATAAAGGGATGTGGACAGGTTTGCTGAATAGAGCGTTTCCGGGTCCCTAGTAGACGCTCTTTATGAAACAATTTTCCCCTTCCTTCTCATCTGTGGCAGAAGTTCTCTGTCCTTAGGACTGCCCCTCTCAGTCCGGCCTTTTTATCCATCTGTAGCAAGTGGACAGGACACTCGTTTCTCAGAACAAACATGTTAATAGACAAAAGGAAAAAAAAACAACTTACTTTGTCATTGAATATATAATTGGGGTTGATAGATTTGATGGATTCAAATCACAATAATACAGTAATAATTTTGAAATGAGTGGGGTTTTTTCTCTCTGAGAATAAAAACCATAAATATCTTGTGACTCCTCTGTAAGTATAACATACTCTTTAAATAATTTGTCTTTTACTGGTTTCAACAGGGGTCTGGATATAGTGTTGGCATCTGAAAATTGCACCCTAGTCCTCTTTTGCTATGTATTTTGGCTCCCAAATTCCTTTGGAAATTTGTGAGGGGGGGTGGATCTGTTTATTTCCTCAGAGCGTGACCACGTGTTCACTTGCATGGACACAGCAACCCAACCCATGCCGCTGAGTCTTCATAGGGGTCCACACTGCTGCCTGTTATTTGAGCCCAGATGTCTGCTTTTGTTGGAAGTATAAGCAGGACTTGTTGCCTTCTTTCAATTATTAGAAGGTCTGGTCATTTTAGGGTGATGTTAGGAACTTTGCTCTTCCATTCTGAAGAAGTGCGGTTCTACCACTGAGGTTCACTGGGCTTCTGTGAGTCAGTTTTGCACAGCCTTGTTTACTTAAAGATACTTGGTGTGACCTTGACCTTCTGTTTGCCTCTAATATGCCGTGCTTCTATGAAGAATAGTGTTTGATTTAGTTGTGCACAGATAAATTACCTTTATTTCTTCCTTCAGGAAAATCCCTCTCTAATATACTGTTTCCAATAACCCTTTTCAAACTCTGGCTTCAGTGGCACTCATGGTCCAACCTCTAATACAATAAAACATACACTTCCAAAAAACCCTGGAGGGCTTGGGTTTTCCAGCCAGAAAGAATCACACCATTTTATCATCTTTCTTTGGGTACCCTGAAATGCTCAGTTCTCTTATTATAATAGATTAAACAGTGTGCTGCTGATGATTGAAAAAAAATCAGATTGCCAAATTACTTACCATGTTCAGCAAGAAAGACAGAATTCATATAATCAGAGTCCTTAAGAATTAAATTAAGTCACAGCAGTCTTCATTATACCTAATATCCTTAGATCAATGTCTAAGTTGCTGGCCTAGCAAATGAAGTTAAAGGTAGAGAAGAACTTGAGACAGTTATGATGTAGCTACCTACCACCAGTAGTTTATTTGATAGGTTTCTCATGGAATTTGTCATTGATACATTATTGAAGTGACATTGAATCTCTGAACAGGATTTTATCTATTCCTAAGATCATAAGACAGAATGCTAAACTTGAAGGAGCAAGTCCTGAGCCCGTGAATTCAAGGGGAAAGTGCCTTTTAAGTAGTAATGGCAAAAGGCTTGGACCAGGGATGCCCTAAAGGACTATCCTGTGACATAAAGGTATTAGCAGAGGTTACCTCGAATTCTGGGTTGACTTCCCAGAAGCCTCATTTTGTTCTAAACCTAAAGGATGGCGAAGGGAAGTATTCTCTACAGGTAGAATTGTAGGGCTCTGAGTCCCTTGCCACCATAAGTAAGACTATGACAGCTATGCAGCTGAACAGTTCTCCATCCTTCAAACAGTGCAGTTCTTCCAGGGAAAGACAAGGGTTTTTGAAATACTCTGCATCCAGTATATAGTCTTGAACTATAGAATAAAAAAAAATTAGTTACTTTAAAACAGATCATGTATTTGGAGTCAGTGAGGTGGCTCCTGCTGCCAAGTCTAAGCAACCTTGTTTAATCCAAAGAACCCACACGGTTGGAGGAGAGAACTGACTTCTACAGCTGTACTCTGATCTCCGAGTGCATCCTGGGGCCTGTGAACACACATGCACACAACAGGCATCTGGGCTGATAGAGCAAATGCTATTACAAGGAAGAAATGCAGATGTCAATGCGAGGTTATTTATTTCAGACGCTTAGTCACTGATGATAGTGGACCAGACTTGCATATCCAGAGTTTCATATTGAGAACAAGGAACATAAAAAATATCAAGTACAGATACCTGTGGCATTCTATCACATTACTACTCTACAAGGTATCTTTCTTCAAACATAACTGGTTTTCATATTTTCGTCAACCCACATAAACACTCCTTTCTTCATATACTCCTGATCCATGTCCTTTCTCTTAAGCTTTATAGAATGCCCTGTTATCTGTGTGTCATGATTTCCCCCATCTCCCTCTGCATTTTTCATTCACATAAACAATAATTTATCAATATTTTACAGCTCTCTTGGCAAGGTTGCCCCCTGAAAGAATCCTGCTGGTATTCTTTGTTGCAGCTCATGAAAAAATGTACCTTTCTGTTCTCCTTCTGAATTGTTTTTTATATTTTCTTGGCCTGATTGGAGAACCATGTTAGGCCTTGAGGGATAAAGGCTCAGGTAACAAAATTGCTTGCTATCTATCCAATTAATTGACTCTTTTCTGATTAGATTCGTAGACTCTTGGGCTCTCAGATTGAATAAACTCTCCTGTCAATGTGTTCTGTCCAGTGTCATGTCCATACACATGTCTGGTAGGGACATGGTTGACTGTATAGTATGCATATTTATTCCAATAGGAGATGTGCAGATTTCCCAAGTTCAAACTGATGACCTTCTATCTCTTTTGAAAGTTGTTCAAGATAGGCAGGAAATATTCTTTAAAATGCTGGCTCTCTGGACTTGCAGTGTGGTTGCTTTACAAATGTGAGTATGTAGGTTCCACCTGGACTTGGGCTTGTCTGTTTAATCATCAGGGAGGGAAAAAATAACAATTTCCAGATAGCACCTGAGTGCTCCCACTTGATTTTATTTATGAGAAACAACTTGACATGCATGCACTGGTGCCATCCTTAGTCAGGGGAGCTGCCTGTCTTCACAGTATTTTATACCCACTCAGAAGTGTTGAGAGAATTAATTAAATGGAAAAGCATCTAAGACCAACTGCTCTAGAGTGCCACATCAGACCATACTGTTGCTGCTATTTCTGCCTCAGAAGTTATTAAGAATAGCCCATCACTAGCTGGAATATGTGTTTGCAGAGCACAGCACTGTGAAATGAACAAGTGTGGATGTGCTGAACAGAAGTAAGATATTTATGCCTACATCTCTGACAGGAAAGCTGTAGAGGTATTGAAAGGCATGTATGTATGTCTGATGTGTGGTGTGATGTGTGGGTGGGGGTTTGGTGTGTGTATGTGTGTGCACATATGCACGTACTTTTGAGTATCCATCCTGTCCCCATATTGGAAGTGATCTTTTGAATCCAGGGCACCAGTTGAAAGCATGTGATTTGGTTCTGACAGAAACATTTGCAGTTATTTTAAGTCATCGAGAAATCAGCTATGAGGTTGCTTTCCCTGTAATATACAGAATACTGGAAAGAGTGGCTGAGCTTCTCTCGAGTGTATTGCCCAAAGTAAAACTTGAATCGATTAAAATGTATTAAACCTTTGTTTTTGCTGGGTTTCTTCATTTATTGTTTTTATACAAGGAAATTAAAATGTTATAACATTTAAGTATTTATTTTTTGTTATACTAGTATTTACTTCTGCTTTATATTAAGAATAGGTTTGTTTATATTTACAGATGAGAAATGTGTTACATAGATCAGATATGTCAATAGATAACATTAATATTCCTGATAAAAAATATAATAAATAAGTAATTGTTTCAGGATTTAGGTATATAAAATATGCTGTTACATCCTTCAGTGTTACTGCTTTAAGGATAGATCTTTCAGTATTTCATATGTTTATATGATATATCAATGGGATTGTATCTATAGACAGATAGGACCATTGTTTCTTAACTTGATCTTAAAATATGAAATTATTCCCATGTGCTTATATTTTTCATTCTCTCTGATAAATTGATTGATTGATTGATTGAATGAATGAATGAATGAATGATGGTATATAACATAAAATTTAGTGTTTCAACAGAGTTCAACTCATGTACAATATTTAGTGTAAAATTCATTCTTTGTCTTCCCCTTGTTTACATCAACCAAGACTCTTGATGGAAACTTTAAGTCAGAAAAGAAATGTTGGCTTTCCAGTTTGCAGGGTAGCACTCAGCTTATATAATCCAGTGCTGGATCTTCGGCGCAGGTGTGAGCTTCTCAGCTCTCTCCAGTTCAAGGGTTCTGCAGTTTCCTAGGCCCTGGCAGTGAGCACCATTGTCCTCCTGTTCCGTCTACTTTCTTCTTCTCGGAGGAGGAAAATGATTTCTGTATCTGTGTCTTGATCCCAGAAGATATAGAACTAAGAAAATCATAAATAATCTGAAAAGGCCTTTTGAGGTATTGGTGATGGTGGTGGTAGTGCTGTGTGTGTGTGTGTGTGTGTGTGTGTGTGTGTGTGTGTGTGTGTGTGTGTGTGTGTGTGTGTTTAATTTAGCCTCACTATTTATCAGAAGGTTGTATGGCTTACTGTTAGTTAGTTTTGTTTTTGATTGTTTTGTTCAATTTTGAGACAAAGGTCTCTTTCTGTAAGTCAGGCTTGCCTTTACCTTATAATTCTTTGCCTGAGTCCACTGGGTTTTGGAATTACAGGCGTCTATCACCAAGCCTGGCTCAGAATAGTCTTGAAGACATCACACTCTAGTCGTAGCATCCCGAATGTACATAGTCATAGCTCCTGCCTCAGTTGTAAATGTGAGGACTATATGAAATGCACTTGGCAGGTGTTCACATGAAGTAAGTGCTGCATAAATGCTTATTATAATACATTGATTAATATCCATCGAGTACTTTAATTTCTATTTACTGCCACACAGGGGAAACATGGATAGCTACAAGTGGAAAACATCATGTTTGTCAAATAGTGTGTGACACTTATCATGAAATGTGATTCAAATGTCAATACCCCTCATCCCCATTGTTAACAAATCAATTATCAGTCTGTACATATTTTCCTGTTTCTTGACTATGTAGAACTATCATTGTGTCACTTCAACCTTGTTGTATCAATGGCTGATCCCATGGTTTATTTTCTATGTAGCAGTTAGATTTGGGCATTTTCAATGTCATTACATACCTTGATTGATATATAATTTGGGGAGTAGAGCTTTCTGCTGCTGATTAGATGTGGCTCTTTACGTTTTACCACTGTCCCCTGTTGTCTTAGAAAATTTCCATTCTAAACAGGAATCATTTTGGATTCATATATATAACTCCTGACATTCTTCATATCTTGTTGAGTAAGAATGTATCTCTACCTCCCTTGTCTTACTGTAGCTATAGCAATTAGGAGTGCCTGATGTGGAGCTGACTTACAATAGATGTTTACTTAATTAGAAAAAGGGGTTCTAGTGGCTTGAATATACATGGAATATATTATTTTAATGTTTTAGTTATTATTTGCTCTTTAATTTGTTTTGTTTATTGTTTCTGTTTTTGTTTTGAATTTTAGGCAAGGTTTCTCCATGTAGCTCTGGCTATCCTGGAACTCACTGTGTGGACCAGGCTAACATTTGTACTCTGAGTTCCCCCTGCCTCTGCCTATACAGTACTGCGATTAGAAATGTGTTCCACAACCACCCAGCTTTTTAAAAAAAAAACCCAACATTTATTTTTTCATATGAACCCCCCAACTGGTCTTAAAATCACACTGGTTCTTTGCTTGCCTCTGAATTTGTTGTACTCCTGCGGCTTCAACTTTTTACCTCAATACCCAGATGAATGCATTTAAAGTTATGTTTAGAACTTTTCCCCTAGGACACAAGGATTGAGAACTTACATTTACAAAGCCATTATTAAAAGTAAATAAGTGGCTCAGTGCGCTGGCATGTGCCCTGTGATCCGAGCACTCAGAAGTCTGACGTAAGTTCAAGGCCAGCCTCTGCTATTTGGTGAGTCTCCCATATAAAACAGCCAGACAAACAAAACAGAAACAGCATTGCAAATGCTTCTTGGAAAGATAACGGTGTTATAATTTGTGTATTAAAGTCATTAGAGACTGAGTGTACCATTAGAATTAAGCATGTATCCAGTGTATCCATGCATTTGCTGTCCATTCTGTGAGGAAAAATAAATGTTGGCATGTTGCAGTTTTCTAAAGGGGACAACTATTCATTCACTGATCAAAATCATTTTAAATTTCTGCTGTGGGCTATGTTGTTGTGTGGTGTCTTGTTGAGTAAAAGTGACTGGCCCCTTCCCTTGAGAAAACAAACACATACATGCATGATAATGAAGAACAGGAGAAATGAGATACACTCAGAGAGAGTGAGAGTTCAGGCCACGTTATTTTGAACTTAAGAACTAGACAGTTAATCTGAGAGAAAGTTCAGGCCAATGTTTCTTGAAGAACCTGACACTTGTGAAGGTTCAGGCCAACGTTTCTTTAAGGACCTGACACTTGTGAAGGTTCAAGCTAACATTTCTTTAAGGACCTAACACTTGTTTAACCAAAATCAATGTCTGAGATGTGAGAGAACTTGGTACCTTGGATATGGATGAAAGCTTGTATGTGACAGGTTGGTCAGACAAGAAATAGAAGAGGTATGGTGCGTTATCCTACTTATTGAAGACTTTTAATGACAAAATAATGAGATTGTATGTGTGTGAGGTAGAAATCCCTCCAGCTACAGGCAGAAGGATTTTCTAGGGGTAGACTAAAAGTCTGGATAGTGCTGGAGAAGAACAAGTGCCTTCTTAGCAGATATGGTACAATGTGGACATCGCTGAGATAGGAAACTCCCTATGTAGAGTGTAGTAGCCAGATTCGATGTTTACACAATAACAAGGGGGAGTCTCAGCAGTCCAGATTAGCATATGTTATGGAATGTTTGTTGTTAATCCTGAAAAACGTATAAGGTATTCAAGTCAATAGATGAAAATAATCAATTGAACATGCTAATCTACGGTTCAGAATACAGATGAACCCTAGAGAGAGAAACTGTTGAGCATTTTTGCAATATTGATCATGTTTCAAGCTGTAGTTATGGACCTAAAGAGAGAAAGTACAGAAAACAGATTATGTAGCAGATTAAGGACCCACCGGCAGCCTGGTGATTATTTTCATTGCTACTAATTTATGTTAAGATTAGAAAATTATTCATAATGACATGAAATTCTGTTTAATCCAGAGATGTAGCTTTCTGTACCCTTAGACTATATAACAGATAAAAATGAAAACATTCCCAGGGACAGTAGATTAATGTCTCATTTTCATCTGAAATGGATGTATTTAGTGACGAGGGGGAGATTGGAAAGTAATAGAGACCTGTTTGTCATCATCTTTATTATGGGACATTATCAACATTGACTGAGCCAGAAGTCAACATATCTATTGTAAGCCCAAGGGCACAGGTAGTGCTCCTTGAGAAGACATCAATAGCTCTTGGCCACAGATCTTCCTTTGGGACCCTGACAATATGATGCCTGGGTCTCTCTGGGTTCTCTCCTCTCCAACTCTCACTTTTCTGTGTTAAATAACTATATCTATCCTCACCAATCACCAGTTCAATCCAGCTTAGAGGAGATGATAGTTCTCACTGTGCAGGTTGCAAATTTCTTTTCTGAGTCTGGTGACTTACCTTACTGAGCCTATACACGAAGCCTGTATGTATGAGTTCTTCAACAATACTTAGTTTGAACACGTCCCTTTTATTGTTCTTTGGTCCTGTTTTGGGGGATCCTAACTTAAGGCCATCTTCCTTAACATATCATTTGTCTCAAATATAGTTTCCTGGGAAACTTGTAATTCTAAGATACAAGACTTAATTTTAAATTCCTAATTTCATTCTCTGTTAAGTTACAAGATTATATTGAATATGGAATTTTGTTTAATTTTATAATGTCCTTTTAGGAGGCAAATTTGTTACTTATTTTTGTAAACCAAGCATCTTGGATGTTGCTAGATAGGTGAAGGGTCAATTTCCCTTTAGACTGAAGGTAGTCCTCATAGTTTCCAATAGAATTGTGTGTGTGTGTGTGTGTGTGTGTGTGTGTGTGTGTGTGTGTGTGTGTATTTTAATAACACATTGTATTATTAAGACACATATACTATACATATTTATAAATATATGCCCATTTAAGTAAGACCTTGACATTATGTAACAGACCACATTGAAAAGTAAATAGAACCTAGAAAAATCAATTATAATGTTAGACATTTTATCCTAGTCAATAATGTCGATGTAACATGTACAGAGGTGAAACTGATTGCAGAGGGGATCAGCACTGTTTTCCTTGATGATGCATCAGCAGCAAAACATAGAGCTCAAACTTTGAATGTCTCACAGACTCAACTATGAATGTATATAGTGCCTGAGTAACTATCCTAATAGAAGTCACTTTCTCTATGATAGCTGTGAAGCCACACCCCAGGACCAATCTTTTTTGAAAAGTAATACCAACCATAATTGCATTTAGAAACTGAATTAGTATAGCCCTCACTTCTTAGAAATAATTTTCCTCTTGATAAGCAATGCTACACATGTGCGCGCATGCACACACACACACACACACACACACACACACACACAGTCCTCAAATTATAGTTGTTTCAGGGCCCCAACTCCAGAGGTATTACATCAATATTGGAAATACTATATGATCTCTTCTATATACAAAACCTCAGTTTCAATTTTTATGTACATTTGCATGTATGTAGGTGTGACTGTGGGTATCTGCCATGTAGCTATAAAGGTGACTGAACAAGAGGGTTTTAGGAAGGGAGTTGAGAGGGTAATAGACCGTGCTTGACATCAAAGTGGAAAGGACTCAGGTGTTGAAGGATACAAACTGGGATGGGGGAGAGGTGGAAAAGGAGCACCACCGAACAAGGAGCATATATGAAAATGCCAAATGGAATCCATTACTTTGCTAGGAACTTAAACAGAAGAACATTTCCAGGCAAGCTCTTCCACTCTTCCCTTATTTCTTCTGCGTGTTCTGTTGCATGTACACTGGCAATTTGGATATTTTTATCATAAGTGTTGTTAAAACTAGTATATTTTGGTGTATACGATTTTCCTCCAAAGTTTTACATATTTTTTTCTGATTGGACATGAAAGGAAAAAGAGCAGGAATCATTATTTTAAAGTGGATATATTTATGTTCTTCTTAGTTAAAGAAAACTGTGCCAAGGCTTATCTGGTCCACATATTTAATTAATTGAAGAGTCATGTTGTGGAATATTTTCTGTTTATTGGATTATTTGGTAGTTCCAAGAATATATTTTTGACATTTCATTTTATTTTTTAATTTTGTGTGAAATCTTGAATTTTTGTCATAATTTAACATTTTCATTTTGAAAATCGAGCACATTTAAATATCACACTCATCTATACATGCATGTATGTGTGATTTTTCTGGGAGTCAAATCTTTTTATGTGCTAGTTTTCTGCCATTCGTTTTCAAGCATCTTCGTGAATATTAATGAAGTTCTGTTATGCTACATGGGGAGAGAGGGAGATCCCTTCACCCTAGGACACAAGCAAGAATTACTGTACAAATAAGACACAACAACACAGGGTTCATGTTGTACATGCCATCTGTTAGGAACAGGGCCTCACCTTCCCTTTTGCTTGTGTTTGGAGAGCTTTGTGTTTTCCTTTCCTTTCTGACAGAATGTTCACTGTATAATACATTATTGATGATAGTAAGTGAACTGTTAAACAGTGAACCTTCACAGCTTATCTTGCTTGACTGAGAACAAATCAACTGATTGGGAACTCCCTATTTAATATTCCCATTTATGCTGGCTAGTTTTGTGTCAGCTTGACACAAGCTAGAAACACATGAAAGGAGGGAGTCTCAGTTGATGAAAAATGCCTCCAAAAGACTATGTTGTAGGCAGACCTGTAGGGCATCTTCTCAAGAAGTGATTGGTGGGTGGTGGGGACAGACCATTGTTAGTAGTGCCATCCCTGGGCTGGTAGTCTTGGGTTCTATAAATAAGCAGGTTGAGCAAGCCAGGGAGAGCCAGCAAGTAAGCAGCATCCCTCCATGGCCTCTTCATCAGCTCCTGCATTGCTTGAGTTCTTGTTCTAACTTCCTTCAGTGATGAACAGTGATATGCAGGAATAAGCCAAATAATCCTGTTCCTCCCCAACTTACTTTGGTCATAGTATTTCCTCAAAATAATAGAAACCCTATCAGCTTTTTGCCACTATAATCCCAATTCCTGATTTTGTGAGTCTTCACTATTTTCATTCAACATTTCATGTAAAATAATCCAATATTTGTATTGTACCTAGGTTGTTTTTCATGCACTAATGTTTTCATGGTTTATTCATGTTGCAATATGATGTAGAATTTCCTTTTCGAGGAACAAATAATATTGCATTATAAGCACATTTTCTTTATCTGTCACCTTCTGATGGACATCTAAGTTTTTTCTTGTTGTAAATAGTGGTACAATGAACAAGGAAATTCTAATCTCTCCTTGAAATGCACAGTTCAGTAATACTGGAAGCTAGGTCATGTATCTGTTCCATTTTAATATATTCAAGAACTCTCCCACTTACTGTTCCCCATCAACTCTGTCACTCTGCCTTCCCAACAAGTGTGAGACACCTTATTCTTCTTGCCAATGCTGCTCTTCCAGTTCTCCTTGCTTAATATCAATGATCCTCACAAGGATGCGATTCCTCATTTGGTTTTTGTGTCCATTTCTCTATTATTGGTAATAAGGAGCAGTGTTCTTAATGTTTTATCTTTTGTATATCTTTTTAAAATGTATTATTATTATTGTCAATTTTAAAACCTAAACTTGTTTCAAAAGTATCTTTTCTTTGTTTTATGTTTATTCTTATGGACATTTGTCTGCATGTCTACATGTATACAAGTACATCATGCGTGTTTCTGATGTCCATGGGTGCCAGGAGCCGGTGTCAGATACCCTTGAACTAGAGTTATAGGTGCTTGGGAGCAGGCTTGACCATCCTAGGAACTAAACCCATGTCCTCTGAATTAGTAACAAGTGCTCTCACCACAGAGCTCTCTCTGTAGGCCTTCTTTGTCTCTGTTACTTTTTCATTGTAAGGCTTGCTTAGATCTTTGAGGATAAGCCCATTATTGGATACACAGTGCTTGCCTTTCACTCTGCTGTTCTTGCTGTGTAGAGCTTTTCAATATGATGTCATTGCTCTTGCTGTGTAGAGCTTTTCAAAATAATGTCATTGATCTTGCTGTGCAGAGCTTTTCAATATGATATCATTGCCCTTGTTGTATAGAACATTTCAATTTAATGTCCTTGCTATTGCTATGTAGAGCATTTCAATATGATGTCATTGTTCTTGCTGTGTAGAGCTTTTCAATATGATGTCATTGCTCTTACCATGTAGAGATTTTCAATATGATGTCATTGCTCTTACCTTGTAGAGATTTTCAATATGATGTCATTGCACTTACCTTGTAGAGATTTTCAATATGATGTCATTGCTCTTACCTTGTAGAGATTTTCAATATGATGTCATTGCTCTTACCTTGTAGAGATTTTCAATATGATGTCATTGCTCTTACCTTGTAGAGATTTTCAATATGATGTCATTGCTCTTACCTTGTAGAGATTTTCAATATGATGTCATTGCTCTTACCATGTAGAGATTTTCAATATGATGTCATTGCTCTTACCTTGTAGAGATTTTCAATATGATGTCATTGCGCTTACCTTGTAGAGATTTTCAATATGATGTCATTGCTCTTACCTTGTAGAGATTTTCAATATGATGTCATTGCTCTTACCTTGTAGAGATTTTCAATATGATGTCATTGCTCTTACCTTGTAGAGATTTTCAATATGATGTCATTGCTCTTACCTTGTAGAGATTTTCAATATGATGTCATTGCTCTTACCTTGTAGAGATTTTCAATATGATGTCATTGCTCTTACCTTGTAGAGATTTTCAATATGATGTCATTGCTCTTACCTTGTAGAGATTTTCAATATGATGTCATTGCTCTTACCTTGTAGAGATTTTCAATATGATGTCATTGCTCTTACCTTGTAGAGATTTTCAATATGATGTCATTGCTCTTACCTTGTAGAGATTTTCAATATGATGTCATTGCTCTTACCTTGTAGAGATTTTCAATATGATGTCATTGCTCTTACCTTGTAGAGATTTTCAATATGATGTCATTGCTCTTACCTTGTAGAGATTTTCAATATGATGTCATTGCTCTTACCTTGTAGAGATTTTCAATATGATGTCATTGCGCTTACCTTGTAGAGATTTTCAATATGATGTCATTGCGCTTACCTTGTAGAGATTTTCAATATGATGTCATTGCTCTTACCTTGTAGAGATTTTCAATATGATGTCATTGCGCTTACCTTGTAGAGATTTTCAATATGATGTCATTGCTCTTACCTTGTAGAGATTTTCAATATGATGTCATTGCTCTTACCATGTAGAGATTTTCAATATGATGTCATTGCTCTTACCATGTAGAGATTTTCAATATGATGTCATTGCTCTTACCTTGTAGAGATTTTCAATATGATGTCATTGCTCTTACCTTGTAGAGATTTTCAATATGATGTCATTGCTCTTACCTTGTAGAGATTTTCAATATGATGTCATTGCTCTTACCTTGTAGAGATTTTCAATATGATGTCATTGCTCTTACCTTGTAGAGATTTTCAATATGATGTCATTGCTCTTACCATGTAGAGATTTTCAATATGATGTCATTGCTCTTACCATGTAGAGATTTTCAATATGATGTCATTGCTCTTACCTTGTAGAGATTTTCAATATGATGTCATTGCTCTTACCTTGTAGAGATTTTCAATATGATGTCATTGCTCTTACCTTGTAGAGATTTTCAATATGATGTCATTGCTCTTACCTTGTAGAGATTTTCAATATGATGTCATTGCTCTTACCTTGTAGAGATTTTCATTATGATGTCATTGCTCTTACCATGTAGAGATTTTCAATATGATGTCATTGCTCTTACCATGTAGAGATTTTCAATATGATGTCATTGCTCTTACCTTGTAGAGATTTTCAATATGATGTCATTGCTCTTACCTTGTAGAGATTTTCAATATGATGTCATTGCTCTTACCTTGTAGAGATTTTCAATATGATGTCATTGCTCTTACCTTGTAGAGATTTTCAATATGATGTCATTGCTCTTACCATGTAGAGATTTTCAATATGATGTCATTGCTCTTACCTTGTAGAGATTTTCAATATGATGTCATTGCTCTTACCTTGTAGAGATTTTCAATATGATGTCATTGCTCTTACCTTGTAGAGATTTTCAATATGATGTCATTGCTCTTACCTTGTAGAGATTTTCAATATGATGTCATTGCTCTTACCTTGTAGAGATTTTCAATATGATGTCATTGCTCTTACCTTGTAGAGATTTTCAATATGATGTCATTGCTCTTACCTTGTAGAGATTTTCAATATGATGTCATTGCTCTCCTTCATTTTGTTTTTGTTGTCTGTACTTCTTCTGCTATGTGTATTAAATTATTACCAAGACTTTTCTCATGAAGTTTATATGTTTTATTTCCTGGATTTTTACATCTTCAGAGCCATTTTTATTTGGTGGCTCTAACTTGCTTTCTTGCTTGTTGAAATCCAGTTTTTCAATACAATTTATGAAAGACACTTTACATTCACTCCTGTTTGTTCTGGGCTCTCATGTAGAAAATACGTGAACTTTATTTTGTGTGTTTCTCTATTTGCAGACCACCTTTCCTGTTCCATCTTACCTCTATCTTTTTATTGTTGCTACATTGTTTTGATTAACATTTACCACATAATTTTAAATCAGCAATGTAATCTACCTGTGTTCTTTCTTTTCATGACCAGTTTAGCCAACCACTGTTTGTGATCTCTTCTGTTTCCATTTGAGTTTGAAATAGATAAGTGTTCTACTTCTGCATTGTGATAGGCATCATTCTAAATCTGAAGGCTGTTTGAGTGATCTAGGCTCTTCTAGTCTACAGACACAACCTGCATTTATTTTTATTTATTCTTGTAACTCCTTTCATCACTGTCTTTGTTTTCAGTCTGTAGGTAGTTTATGCCTTGGGTAAGCTTATTCCTTCTATGACAGTCTTGATTATGCTATTATAAATGAATTTGTTCCCTTACCTTTTTTTAATTCAGTTGTTTACTGGTACTGCACAGAACAACCTACTTTTAGGTTAGTGAACTCCTTAAGGAAAGGACCATATGTTATTTGTATTTTACACCTTAATACACAAGCAATAATTAACCATACTCCCTATTTACTCATTTTATTTTCTTTTATTGCTGATCATCCTTGTTATTTTTCTCTTCTATTTTAGGGCTCTGGTAGTTCAATAGCCTCTCCTCCAGTTTCTACTCCTGTCACAGGACATAAGAGAATGGTCATTCCACACCAGCCACCCCTGACAGCAACCAAGAAGTCTGCAGCGAAAGCACAGCCTGCACCACAGGCTGCACCCATCCCAGTGACTCCGATTGGACCACTCAGACCCCAGCCTCAGCCAGTGCCAGCCTCTTACACTACGGCATCGACATCTTCAAGGCCTACCTTCAATGTGCAAGTGAAGTCAGCTCAGCCCAGCACACATTACATGTCTGCTCCATCCTCTGGTCAAATATATGGTACAGGGCCTCGTGGCTATAATACCCAGCCAGTTCCTGTATCGGGACAGTGTCCTCCTCCTCCTCCAACTTGTGTTGGCACCGATTATGCATATATTCCACCTTTGGGACATCAACCTGAGTCTGGATATGGTTATACCTCCAACCAAGGACGCTATTATGAACCCTACTATGCAGGAAGTCCTAGCTATGGGGGCCGAAATGAAGGTGATCCTGCTTATGGACAACAGGTTCAACCTAATACCTGGAAGCGGGAACCTGGATATGCCACTCCTGGAGCTGGGAATCAGAACCATCCTGGCATGTATCCAGTCAGTGGTCCCAAGAAGACTTATATCACAGATCCTGTTCCAGCCCCCTGTGTACCATCACTGCAGCCAAAGGTAAGAAATAGAGAAAAGGTGGTAAGAATTCAAGCAACATTGGTGTCACAGTGGCTGCTAGGGTCAAGCAAGTAGCCAAGGCCTCCAAATATAGATGTGGTCAAGTGGCTCTAAGAGGTAGGCTTCCCTTTGGGAAGAAGCAAAGACCTTGGGGCTTATTTATTGGCCCTTGTTTTTCAGATCATGTATTCTCTAAGAAGGGTCTTACCCTTCAATCTTTTACTCTATTAAGAATGTTTAGAAATCCTTTATGAGTGGAAGTTCTCAGTGTACATAGACTCCCTTTCATTCAGTATACCATGACTACTTCTGACTGCGTAAGTTATACTATACTCCCTCCTCATCACAACTTGAGTTTCCCCTACTCCCAGGACATGTGTATCCCCTCTCAGCATGAAATGAAAAACAAATGAGAATTACTGTACAAAGGGTAAGATGAGGAAACTGAGCTTTTATTCCCTGGGTTGGAACCAAGTTCCCCTTTCATTCAGTAAGAGCTGTGAACATACCAGAGTTCAGAAACCTTTGTTTACCATGAAGCAGAATGGTAATTTGAAGTGGTGGATTGAATAGAAGATTAGACCTTTCTCAATCATTTCCAAATTTGATCAGATTGTCAGTTTCATAACAGATCATTCTCATATTTAACTTTAGAACAACAGTCCCCCACCCCCCAAAAAAAACCAGATATGAAGCAGATATAAAGGTCCTTTCTGATATGTACTGGCACTGGCTCATTGATCTTAGATGGAAGTTACTCTTACATCATTGTGCTCCAAGCAATTATCAGATTCCTTAAAGGTCTAAGCTTTCCAAGTAGTGCCTGTGATAAGCTAGAGGAATCCACAAGCCTCACCTATGATACTTTATCATTTTTGAGTATAAGGCTTACACACACACACACACACACACACACCCACAAACACAAACACACAAGCACCACACTCAAGGTAAGTGGAGTTTGTACTATGAGTAAAGCCTCCTAATAAAGGAAATCTCTTCAAGGGCTAGGAAGATAGTTCTGTGTGTAAAGTCTAAGGACCACATTTTCAATCTTCAAACCCACTTAAAAGCTAGGTGTGCATGTTGGGCCTCCTGCAATCCTAGCATCAAGGAAGCAGAGACCAAGAGAGACAGCCTAGAGAGACTAGCAACAGTATAAGTTCCAGTTTAGTACGAGAGATCAAATGTTGAGACCCTGCCTTAATCTATGACAAATGCACTGTGGTATTTACAAAGTCTGTGACCATGTAACTTTGCTGTGTAGTTTAACCTTCTTTCAAAATATACACAAAGCCTAGCTTTTATTTGGGAGGCAGTAGATATATGCATGTAGTATTCATATGTACTTGCATGCACGTTTCCATGTGTGAACATGATATGAGGTTGATTTCTGGTGTCTTTCTCCATAACTCCACACATTATTTATAGAGACCCACTAGACAGCTAAGTGATATTACACAGAGAAAGAGCTAATGTCAGAATGGTTGGAGGGTACTGTTTTACCATTGAGGGATCGGAGAAAACAAAAGTACTTGTACCAGCAAGGCATGGTTTAACCCTCTATATTATAAAACCCAGTTGCACATTTGAAACTGTCGATAGGGAAGGCTGGGCCCTTGATCCACTGGTGTTGATGTGACTTCACCCACCTACTTAGAACATGGCAGATTTTATTAACTACTCACCAGAAGGTGCCAAACTTTTGTTTGCTTATTATTTGAAGAAGGTAATTTCCCAAAATGACTAATTACATTATTTTTTTATCTTGGGCGACAGAAGATGGCATATCACTTTTTTAAAAATTGAACTATTTGTTTTTCAACAGAATCATGTATTTTCACATCATATCCAATTTGCAAATTAAAAACGAAAGGCCAGCTAAGTACTTCTCATTGTGATTATGAGGAGGGTAGATTGAGTTTGGGTTTTAGCCATGTGTCTGTGCTGTGGAAAGGGAAAGGGACTGAGGAGCACCATGGCATCTTCAGTCTGTGCTTCAGGCATCTGCTGATGGAGAGTGGGCCCTAGCTCAGAGCAGGATGCTGCTGAGTCCAATGCACCTGTGCAGAGAAGCCTTTGTTCTCATTATTGTGTCTGCTTGACTCAGGGATGTGATTTTAACCATCAGAAATGAGCTCCCAGTGCCTCTCTGCATTCTTCCTTAATATCCTTTCATCTGTTTGAAGAAAAGCTCAACTTCTTTGTCACACTTTCAGCCATGGTAAAGAAGAGTGTCATTTTCTAGTTAATTAGGGAATTGCAAAGAGTTGGAGCTTTCCATAGCCTGAATAGTTGCAGAGGAAAGGCTGTTCAGTATCCCCATTGGCTTTGGTTTGTTTTTATTTATTGAGGTAGTAATGGAAAAGATGCTTTTGCATCTTTAAACAGTGATCTTTCTATACATTGAGGATTTCAGAACATTTGACATTTAAAGTACTGAGGGTGTTTGTTTGTTTGTTTGTTTCTCCCCTGTGTTTTAGATCAGTGGTTTTAATTTTCTTACGTTGTAGAACATAGAAAAGAGAAAGAGAATTGAAGAAGAAATATAAGGAAAAGAAGGGGGAAGGAAGAGAAAGTCATAACATGGAGGCTGACAGGGTCAGGATTAGATTTGTGTTCTCGCAATGTGTTCATCAGTTAGTTTGCATACTATAGAGACCAAAGTATACACCCTGTACAAGCTGAGCTTAGTTCCTTGCAAGCCTTTGCAAAGAGAAAACCTTCTCTTCTCACCACATGTCTGCTACACTAGGATCTTTTCCTCCATGGTGATTTATACAAACAAACTTTAACTTTGTATTTCTGTGGGGGCAGTTATTTTGCAGTTGTGTTTCCTGTAGTATTTCAATAAGGTGGAATGGCTTAATGTATGCCAGGGTCTTGAACAATGAATGCCGGGGTCTTGAAGGTCTTGAAGGAATTGAGATTCTTAAGCTTATAGTGATAAAGCTACTTTGGCATCCATTTCTGGTCATACTTCAGCCCTCATGAAGAGCCGATATTTGCCACAGTGTGTAAAGACACTGCTGCTATGTACCCTAGAAACATTGTGGGATCCATTCCCCTAGTGTAATACTTATGTTAAATTCTGAAATCAGTAATACATTCAAGTGCCTTTGAAATACCCTCCAGGATGATGCAGCCTTAAACAATGTCAAACCATCCCTCAGGTCATCTAACACAGAGGGTTTAGCTACCAGAGTGCAACAGACTATTACTTTTTCATTTACATTTGGGGCTTGGGAGATACATAATAGCTCAGGAAAGAAAGAGTGTGGAAGGAATTCCCAGACCTACAATTTCTAGAAAGCTTAAGGAAACATTTGAAAATGGCATAGTCCCATTCCATATATCCCAGTGGAATCAATAAGTGTACATTTCTTCAGCTTCCTACAGTGGCATGTATCAAGTGTACTGCAAGGAATTGCTGGTATGTTAAAGAGAGCCATCCCTATTGAAATCCTTGTGTTAATTGCCTCTCTTTCCTAGGAGCAAGGGAACAGTAAGGTAGCACTGAGAGCAGGTGGAAGGGTGGGCTGCTACTATCAGATCGTGCATGGTGGTAAGAATGGAAACAATAACTTCAGGCCAGTGGGAGTCACATCAGTAGCTCCTCTCCAGGAACTGGCCAATTTACAAAGCACCTTGTGACCCTTACAAATCCGTGAATATCAGGTGAATACAGGTCCAAGCTTTCCTTTTGCTCATTCATAAATCACTTGCCTTGTGTCACATGGCAAACACCTAGAAAGCCATAGCAAACATTTTGAAGGTTTTCTCTGTTCTCTGGGTAGCAAGGGCCTGAATCTTGGCATCTTTGTGTGTCTGGATGGCATGCACTGCATATCCATGCTGTTTCAGATGGACCTTCCATGCCTATGCTGTGCTCAGGCAACAGCTCACGTGTGGTGAGTTGTGGTGCAGTGTGAGGTCAGCAGCTGGACAGGAAGAGGGGAAGTACCCCATAAATCCCTATAACCAGACTTCCTCTTCTCCAGCACTCATTGTCACACATGACCCTGAAAAGGACACATGATAGCCATACTTCAGGCTTGAAAGAGGGAGTTAATTACACGTTTAGCAAGCAAAAGTTAAAGGAGAGAAGATGGGAACCCAAGTGAACAAATTATCAAATTAAGGGTTCAAAACATCCAACAAAACTTGCCTGGGGGCACTCCGCCATCTTTGCTCCAGTGGCCGGGAAGTTGGGACTGCCAGGCTCTGAGACAGACAGGCATAATATCCCTTGGGTCTCGGGCGGCTTGTGTGTATGCGGCTCCCAAGTGCTGGGCTGATCTGCAGTAACTAGTGCGCCAGCTCTGCTGTGGGACTTCTGCCTGGCAGAGGGACCCCGCACTGGGCTTGAGCCTACCAGCTTCCCTTCTGCGACCTCTGTTCCGGTAGACTGCACTGAAGAGACAGGTACCCAGGCTCTCCCCAATATAACATCGCTTGGGACACGGCCTGTTGGGGCTTCCTCCTCAGGACAGTGTTGTGGTCGTCTGGGTGCCAGATCTGCAGGCCATCGCCTCTGCAGGGTGACCAGCGCCACGGAGAAAGTGCAGAGTGCACTCCGCCATCTTTGCTCCAGTGGCCAGGAAGTTGGGACTGCCAGGCTCAGAGACAGACAGGCATAATAGCGCTTGGATCTCGGGCGGATTGTGTGTACGTGGCTCCCAAGAGCTGGGCAGATCTGCAGTAACCAGCGTGCCAGCTCTGCTGTGGGACATATGCCTGACAGAGGGATGCCTCCTCCCCCCCCCCCCACTCTAGGAGAGATCACACACCCCTGCACAGGGCAGGAGCCTACCAGCCTCCCTTTGGCGACCTCTGCTCCAGGAATCCACTACGCTGAGCCTTTGGATGTGCAAGGACTCCCCAATATAGCATCACTTGGGGCAAGGCACATCAGTGCTCCAAAGTCACTCAGGAGCAGGGCAGGCCCCAGAAATCTGTGCCAGGGGAATCCTGGTAAACCAGGGGGGGCAGAAATAGCTTTGAAGGCTCACAGGAGGTCCAACCAACAGCCAGTGACAGCAGGACCAACTAATATCAGAGGTAACCAGATGGCAAAAGGCAAACGTAGGAACGTTACTAACAGAAATCAAAGTAATATGGGACCATCCGAACCCAACTCTCCAACAGCAGCAAGTCCTGGATACCCCACCACACCTGAAAGACAAGATCTGGATTTAAAATCACTTCTCATGATCCTATTAGAGGATCACAAGAAGGACACAAATAAATCTAATAAAGAATTACAGGAGACCATGAATCAACGGTTAGAAGCCCTTACAAAGGAAACACAAAAATCGCTTAGAGAAATGCAGGAGAACATGGATCAAAAGATGGAGGCGCACAAGGAGACAACACAAAAATCGCTTAACGAGATGAATCAACGGGTAGATGCACTCACAAAGGAATCACAAAAATTGCATAAAGAAATGCAGAAGAATATGGGTCAACAGACGGATGCCCATAAGGAGGCAACACAAAAATTGCTTAAAGAAATGAATCAACGGCCGGGCGGTGGTGGCGCACGCCTTTAATCCCAGCACTTGGGAGGCAGAGGAAGGCGGATTTCTGAGTTCGAGGCCAGCCTGGTCTACAAAGTGAATTCCAGGACAGCCAGGGCTACACAGAGAAACCCTGTCTCGAAAAACCAAAAAAAAAAAAAAAAAAAAAGACTTAAAATCTTTTTGCCGGGCGGTGGTGGCGCACGCCTTTAATCCCAACACTTGGGAGGCAGAGGCAGGAGGATTTCTGTGTTAGAGGCCAGCCTGGTCTACAAAGTGAGTTCCAGGACAGCCAGGGCTGTACAGAGAAACCCTGTCTTGAAAAACCAAAAAAAAAAAAAAAAAAAAAGAAATGAATCAACGGTTAGATGCCCTTACAAAGGAAACACGAGAACTGCTTAAAGAAATGCAGGAGACGATGGATCAACAGATGGATTCCCATGAGGAGGAAACAGAAAAATCGCTCAGAGAAATGCAGGAGAACGTGGGTCAACAGGCAGAAATCCTGAAAGAGGTAATGCAAAAATACCTTAAAGAAATATAGGAAAATACAAACAAACAAGTGAAGGATCTCAGCAAATCCATCCAGGAACTAAAAAAGGAAGTAGAAACAACTAAGAAATCACAAAGGGAGACAACTTTGGAGATGGAAAACCTTGGGAAGAAATCAGGAGTCATAGATGCAAACATCAACAATAGAATACAAGAGATGGAAGAAAGAATCTCAGGTGCTGAGGATTCCATAGAAAGCATCGACTCAACAGTCAAAGAAAATGCAAAATGCAAAAAACGTGTAACCCAAAACATCCAGGAAATCCAGGACACAATGAGAAGACCAAACCTAAGGATTATAGGTATAGATGAGAGTGAAGATTTGCAACTTAAAGGGCCAGTAAACATCTTCAACAAAATTATGGAGGAAAACTTGCCTAACCTAAAGAGAGAGATGCTGATGAACGTACAAGAAGCCTATAGAACTCCAAACAGACTGGACCAGAACAGAAATACCTCCCGTCACATAAAAATCAAACCACCAAATGTTCTAAACAAAGAAAGAATATTAAAAGCAGTAAGAGAAAAGGGCCAAGTAACATACAAAGGAAGACCTATCCGAATCACATCAGACTTCTCACCAGAGACTATGAAAGCCAGAAGATCCTGGGCAGATCTCATGCAGACATTAAGAGAGCACAAATGCCAGCCTAGACTACTATACCCAGCAAAACTCTCAATCACCATAGATGGAGAGACCAAGATATTCCATGATAAAATCAAATTTTCACAATATCTTTCCACAAATCCAGCCCTGCAACGAATAATAAGTGGAATCCTCCAATACAGGGAGAGAAACAACACCCTGGAAAAAATGAGATAATAATCTTCTTGAATCAAACCCAAAAGTAGATAACCACTCAAACATAAAGATAGCGTCAAGAATGGCAGATGGCAATAATCACTATGCCTTAATCTCTCTTAATATCAATGGTCTCAATTCCCCAATAAAAAGACATAGACTAGCAGACTGGATACGTAAACAGGACCCAGCATTTTGCTGCATGCAGGAAATGCACCTCAGTGTCAAAAACAAACACTACCTCAGACTAAAAGGCTGGAAAACAATTTTACAAGCAAATGGCCCCAAGAAACGAGGTGGAGTAGCCATCCTAATATCAGATAAAATTGATTTTCAACCTAAAGTCATCAAAAAAGACACAGAAGAACACTACATACTGATCAAGGGAAAAATCCACCATCAAGAACCCTCAATTCTGAATATCTATGCTCCAAATGCAAGGGCACCCTCATTCGTAAAAGAAACTTTACTAAAGCTCAAAGCACACATCGCATCACACACAATAATAGTGGGTGACTTCAACACCCTGCTCTCTGAAATGGATCGTTCAGGAAAGCAGAAACTAAACAGGGACACAGTGAATCTAATTGAAGCCTTGGACCAAATGGAACTAATAGATATATATAGAACATTTCATCCTAGAGCTAAAGAATACACCTTCTTCTCAGCACCTCATGGTACCTTCTCGAAAATTGACCATATAATTGGTCACAAATCAGACCTCAACAGATATAAGAAGATAGAACTAATCCCATGCCTCCTATCAGATCACTATGGAATAAGGGTGGTCTTCAATGGCAACAAAAACAAAAGAAAACCCACGTACACATGGAGGCTGAACAATGCTCTACTCAATGATAACTTGGTCAAGGTGGAAATAAAGAAAGAAATCAAAGACTTTTTGAAAGTTAATGAAAATGAAGGCACAACATACCCTAATTTATGGGACACAATGAAAGCAGTGCTAAGAGGAAAATTCATAGCCCTGAGTGCCGCCAAAAAGAAACGGGAGACAGCATACACTAACAGCTTAATGGCACACCTGAAAGCCCTGGAACAAAAAGAAGCAAATACACCAAAGAGGAGTAGAAGGCAGGAAATCATCAAACTCAGGGCTGAAATCAATCAAGTAGAAACAAATAAAACCATACAAAGAATCAACAAAACGAGGAGTTGGTTCTTTGAGAAAATCAACAAGATAGATAAGCCCTTAGCCAGACTAACCAGAGGGCACAGAGATAGTATCCAAATTAATAAAATCAGAAACGAAAAGGGAGAGATAACAACAGAAACTGAGGAAATTCAAAAAATCATCAGCTCCTACTACAAAAACCTGTATTCAACACAACTAGAAAATCTTGAGGAAATGGACAATTTCCTTGACAGATACCAAGTTCCAAAATTAAATCAGGATCAAATAGACCATCTAAACCGTCCTATAACCCCTGAAGAAATAGAAGTTGTCATTGGAAGTCTTCCAACCAAAAAAAGCACAGGTCCAGATGGTTTTAGTGCAGAATTCTATCAGACTTTCAAAGAAGACCTAACACCAATACTCTTCAAACTGTTCCACAAAATAGAAAAAGAAGGAACAGTACCCAACTCGTTCTATGAAGCCACAATTACACTAATACCAAAAGCACAC
The DNA here is from genome assembly GCA_036184795.1 of Tokudaia tokunoshimensis. NCBI lineage: Eukaryota > Metazoa > Chordata > Mammalia > Rodentia > Muridae > Tokudaia > Tokudaia tokunoshimensis. The sequence continues at coordinate 10,978,875 of BTHU01000015.1, forward strand.
AAAGATCCGACAAAGAAAGAGAATCTCAGGCCAATCTCTCTTATGAATATCGATGCAAAAATACTCAATAAAATTCTTGCCAACCGAATCCAAGAACACATCAAAACGATCATTCACTACGATCAAGTAGGCTTCATCCCAGGGATGCAGGGATGGCTCAATATAAGGAAATCCATCAATGTAATCCGCTATATAAACAATCTCAAAGAAAAAAACCACATGGTCATCTCATTAGTTGCTGAGAAAGCATTTGACAAAATTCAGCATCCTTTCATGCTAAAGGTCTTGGAAAGATCAGGAATTCAAGGCCCATGTCTGAACATAGTAAAAGCAATTTACAGCAAACCGGTAGCCAGCATCAATCTAAATGGAGAGAAACTTGAAGCAATCCCACTAAAATCAGGGACTAGACAAGGCTGCCCTCTCTCTCCATATCTTTTCAATATAGTACTTGAAGTTCTAGCTAGAGCAATTAGACAACAAAAAGAGGTCAAAGGGATACAAATTGGAAAGGAAGAAGTCAAACTATCACTATTTGCAGACGGTATAATGGTATACTTAAGCGACCCAAAGAACTCCACCAGAGAACTCCTACAGCTGATAAACAACTTCAGCAAAGTGACCGGATATAAAATCAACTCAAGCAAGTCAGTAGCCTTCCTATACTCAAAGGATAAGCAGGCTGAGAAAGAAGTAAGAGAAATGATACCCTTCACAATAGCCACAAACCATATAAAGTATCTTGGCGTGACTCTAACCAAACAAGTGAAAGATCTGTATGACAAGAACTTCAAGTCTCTGAAGAGAGAAATTGAAGAAGACCTCAGAAGATGGAAAAATCTGCCATGCTCATGGATTGGCAGGATTAATATAGTAAAAATGACCATCTTACCAAAAGTAATATACAGATTCAATGCAATCCCCATCAAAATCCCAAATCAATTCTTCATAGAGTTAGAAAGAGCAATTCAAAATTCATCTGGAATAACAGAAAACCCAGAATAGCTAAAACTATTCTCAAGAGTAAAAGAACCTCTGGGGGAATCAGTATCCCGGACCTCAAGCTGTACTACAGAGCAATAGTGTTAAAAACCGCATGGTATTGGTACAGTGACAGGCATGTAGATCAATGGAACAGAATTGAAGACCCAGAAATGAATCCACACTCCTATGGTCACTTGATCTTTGACAAAGGAGCTAAAACCATCCAGTGAATAAAAGATAGCCTTTTCAACAAATGGTGCTGGCTCAACTGGAGGTCAACATGCAGAAGAATGCAAATTGGTCCATTCTTATCTCCTTGCACTAAGCTCAATTCCAAGTGGATCAAGGATCTCCACATAAAACCAGACACACTGAAACTAATAGAAAGGAAACTAGGGAAGAACCTTGAACATATGGGCACAGGGGAGAATTTCCTGAACAGAACTCCAATAGCTTATGCTCTAAGATCAAGAATAGACAAATGGGACCTCATTAAATTACAAAGTTTTTGCAAGGCAAAAGACACTGTCAAAAAGACAAAGCGGCAACCAACTAACTGGGAAATGATCTTTACCAACCTTACTTCCGACAGAGGGCTAATATCCAATATATACAAAGAACTCAAGAAGTTAAACTCCAGAGAGGCAAGTAACCCTATTAAAAAATGGGGTACAGAGCTAAATAAAGAGTTCTCACCTGAAGAATATCTAATGGCTGAGAAGCGCCTAAAGAGATGTTCATCATCCTTAGTCATTAGGGAAATGCAAATCAAAACAACCCTGAGATTCCATCTCACACCAGTCAGGATGGCTAAGATCAAAAACACAGGAGACAGCAGTTGTTGGCGAGGATGTGGAGAAAGAGGAACACTCCTCCACTGCTGGTGGAATTGCAAGCTGGTATAACCACTCTGGAAAGCAGTCTGGCGGTTCCTCCGAAAACTGGGCCTGACACTCCCAGAAGATCCGGCTATACCACTCCTGGGCATATACCCAGAGGCTTTACCTGCATGCAATAAGGACACATGCTCCACTATGTTCATAGCAGCCTTATTTATAATAGCCAGAAGCTGGAAAGAACCCAGATGTCCCTCAACGGAGGAATGGATTCAGAAGATGTGGTATATCTACACAATGGAATACTGCTCTGCAATTAAAATCAATGAATTCACGAAATTCCTAGGCAAATGGTCAGAACTTGAAAATATCATCCTTAGTGAGGTAACCCAATCACAAAAGAACACACATGGTATGCAGTCACTGATAAGGGGATATTAACCCAGAATCTCGGAATACCCTAGACACAATTCGCATATCAATAGATTTCTAAGAAGATGGAAGGAGAGACCCCTGGTCCTGGAAAGACTGGATGTAGGGGAACGCCAGGACAGAGAAAGGAGAGGGGGTTGAATGGAGAAAAGCGGGAGGGAAGGGGGCTTATGGGACTTTCGGGGAGGGAGGAAATGGGAAAGGGGAAATCATTTGGAATGTAAATTAAAAAAAAAACTTAGAAAATAAAAAAAAAAACTTGCCTGGGGAAACCCCTTTAAGACAGCCAGGGGGAGTTCTCAGTAGAGAGCCCTGGACACAGCAGAATGTCCCGATAGGCAAAGCTTCTAAGAAAAAGAACAAATAACAGTAGGGAAATATCATCATCAAACTAGGGGCTTACAAGCATCCAGCAGAAATCCTGCAAGCTAAGGCAGGAGACTAGAGTATCCAGTGAAGTCCTGTGAAGAGCAGTGCCCCCCTTTGATCCCATTCCCAGTCCCTGCAGAAACTTTCTTATTAAGGATAGACAGTAGGAAACCCTCTTGGACATGTCTTTCCTTTTAACTTTTCTCAAGGACACTACTTGATATCATGAGCTGGTTATCCCATGTCCACTGCTACCCTCCTTGTCACAGAGGAGGGAGCTCAGCCTATCCCACACAAGGGGCCTGGGTACACTTGACCACAAGCATGCTTAGGTCTGAAAGTGAGGGCAACACCAGTTCACTCACCACTGTGTTCTTTTCTTTGTATTTCTCAGCTGCACCCCTAAAGTTGTTTGTGCATGTGTCTGTGTGTTCTGAGATCTGAGTTTAGCTCCGTGGTAGAGATCTTCCCCATGTGCTCCAGGCCCTAACTTTGTTCTCCAGCTCTGATGGGGGATAAAAGAAAGTGTTAAAGATTTTCCCTAAGTATACTGTTTACACTCTTAGCAGGGATGCTTGAGAGGGAGAGAAGCCTCTGGCTTCCTCAGTGCATGGTGTCTTCAGTCTTGTGGTTTTAGCCATTCTTATGGTATGTAGTCCTATCTCATTGTGGTTTAAATGTGCGTTTTTCTTTGGATTACTCATGTGTTTAACACATGTGCTGGCCATTCTATTTATTTGTCTTAAGTGTCATCAAACATTTTCCAATTTTAATTGTACTATAATGTGAACAAGGAAGAATAAATATTAGCTCTTGAAGAAAGATTAAATCTAGGTGATGGACATAGGAGTCAGATGAAACTATTGTTTCTATCATTTTAACCTCTTCACTTATTTTTATGTTTTTGATGTTTTGTTTGTTTGCATCTTTGTGCAATGCTTTGTAATGAAAGTGTAAATATGGGTCTCCCTTCTCCCTGGGGGAGCTGGCCACAGGCCTGTGATGACAAAGGGAACAGAGATGGGGGGTAGCGTTCAGACTTCTGTGACTAGGACAGATGGACTTCCAGAGACCACTGCAGTAAGACAGCTCTACTCTATTGTTCTAGGAACAAGGTGTATAAGGGCGTAGGAGTACATGTCATGATACTAAGCACCTAACTGTCATGCAGGCAGGAAGCCAAAGTGGAATCTGTGTGCTACTCCACACAAGGTCATTCTTCAGATAAGGTCAGGCAGCTTTGTTCAGGAATACTCTCTAGACAAAGTCAGGCAGAGAAGGGGAAGCCCCACTGAGACAGGGAGTCCTCCATTTTCCACCAAGCTCAGAGAATCATCTTGTCACTAACAGCAGGGTTCTCCAACATATAAACTCCATTGTGAAGCTCTACCAATTCAGAAATGTCTGTTCTAACTGATGTCCTTAAAGGAACTATAGGTCCTGTGCCATTCCAAGGCAGCCCACACCTACACACAATATTAAGTGTTATTATCCAGTGCCCTGTGCTACTACCTTAAGAATGGTTTGTGAATATTATTTTTCATCTAAACTTTTTATGTGTTGCTGTTTTCAAAAAACTAAATAACATCAGATTTTTTGTGTTGACAGTAAAAACACATTTCAAATTATTAATTTTATCCTCTTGTTTCATTTAAATTCTATGTCAAAACAAATCCCTTACTTACTGACATGCACCTTTGGAATTTTATTTCCTTCCTGGCCAAGGTAAACCTTAATACTGCCCAATTTCAGTGGCAAGTCTAGAGTCTCTAGTTTTCTTCTTAGAAAACAGAAATGTGCCCTTTATTGATCAGTGGTGAATATACAAACTAAATAATTTAAATAAAACTATTAGGATTTTTCCCACAGTAAGAGAACTTTTTGGGGAGTAGGACGGACAAAGTCGGAGGCAATTAGACAAGGTCTCACCATGTCACTCAGATGGCCTTGAACTTCAGAGGTTCTTTTGCCTTGGTGTTCCAAGTACTAGTATTTATAGGTGGGAGTGGCTGTGCCCAGTTAAGTCCGCTGTTTTTAGCTAGTATAATTCCAAAAGTGTCATTGTTCCAAAAATGAAGATTTACTCGTTATTTTAGATCTTTGATTTTCTGAAAGATGGAAAATCCAACTTTTATAAATTCTCTTAGCCAATAATATGGTGTTTGCTCTATTTCCTACTGGGAATTTAAGGAATGTTCGTTAGAAAATATGGCACTTTTTCTTTTTTTGAATTAATTAATTTTTTCTGGAGAGTACTTAAAATTTAACTGTATAAAATTACATGTAACTTTTAAAAAGCATACTATATAAAGTGTGCTAAGCATGTTTGTGTACAGTGAGCACTTATAGCACGGTGAGCATTCACTTTTCTAGTGTCTTGCCAACCCTGAACACAGAAGAAATGCTAAGTCACCCCAGGGCCTTCCCAGGGTTCTTCCCACTGTGAACTTTGCCTGCATTCCTGGTGTCTTTGTTTATGTAATTAGTTCATTGTACAGTTGTCCAAATACAAAATATTGCTTAGACCTAGTGATTTAGATGCTTACATTTAGAGTGATATTTTTGGGACCTAACACAATATTCTGTGAAGATTGAAGGTGAAACTGTATCCTAAGTCTAAAATGAAGATAATAGGTCCTAGTTTTATTGAGTCTTTATAAATATTTGACTCTTTATATCTTGTTGTGTGTCTATGTACTATGGAGAAGTCAAAGTGTGAAGTGTGTGTTGGAATCTTTGTATTCTTCCTTTATTACTCTTCGTGGTCCATACATGTATTCTTTAACATCAGTTTGAATAGAATTACCTTAGGTAATGTCTTAATGTTCCATCCTAAAAATATCAAAGATCATCAGCTTACTGAGAAAACCCTGATTTTGACTTGGGGTTTTGAAGGTTTACTTAGGCATGGTAAGCATCTTAGCAGAGAGATGCTTCTAGAACAAACCCTGATCACTTCATGACCAGGACCTGAAAGAGAGGAAAAAGACTTGGGTTTGACAATGTCCTTCAGAGACATGGCTCTCTGGACTGAAAAACTTAGCAATAGGCCCCAGCATTTTTTTTTTTATTTTCTAGGTTTTTTTTTTATTTACATTCCAAATGATTTCCCTTTTCCCATTTCCTCCCTCCCCGAAAGTCCCATAAGCCCCCTTCCCTCCCTATTTTCCCCATTCAACCCCCTCACACTTCTCTGTCCTGGCATTTCCCTACATTCAGTCTTACCAGGACCAGGGGTCTCTCCTTCCATCTTCTTGGAAATCTATTGATACGTGAATTGTGTCTAGGGTATTCCAAGATTCTGGGTTAATATCCCCTTATCAGTGACTGCATACCATGTGTGTTCTTTTGTAATTGGGTTACCTCACTAAGGATGATATTTTCAAGTTCTGACCATTTGCCTAGGAATTTCGTGAATTCATTATTTTTAATTGCAGAGTAGTATTCCATTGTGTAAATATACCACATCTTCTGAATCCATTCCTCTGTTGAGGGACATCTGGGTTCTTTCCAGCTTCTGGCTATTATAAATAAGGCTACTATGAACATAGTGGAGCATGTGTCCTTATTGCATGCAGGGGAAGCCTCTTGGTATATGCCCAGGAGAGGTATAGCAGGATCCTCCGGGAGTGTCATGCCCAGTTTTCTGAGGAACCACCAAACTGCTTTCCAGAGTGGTTGTACCATCTTTCAATCCCACCAGCAGTGGGAGTTCCTCTTACTCCACATCCTCGCCAACAACTGCTATCTCCTGTGTTTTTGATCTTAGTAATTCTGACTGGCATGAGATGGAATCTCAGGGTTGTTTTGATTTGTATTTCCCTAATGACTGAGGATGTTGAACATCTCTTTAGGTGCTTCTCAGCCATTAGATATTCTTCAGGTGAGAACTCTTTGTTTAACTCTGTACCCCATTTTTAATAGGGTTACTTGGCTCTCTGGAGTCTAACTTCTTGAGTTCTTTGTATATATTGGATATTAGCCCTCTGTCAGATGTAGGGTTGGTAAAGATCATTTCCCAGTTTGTTGGTTGCTGTGTTGTCCTTTTGACAGTCTCCTTTGCCTTACAGAAACTTTGTAATTTAATGAGGTCCCATTTGTCAATTCTTGATCTTAGAGCATAAGTTAATTGGTGTTCTGTTCAGGAAATTTTCCCCTGTGCCCACATGTTCAAGGTTCTTCCCTAGTTTCCTTTCTATTAGTTTCAGTGTGTCTGGTTTAATGTGGAGGTCCTTGATCCACTTGGAATTGAGCTTAGTGCAAGGAGATAAGAATGGATCAATTTGCATTCTTCTGCATGTTGACCTCCAGCTGAGCCAGCACCATTTGTTGAAAAGGCTATCTTTTTTTCACTGGATCGTTTTAGCTCCTTTGTCAAAGATCAAGTGACCATAGGAGTGTGGATTCATTTCTGGGTCTTCAATTCTGTTCCATTGATCTACATACCTGTTACTGTACCAATACCATGCAGTTTTTAACACTATTGCTCTGTAGTACAGCTTGAGGTCCGGGATACTGATTCCCCCAGAAGTTCTTTTACTCTTGAGAATAGTTTTAGCTATCCTCAGTTTTCTGTTATTCCAGATGAATTTTTGAATTGCTCTTTCTAACTCTATGAAGAATTGAGTTGGGATTTTGATGGGGATTGCATTGAATCTGTAGATTGCTTTTGGCAAGATGATCATTTTTGCTATATTAATCCTGCCAATCCATGAGCATGGCAGATTTTTCCATCTTCTGATGTCTTCTTCAATTTCTTTCTTCAGAGACTTGAAGTTCTTGTCATACAGATCTTTCACTTGTTTGGTTAGAGTCACACCAAGATACTTTATATTGTTTGTGGCTATCGTGAAGGGTATCATTTCTCTTACTTCTTTCTCAGCCTGCTTATCCATTGAGTATAGGAAGGCTACTGACTTGCTTGAGTTGATTTTATATCTGGCCACTTTGCTGAAGTTGTTTATCAGCTGTAGGAGTTCTCTGGTGGAGTTCTTTGGGTCGCTTAAGTATACTATCATATCTTCTTTAAATAGTGATAGTTTGACTTCTTCCTTTCCAATTTGTATCCCTTTGACCTCCTTTTGTTGTCTAATTGCTCTAGCTAGAACTTCAAGTACTATATTGAAAAGATATGGAGAGAGAGGGCAGCCTTGTCTAGTCCCTGATTTTAGTGGGATTGCTTCAAGTTTCTCTCCATTTAGATTGTTGTTGGCTACCGGTTTGCTGTAAATTTCCCCAGCCTTTAAAAGTCCCCTCACCTCTGAATGGTATTAAACTAAGTACCAAACCTGTAATAAGCAGCCTTTAGAGAGCCTTCAACATCTGGACTATAGCAGATGTCACTTACATGTTTACCTCAGGAAACCGCCTGAGGTAAATCATGCTACCCAGTCCTCCTTAAGACAAGCATATGCGAACAGTTACCTTGGAGAGAATGGATGCAGGTGCTCTCTAAAAGGACAATGAAGAACAGGTTGCTAAGAATTCCTGGAGCACTGCCTTAAGAAGGAAAATGACCATGCTACTATAGCCTATGGGTAAAGCTCTCCTTGGCTTTGTTTTGTAGTTTTTAAGTCCAGCCATCCTTACTTGTCAACTTAATGTATATGGCTGCTTTATATCACAACAGGGAAATGAGTTATCATGGGATCCTCATGCTCCAAATAACTCAACATGATTTTTATGGTGCTGGTGTGCACACACACACACACACACACACACACACACACACACACACACACACACACATTAAATCAATCCATCATAAAATTATTTGAAGTTCTGATACTTCTTTTTTTTTTGGTGTTTTGTTTTTCGTTTTGTTAAGTCTTCAGTAAGAATGTGCTGCTATTGAACATTTTAGGAAGAAAAGAAGTAAATATAAAATTTCAAAATTGGAGCTGGGGAGTTGGCTCAGAGGTTAAAACCACTTGTTCTTTTGGAAGACCAGAAGACCCAGGGACTGATTCTCAGCACCAAAGTGGTAGTTCTCAACCCTCTGTAACTCCAGTTCAAGGGAGTCTGATACCCTCATGTTCATGGGAATCAATCCTGCATGTGGTGCCCATACATACATGCAACCAAAGCACTCATATATAAAATGACTAAATGTAGTAAAAGTTTAAGTTAAAAAGTAATCCATTCCTTGCAGAATGGTTCCTATAGACCTCCTATTGCTCGAAAGACCTCCTGTTTCCCGAAGCCCAATGACCTACTCCTTTTCAGCTTTTCTATATAGGTGTTGATGAAGTTTGTCCACTCACCCAACTTCCATATGGTTAGCTTGTTCTCTGGCAGTTTTCATTGTGTCACTTTTATTCTTTGCTATGATATGTACCTCATTAGACATATTTAATGTATATATCTTTATCAAGATCATTTGCATTTTAAGAATTCTTTAAATGGTGTGTGTATGTGTGTGTGTGTTTGTGTGTGTTTTGAGTTGTGTTATCAGCACAGTCACTTCCTTGCCTCTTTTATGAAACTCTATATCTTTAGCAGTCTTCTCCCAAGTTTAGCAACTGTAGTTAGTACCGATTATTGACATTGAATCATAGATTATCTTATATAACTGTATCATTAGCCTGGTATTTTCAAATACCATCCATTTTTTATGTACATAAATAGTTCTTTTCTTTCTTATTACTGAATAATATCTCACAGTTTTGCTAAATCATATTTATCCTTTAATGAGTTGATGGCATTGGAAGTTTCCAACTTCCTTTGTGTATTTCTGGGGCAGGTCTTTCCAGCTGTCTGGCACTCATACCCAACAGTAGAATTACCCTGTGAGGTACTGCTAGACTGGTTTCCAGTGGCCCAGTGTGTCCACACAAGACATATACAGGGCTGGAGAGATATATGGCTCAGCCATTAAAGCCTAGGCTCACAACCAAAAATGTATGAAATATACAAGGGTCTTGGCTTCTCTATATTTGTCAAAGTCCATTTGATTTTCAAAAACCTTTATGTTTTTATTTAGTTCTCTACTTTTTGGTGAGGTCTTTTATGCAGCTCAGGTAAGCCTCAACTGTGTGGTCCTCCTGCCTCTGCCTCCCAAGCCCTGGGCTTATCTCTTTGATCTAAATGCTGCTGTGTGACTTTTTATCCAGGTAGAAATGCCTGTTCTTCTGGATCAGGGAGCATGTACACCACAACTCTGCTACCATCAGAACCTAGCATGAGTCAGGCACTCCTGGCAAATCAATAAGGCAATCATAAATGAAATGGTATTTATTGATTGTCGTGGATTTGTGAGTTGCTTGCATGGCTTTGTAATGTACATTTTTGATGAATGTCCTGTGTTTTAATTGTAGTTCTATTCTGGGTCTGGTCTTCTCCTCAGATCCTACTTTGTATCATTACAGATTAATCTTCAGCTGGACACAGTCTGTTTTAGTCACTGAAGTGAAGTGTCCAGCTCTGTGCAATTCTCTGTGTCATTGCACTTTTTCTGCCTTTGGCTATAGTTCACTTGAGATGTTTTACTTCTGGACTGACATGATGAAACTTGGTTCATTCTCAAAGATCAGTATGGAAACATTACTTCCCACTCTTGCCCCAGTCAAGCCTGCCCCTCACACACACAGTTCTCCATTCTTCAAAACTGGTGGCTTTTCTTTTCCAGACACTCAGGTCTGAAACCTGAAGCCACTTTTCACTGCTCTCTTTCTCACTGTGTGCATATATTTATTCCTTCAAACAGTAGAGAATGTGGGTAACTGCCATGTACTCTACTGCCCGTGGGCTACCCATACCCCATCACATCACCAGGATCGAGTCGAGGCTTACTGCTTTTTACTTCTGTACTTGTCTGCTTTTATCCCGTCCTTCCCCAGAGTGATTCTATAAGAGCCCTGCTAGCTTACCACTATCTTAGCTTACTGTGAGGTCCCTCTAGCAGTATCCCAGGAGAAAATAAAAACTAGCAGAATTATGCTTGTAAGTCTCTGTGCACTTATGACTCTCAAGACTGCAGCCCAGTCTGCAGCAGTTACTTTATGTTCAGTCATGCACTGGAGTCCAGGCTGTGGCTTTGCCTCTGTCTTCTTAGAACAGCATCCCCAGTTATCCTCATGGCTCATTGTTCTACATCATGTAGGACATCACTCTTATGGTACTTCGTATCACCACTCCATCAAAAACGTCTCCCAAAGACTCTATCCACTTTTACTGTTTCCTTTTCCCCTGTAATATTTATCACTGCTGAACATGGTTTATTCATGTATATATGTGTGTGTGCATGTGATGTTTAGATATAATGTATCCTTATGTTCAATGTCATGTGTATATATAACTTCTGTGTACATATACAAATGTGTATACATGTTTCTGTATGTGCTCGTGTATGTTCAGGCCGGAGGTCAATCTTGGGTAGTGTTCTTCAGGAGATATTCACATGGCTTTTGTGTGACATTCTTTCGCTGGGTGCTAGGGCTTGCATATTTTGCTAGAATGGATAGCCAGCAAGCCCTGAGGGATCCTCCTTTCCTGACCTGGCTCTCGAAGGCCATGCTTGTCTGTGTGTGCTGGGTATCTAACTAATGTGCTCAGTCATGTGGAGAAACACTTCACTGACTGAACCAGCTCCTTAGCCCCTTGTTCGGTATTTTAATTATTTATCCTTTGTTCTTATCCTCAGGAATGTGTCATGAGAGCATGTTTTTTATGTGTGTGTTTAACTGCTACATAGTAAATTGTGACTTAAATATAACAAGTTCTCAATAAAAATAAATGTGTTTCTAACAAAAGAATGAGCAAGTCTTGATTTCAAAGTCACCCTTCCTGAAAGTGATTTATACAGATAATCTGTGACATGTCCTGACAGTGTCTTCTGATAACTGGGAAAGGCCCCAAGCCCTGATGTCACCTTACATGATCCCCGCCTCCTGAAGGCGTTGACCATGTTTTCATACCTTGTCCGAACTTTTGCCGTAACTTCATGTGCTGTCTGCTTGGCCTTGAATTTCCAAGTCAGAGACAAATTGTGCCCTCCAGTTTGGTGACAAATATGGAGGTGCTGTTTATTATAAAATGTTCTTCAGTGTGACGAATTGTTCTCAGACTCTGCTGGGCTCAGGCTAAAAATAGGGCCTGAGATTTTAAATGATAGACAATCTTGTTGACTGTTTTGAAGCTCTGTGGATTAATAGCAGCAGTATTGATTGATTTTGTCAGACCCATTGCTCAGAGCTTATGTGGATTGGCTCTTGCTATCTCATTAACATGCTCACTAGATATGATTTTCCTCCTACCAATAACAAAATTGACAGAGATCAAGAACTTTACCCTATTTTGTTTTATGAGCTCCCATAAATATGAACAGAGATGAACATTAAAACAAGGGGCAGATTTGATCATGTCACAACAGGCACGTTGCACGATCATGCGTGGAAAAAGACAACATTCAATTGTGTTTTCATGCCAGGATTACACAGAAGATGGTAAAATTTCTCTTTAAGCTCATACTCTACTCTTAATATTAATTTGTTTATTGTAGAGAGACAGTAAGACAATGGTAACCAGTGGTCCCTGCTCTGATTCATGTTTATAGTCTTATGATAAATTGTCTTGTCATCCTGACTCTCCTTTGCTCTTAGCCCTCTGCCTTCTCCAAGTCAGACTCCTTGACCGAATTTGCTGTGGTGATACTATCCATGGCTGTGGTGTCAGGAGTTAAGGATTAAAGTGGCCTACTGAGGGAGAGTCTTTGAAGAAATGACATTTGGGCCAACGCTGAAAGGATAGGGTGTATTAGTTCTAAGTTGGGAATGAAAACTGTCACAGGAAAAAGAAACAAGGGGGACATCAGGTACATTGAGCCTGACATTTACAGGGACAGAAGGAGAGAGGTAAATAGAGTAAAATGGTGGGGGCGTGCCCCACCCCCAATCCCAGCTCTATGCACAGAGTTTTCTTGAGAGGACAGCTTAACTGGGAAGGACCCTTAGCATGCCGATAGCTGTATGCTCAGTGAGCTTAGACTAGAGGTCAGGTGGGATGAAAGGAAGAAAACGGACCAGTTAGCACAGGCGTTTTCTTTGCCCAACTTCTCAGTCCATGAAACTATGAGCTGAGGAAGTCTTTCCCACTCTGGTTGCATATGCCAGATATTTTTTGATGCATTTATTTTTAAAAAGAATCCCATTTGTATGGGATTTGGCAAGCTTTCAGGATTTGGGCATCTGCTCACCTGTCCCCCCTCCTGATTCATTAATGGCTCCCCCCAACCCCCTAGAATCTCCACTTTTTAAGGAACTAGATCCTTTCTACTAGAATCAGATATGATTAAGTTTAGACCATGCTAAGCAAGAAACCCAAGGACAGAGGAGAGCACCTCTCAGGGACAATGTTGAAGAGCACCCAGATGTGCTAGGACTTTCCTTGTGATGCCCTCTCCTGCTTTTGACTGGAAGTGTGTGTGGATTCTATTTAGACCCTGAATTTTTACTTTGTAAAATACTGAGATTCAGGGGAATTGGACCAAAGACTATCTGCCCTACCTTACCTATTATGTTTTTACTATCATTTAAAAGAGAAAAGAAGCTAAAAGATGCTCACTAATGTGCAGTGATTCTGAAATCAGTTCCCTTTTGATTTCAGGAAGCCTTGTGCATTAAGCTACTGAGGGTCCAACTTAATATGATGATAACGAATGATGGCCAGCCAAGCTTATTAGTGCTTTTATAACAGGACATCAGGAAATCTATTTTTCTTGTTTAGTTTAGAGGTTTTCAACCTTCCTAATGCTGTGGCCCTTTAATACAGTTTCTCATGTCGTGGTGACCCCCAGCCATAAAATTATTTCCGTTGCTATTCATAACTAATTTTGCTACTGTTATGAATTGTAATGTAAATATCTGATATGCAGGATATGTGATCCTCCTCCCTATGAAAATGGTCACCACCCAAAGTTTGAGAACCACAGGTCTAATCTGCCTTTACCAGGCAGATTTGTGTGTTGCTTGTGATTGGTAGGCTGTGGGATGGAGGAAGCAGAATGGCGGAGAAGAGAATGTTGGTGGTCACCTAGGAGCTCAGGGAGTACTGCTGAGCTGTGAGATTCCTACGACAGCCTGACACTTTCCAGTCTGTGTCCTGAATCCCAGCTTCTCCATGTGAGGAGCAACGACTGGTGACAAAGCCCCAAAGAGCCACAAACAATTAAATTTTTTCCCAAAATCCAAACGTATAGCCCTGCTTTGTGCCTTTGCATGAACCTTTTTGTATACTTAGAGAATAAATCATAAAAGGGCAAGGAAAATGAAATGTTAAAATGTGGTGTGATATCCAGCCCATGTATGTCTGAAATTTAGAGTCATTGAGCAAAATGAATGTTGCATTTACTAATCACATTTCCTATTGATACAAAACAAATCTGGCTTAAAAGAGAATTAAATAAATGACTAAGTATCCAAAGCCACCATTTCTGTGGCCAGTGAATAGAGCCTGGAGCTTCTTTCCTGTAGGAGGAACACGAGTGAGGAACCTTGGCCAGGTGTGCTGGGAAGCTTGGGTGGGAAAGCATAGGTGTGCGCAGCTGAGCTCAGGACAAGGCTGGGCTGCTGCTCAACCTTCTGTGGCAGCTCTGAGTTCTCTGGCAATGCTGCTCACTGAGTCAAGCACCAGCATTCTCTGCCTCCTTCCCGCACCCCTCTATTATCATTATCCTCCCCCTCTCATATTTCCATAAATACTTATTTTCAAAAGAAATAGCCAGGTGTGAAGGTGTATATCTGTAATCCCATCACTCAGGAGGCAGAAGCAGACAGATTTCCGAATTCTAGGCCAGCTTGGTCTCCATCAAGAGTTCCAGGTCAACCAGAACTATACAGTGGGGCTTGCTCTTTAGCAAAAGGAGGGAGTCATTGGTTTCTCTCTCTAATTTTAGCGGTAAAATTTCTGATTCAACCACAGAATCAGGGTTGAGGATTTCCTCTTCAAAGGCAATCAGTATTGAAGGGATAATTTAATTGGTCAAGTAGTTGTCTTGAAAGTATACAGACCAAAGTTCAATTCCAGCACCAACATAAAAGTCAGGCATGGCAGTGTGAACCTGTATTCCCATTGCTATTTAGGCAGAGGCAGGAGTAACTCTGAAGCTTGTGTAGGCAAGCCAATGTGTAGCTGCGGCCTAGCCTCAGACTCTCAGACTCTGAGAGATCAAGTCTACAAAAGTAGTGTGATCAATAGAGGAAGACACCTGATATTGTCTTCTAGTTTAAACACACACATGCATACACACATGCACATTCAAGCATGTTTATACACATGCATGCACATACTTAAGCATATACATATACACACATAGGCACACACAGCAGAATTCTATATTTCTGTTTTGATTATTAACAAATTACATGGTCATAAAGAATTCCTGGAAATTGAAACATAGTTTTCTCAGGGAAATTCTAGAACACAACAATTATCTGAAATGTTATTTCAGTGATAAATTCATGACAATTTAGACTCTCAGACAACACATAAGTGTTGACCCTGTTTTTCTAAGAAGCCATTCTGTCCATTCACAAGAAACTTGAGACACAAGAGAATGACTGTCCAAGGCTTCACAGCATAGAAGATATTGCAGACCGACGCTGAAACCTCCCAGGTTGAGAGAGCAACTATGTGTTCACATTGGTGGGTACTTTATCATTCTGATTGATGAGATAACTGCAGATTTTGTGTGGCAAGAATTTGTACCCCCTTATGTCTCTTACTCCTCAGTGAAGTTTAAATTGAGGTGTCATATTGCCAGGCTGCTAGAAGAGATACCACAACCTGCTGGACTGAGTGACTTAAACAGCAGACACTCACTTTCTCACACACCTAGAGGTTGACAAACCTGACGTCAAGGTTTTTCAAATCCTAACTGAGTGCCTCTTGATATTTTCATACATATTGTGACCACACTTTTCCTGACCACTTTTCCACAAATGTTAGCATTGCAAATGCTTTCTGTAGAGAAAAAACAAAGAGACTTAGTATTTCTTCTAGTAATGCTGATTTATAAAATGGGTTAGTTTTGTCATTATTAAAATTTTGTAAAAATTTCCTTGCAGAGTGTCCAGAATTTATTAATGTCATATAAAATTTAAGATTATCCTTTAATGGGAGGAAATTTCTATCAAGTTTCTTCTACTCGTGAGGTTAGAAATTTATACCATTAGCTGAGGTGCAGAAACTTGTGAATTGTACTCTGTGCAGTTCACATTGTAATGAATTATGTGGGCCTGAATGTGTATTTATTCCAAGCACAGTAGTGAACACTTTCTGAGTAAGAAAAATGATCTCTTTATGTGTCCAGACATAGTCCTCTAGGTACACTCTGTGAATATGCATATAAGCTTGGCCACAGTTCAATGTTGGTCTCTCGATCTTCACTTTGCCTGCTGTCTCCTCCGGAGGCATACTCCCTATGGTGCATGTTCAGAACACATTCCTGTCACATGACTTTTGAGTTGATGGGTCAATGGACTCAATGGGAGTAGAACCAGGACCATTTGAAATAGCCTAGGAACTCATCTCTGTGATGTGATAAATATCAGAGACTTGAGCTGACATTTGTAGTGTCAGCAAACCATATTAAAGTAGCTTGTTACATTCAGCTAAATGTGCCTAAGCCAGTAAAATAGTTCAGGGAATAAAGTGACTTGCTACCAAGACTGGAAACCTTAGTTCAATTCCTGGGACAACATGGTGGAAAGAAAGGGCTGATTTCCACAAATTGCTCTCTGACCTCCATGTGTGCAGTTTGGCACATTTGAGTGTTTTCGCCCTCTCTCAGTGGGTGTCTTTCTCTGTCTCTGTCTTCTGTCTTCTGTCTGTCTGTCTGTCTGACTGTCTCTTTCTCTCTCACACACACACACAAAAATACACATATAAACATGTACTTGGCATATGTAATAAGTAAAAAATACATTGAAAGAAACACATCCCTGTCATGTTCTGTATTAAATTCACACATTCACATAAGCATGTGACCAAATGCAGTGAGCATGGAAAGACCCTTATGGCTGCACTTCTCAGCCCCCACTCAGGAGTCATAAGCAACCATAGTGACCCCCATGCTTCCATTCCTTTCTTCTCCATCCATGTCTGTCTAAAGGGTTTGTGCTTCTCTGGGTACTTACTTCGTAGCCATTCCTTCTCTGTCTTTCTCCTTCCTCCTCGCTCTTATTGCTTCATCACACTTTGGGTTTTGTTTTGTATTTTTAGTGCATGTAATACCGTATACCCCATTTGGGGGCTGAGACACATATTATGGTGTTGGCTGCAGAGGGGAGGGAGTGAATAATGACGCTCGGTTAGAGAGGCCTCAGATTCTGTGCTCGTTCAGCTGAATGGTCAGTGAAGACTTCTCTCAGAAGTTCCCTTTATTCTGATCTAAAGGGAGTCTGGCTGATATTTTGGAGACTCCGAAGAGGAGAATGCCAGATGTCGCAGCACTTCCTGAGGACTTACTCTGCAGCTGTAACAATTTCATTCTCTTGTCTAAGACAATTGCAAGACAAATGAGATGGAATGTCCATCACTTGTGTCCATCATTGCCTCAATTGTTACGCCCCCTGCTTTCACTGCTTGAGAATATCCCGTCCGGTACCTATTCTAAGGACTCTGAGTTATTTCTTTAACAATCTGAAGAAACTTCTCCCAAGACCTCATGCCTCAGCACTGAGACCATAGAGAAAGAATAGTTATCAGCCCCACTAGTAATCTCTTCCCATTTTCTCCCTCTGGTGCTGACCTTGCCTCGGAATCTGTCCTTTTTCCTGTTCCCCAGCTGCCTTTTATCTATTGACTCATCCCCTCAGTCAGCCTGTGACTGAGTTTTCCTTGGCACAGAGGGAGGATAGACTAGCAATGTATCTCATTTGCATGCATCCCAGGCAAGTCATTGGCTCAGCATTACCCAGTGTGACCAGAACCAATAGGGACATTTGAACATTTATACTTTGCATAATTATTCCTGCTCAGACCAATTTGTTTGTATTTTAATTTTTATGAATGAGATATATACAACTGCCAGCTTATTGAATTTTGAGCCCACTTAGGGCAGGGGAGGACAGGAATTCATACAGACTTTGCTGTCTAATGATATAAGAACACCCACCAATCTAAACAGAAGCCATCGAGGCCATGGCCCACCCTACTATTAAGTACAATTCATTGCAGTGGCTCTGTAAGTGTCCCCAAATTGATAGTGCCATGGTCTCTATAGCTGTTCTCACTGTATCTTGATGAGAAAAGATAAGCATAGGAAGTCTTCTGGGTGACTGCCCTCTCAGAGTGTAGTGATGGAGAAACAAGCCTGTAACTGTATTAGCATAGCCCTCCTGTGGGAATGGCTCTCTGTACACTGAGTTATTCAAAGGTGTTGTGGGCAAGACTATCCCAAGCCAGGTCAACTACTTAATGGAAAGGATGCCCTCAATTTAAACATGAGATATCGTATGATTTTGCTTCCCCCAGTGACTTTTTTTTTCTAAACAGTTTACCCCAGTGGTGTAGATATATTAAAACCAAATTAGATTGAGTGATGACCAGTATGCTAGCACAGAGACTCTACCAAGCCTTTGACAGAGGCAGGTATATAGAGTTATAACATATACAAGTGAAAGGATGGAAATATAAGTGAAAAATTCATGTGCATATCATTGCTGTGTGCTTGCCTGTCTGTCTTGCAGATCTATCTTTAGTGGGTGCATCCTTGAAGATTGTAGGCTGTAACACTTTTTCTGCTTACTTTTTTTTATTTTGGTCTTGAGCATTAATTTGGAGGCTTTTGACAGTTTTTTTTTTCCTTTGAGACAGTGTTTCTCTGTGTTACTGTCCTGGAGTCCTGGAATCCACTCTGTAGACCAGGCTGGCCTCCAACTCACCAAGATCTGTCTGTCTCTGCCTCTCAAGTATCTTGATTAAAGGTGTACACCACCATGCCTGGACAGCTTTTAAACTTTGGATCCCATCTTTTGGATGGTTCCTAACACAGCTTACTGACTCAGTGGTAGAAGTGTAAGATAAACTTCCTAGTTTTATTAGTCTAGAAGAAAACACTACCCACTTCAACCAAGATATAGTTTTAGAGGACCTATGCAAAGGCTGAATGGAATTGTTCCATATAAAGTATGGCCATATAATCCATAATAAAAAGCTAATACCAGGAAGCACGTGATCCTTCAGATTCAGTTCCATTTTAGATATGGATCCATTTTCTCAGGCATTCAAGAGGCCATCCTGAAACTTTCTTAGCCATTCTTTGTGTTATCACTGAGGAAGGGGAAGCTTATGTAGAGTGTGCTTTTTATCCCTTTCCTCATTTCTTCCACAGACACTCATGGCCACTTATATATGCTGGGTCTTTTTCTTATGTGTTAGATAAAAAGTAGAAGATGTGGAACCAGCCCTCAAACATGGAGGGAAAAGAAATATGTGGAGAAATGAACTCTTGGATCATTCACATAAGAACTCCTGGGTGTGGGGGATAGAGTAGACCGGGGCAGAGGCAGCACCACCCCCTTGCACTCTGCCACCTGGAGCAGTGCTTGGGGAGCCATCCACCCAACCTTTGGCATACAGAGCACTGAGTCAGACATAATCTGTGCCTGTTGTTGCAAGTGTCATAGATCCAAGTGTTATCTCTGCTTAGAGGTTTTGAGTGAGTCCACTGACATCTAGATGGAGAAAAGTAAACATCTGCCATCTCTAAGCTTGCAGAAGAAGCCTCGTTCCTACACTCTGGGTTGTTAGGGAGGCTTTGTTTTTAGTGCTGCTTCTAGCCCATTGTATGGGCATTATAGGGAAGGCTGGTTGCAGTAAAATCAGCACTGAGCTTTGGATTTGTCTCTAATCCCTTCTCATTGGAATTGTGGAATATAACTCTCATAAGACAGCTTGTTCTCAAGAGCTCACTAGGACGTTTGGTTCTACTCTCCCCACAAATAATGTGAGAACAGGCTTTGCCAGATTATTTTGACGTGCCCAGACAGGGTGTTCTGAACCATGTAGAGTTATGTGTACAAGCACAAGGGAAATACAGATAATTTTGTATGAGTATCAAAGAGGCTCTGTCTCTTTGCAGGGTGGGGTGAGGATGGAAATTGCCCCAGCAAATCAGTATTCTATTTACCAGATTCATAAGTTCTGTGTTTCATAACTTGTTACAGTGAGAAATGAGACGATATCCTGGGGTGTAGAGAAATGATGTAGTCTTCACTTTAAATGATGAACATTCATTTCCTCATGTCTCTCAAAAGATACAATAGGTTCTTAGTAAGTGTTGAAGAGAATGCTAATTCCTGACTTGAGTTCAGTACTAAAGAGATTTCAGTGGGCAGGCTGGTGCTGCTGGGGTGGAGAGAGAAGACAGGTGGGGGGTGGGAGAAAGAGACGGGACACTTGTCTAGGATACTGGAAAGCTACACAAAGTATGGAGTGGGGATTACATGGGAAGTTACTATTAAGTAAAGACCCTGTTTTAGTTTAATTGGTTGTTGGATGGTTGGTGGATTGTTTACTTGGTTGGGTGGGTGGATGATTGGTTGGTTGGTCGGTTCTTTGTGTTTTTTAGGCCCAGTATATCTTCAGCTTCACCTGTTTTACCTAGGGTCTGGAAGAGACTGGGAAATGAAAGTTGAATATTTTATAGTTTTAGGAATAGACTGTTATGCTGAAAATTATGGACACTCAAAGTCAGACCTACCTATGAGGTACATGTGTTCCTCTTCCAACTTAAGTAGTTTGCATAGGATGTCCAACCAATATATGTTGTCATTGGCATTTAATGTATCTCATACGCTATTCTATTTTCTTCTGACACGTATTAGTCAAAATAACAGAAACCTGCCAAGGCAGAAGAAGAAGCTCTGCCATCAAAGAAAGAATAGGATTGTTTTCTATACCATGACAAAGATTAATAACAAATTTTTAAATCACACCTTCCCACACATAAATTTCTGAGATTTGTGTTGTTTCTGAGCGAGTAAGCTATATTGTGTTCTTGAAGCAATTGCCCATGCTGTTAACATTATATACACGTAGACTTCTGCTCATTACAGTTTATTCAAAATGAGTAATCTGGGGAGAATTTTCCATAACTCAAGGATCCCCAAGGATGAGGGCATGTTTGTAGTGGATTTGTCACAGCAGGTGACATCTAAAGAAGTAATTAAGGGCCACATTGCTGATTTGCAGCACACAGTGCTTTGCCTTTCCCTTAGATGAGAATCAGTGTAAGGATAAACGAAGACTCTCACAGTGCAGTCTGTGTGACCTGTTTTTAAATAAACATCGTCATATTCCACAGTCAATTATCTCCAGAGTACATTGTGTTCTCTAGCCAGATAGAGAGAGGGAAGAGAGAGGAGATACTGTCTATTGGAAGTGGTTAAAGAAAAGGACACATGATTTGAAGTGTACATTATTCTTTTGTCCTCTGAATAATTTTATATAATTTTGAGGGGTGGAAGATTATACAGCATTCTTGTATAATTTCATAAATATCAAATTGTAGTCTTCAGTGAGAGAGATGAGCACAGTTAGGAAAACAAAATGAGGCATGTTATGTTCGACACAGTGGTAATAGACCTCGAAAAACCAAAGGACAAACAAGTCCTTAGTTAGCTCTACTGAATGGAAGTGGCCTAATACTAACAGCAGTGTAAGCGTCCCATTGTATTGTGGCTTCGTTATGTGTTGTGAGACTTGGTTGTGCCAGTAGCAGCATCATTTCTTGTAGTAGCCCGGCAAGGGTTCCGATTCTAGGAACACAACCATTATTTTTGTTTATACCATACAGTTCTCCCAGGAGAGTAAATAGTGTTTTGGCTTGTATTTTTTTATTCATTCTGTTCTTTTCACTTATGAAAAGATCAGAATTGTAGAAAATTATGTGTTGCGGGTATGATCATTAAAAAGCTTGGGTTTGACCAAACTGCTGTTGGCCACAATGAGGACAAGTATTTACACGCAATCGGTAATCGGTGGGGGATGTCTTGTTTTTATTTGTCTTTGTGTTTTACCCCACTTTGATGTAAAATTGGAAGCAAAGGAACTTTCAGATGCCCAAAGTATACACAGACTTCTGTTAATTCACATGGGGACCACACAGTCTCCCACAATAGCTGTTACACTTGGCTGTTCTGATAGAAACCTGTTTTGTGTGGTTTGGGGTTTGAATCCAGAGCCCTTCAATCCTCACCGTATCTCCTGGTTGGATAGTAGTTGGCATGGCCCTGATCGTTCTTCTTCCAGAGGCCTTGTCCAGTCAGAAGAACACCACACCCTTGCTTTACAGCAGTTAACCCTGATCATTATTGTTAACACTGTCCCACGGTTCTTTCCTTATTCATTAACCCAGAGTAATGCTTAAACTAAATCTAACTCCACTACTATCCTCTGTGTTAAAGCAGAAGGTAGACTGTGGAATACTAATGGTAGCATGCTCTACTTCTCGTCATACCAACCCGTCCTCAGAAATTATTTATTTCCCATTTTAGACACTGGAAAGTGACTCATTGTGCCCTGGAAATACTATCACTGTAGTGATTTTCTTGTGTGGCTCAGCTTCATGTTAGAGGAATGGCTAGTTACAAGTCCAAGCTCTATAAAGACTGAGCTAAATATTCTAAAAATAGGATGTTTGGTTAGCGTTCGGTAGTCAACAACTTTCCTTCAGCCACACACGGTGCAGGATGAAGAAATGGAATCAATGTCCTTGTGAAGTTTTTGGTAAAGTTACGCTGCAGGAGAGTGATCAGTAAATGTTCAGGGTTTGAAGTATATTGGACCCATCTTTCTGGGCTGTTGTGTTATATGAATCAATTTTTAACTGAAAAGATTAATATCTGGAAGGAAATTCTGTGTTTATATGTTAATAGATGACATAAAAACCTGTCCAGGGAATTTAGTTTTAGTTATAATAAAATTAAAATATCAGAAAAACTGATGGGTTTTTGACTACTGAAGATATTCTCTAGTTTAGGTATGAAAATTAGTTAAGAATGGGGAAAAGGGAAATTTTTTATCTACTGCATTTATTTCTTTCTTTCTTATTTTTTTAAAAATAGAGACAGAAGTTGATGGCCATTTACGTTAAGATTTTGTAGAGGAAGAAACCAAAAGATTGGAAAATTAATGTATATCCAGGGTTAATATGGCCACATTATGGCAAACTTTCATAAGTTTACTTTGCTAGATTCTATTCATTTTTGTTCTATTCATCCAGAAACCAGACCTTTTTAGTATCTAAGACTGACATCTCATCTCTTCATCCTCATGATGCTGTTAGATTCCATTAAATAAATGCTACAGTATTAACAACAGGATCTTGAATCACCTGAGACTAGTATTTTTGGGAATGCTGGGAAATATCTTCATTAGGTTAATTCAGGTGGAAGAACCAGGACCAGCCCTAAAAGAGGCACCATGCACTGGACTTAGTTCTTGAACTATGAGAGAGAGAGAGAGAGAGAGAGAGAGAGAGAGAGAGAGAGAGAGAGAGAGAGAGAGAGAGAGAGAGAGAGAGAGAGCGCTGAATGCTTGAGTTCAACAATTCTCTGCTTCCCAGTTTTCCAGTTGATGCAGTGTGACCAGCTGCCTCATGTTCCTCCTGCTGGAACTTCTCTTCTGTGATGCACTGTACCCTCAGACAGTGAGCTAGAACAAATCCTTTTTCCTCTTAATTGTTTTAGTCACAGTATTTTATCACATGGAAAAGATAACTAACCCAAGAGTCCGACCTGGGATTCTTGTCCCACTAGCCAGTCATCCCGGAAAGCAATGCCATATTGCATGTGTATACAGTATAAGCCTGAGAATGAATGTCTCAGATTCTTTCATTAGAAATGTAGTTAGTTGTGAATTCCTCCAAAAGAAACCAGATTCCTTAAATACATTTTTGATACAGTATTAGAAGCCTAGGAGTTTAGAATTCAGGCTTGAACTCTGTATTTCTATAGCTTGAGGTCCTAAGCATATAATGCAGAGCATATCTGAACTATTTCTGTAAACCACTCAGAATTGTACAAAATTGTTTACTCATGTACTAAGCTCTGTGTTTACACACAGACAGACAGACAGATAGACAGACAGACAGACAGACAGACAGACAGACCAACCGACCATTCAGTTGGATTGTTTCCTTTAAACAGTATAACTCATGCAAATAGCCATACATAGACAGAAAATAGTGCCAAGGTAGAGATAAAGTGTTTAATATTTATAGTAAGATAGTATAATGTTTATATATATATATATATATATATATATATATATATATAATTATCCAATAATGATTGAACACTTAACTGCACAGCAATGTTCATATTAAGAAAGTGAAATTAGATAGTTTAGGATATTTATGTTTTATGAACAGATAGAGAAATAAGATACTATCTTCTTCCATTTTCCAAAGGAATATATGAAAAATGAATTTCAAAGCTGGAGTTTAGTGTGTCAGAGTTCAGTAGAGGAAGACTCACAGTTTGATTTTTGAGTAAATGGAAACAAGGAGAGGGGAATAAAACTTCACCTTCATGGTTGGTAAGAGTGAAAGGTGTAGGTAGCAAAGGTGTAGAAAAGGCTCTACTCATAGAGGACTGTGGAAAACTGATTAACAAATCTCACCTTGCAGAAGAAAATGTGTCCCAAGACTCACATGTTCTCCAGAAATTTGAAGAGTGTGAGCCTCTGAACACAGAAATGACTTATGTTGGGAAGTGATATTCTTCTAGATTTGATGAAGCCCCTGAATTTAGTGGCTTCTCAGTGTAACAAAGCATTCTCAACTCTGCTGGCATATACCCTAACAAGAGTTCAGGGTTCTTCCAATGAGTATTTTATTTTTTTATTTCAAGTTTATATTTCTTAAATGTTTCCAAAATAGAATTTGTACTTGAGCATTGCAAAAATGCTATATATGTATAATGTGAAATTAAAATTTTCAGTTTTGTTATGAAAAAAGAATCATAAATGAAAATTTCTATGCTCAGTGAAAATAGTAAGCTACTGAACACATTTATAACTCAGTAAGAGATAGTTCTCTTGAGCCTTATGCCCAGTGGAAGTATCCACTACAAGGTAACTATTAGCTGATGGGATTTAAAATCACCATGGAAACAAGGTCTGTGGGCTTCTCTGGGAAGAACTTTCTAGATAAGGTAAACTGGGGCTAAAAGTCCAGTCATAATTGTGGGCAGCAGTATTGCAATTGATTGGTCCTGGATTGAGCAAGAAGGAGTAGGCGACACAAGCATGCTCACTGCTCCTGATTTTAGAGGAAATGTGACCAACTGTCTGTAGATCTAGATGTAAGGACTGCCCGCCATGATGGGCTGTACCCTCAAACTGTACACCAAAAGAAGTCCCTTCTCTCTAAGAAACTTTTGTCAGGATACTTTACTACAGCATCAGGAAGTGATGAATATAGAACAGGAACAGAGAAAGGTCAAAAAAGTTTGCAGTCATACAGTACTGGGTTCAAAACATGGCTCTGCCTTCTCTTAGCTGTGTGATCCTAAGTTGACCAACTCTCTTAATTTTAGCTTTCATATTCACAAAGGATAGAGTGGCATCTTCAGACAGGAATGTAGTAAAGAATAAACAATAAATATATTCACACACAAAATCCACTACTGTTGAGTAGTGTAAAGTGTGCAGTGGTTCCTTTTAATCATATAAACATCATCCTAAAACTAGCGATGTGATACCCAGTGCCTTCCTAAGCAAGCCACTCCAGCTTTAGTAATTTAGCTTTACAACTTTCCCTTAAAACATAATGGAATAAAAAAAGAAAAGCAAAGGCAGGGGTAGAGAGGCTTGAAAGACCTGTGGCTTTACCAATTCAGCAAGTTGGCATTTTATTAAGACCCAAGTCCCAATAGGAGCTGAGCTTTAGGAGCGTGGTAACATCCTTGCTAACATGAAGTGTGCATGCGGTGTTTTGAAATGAAGAGTATATTGCCCTTCTTTGCTTGTTCATGAGAAAATATTTGTAGAACACTCCATTTAGAAGAAACCTTGTTTATACATTCTCTTCCTGATAGGATTGGGAGTCTGATCTTGTCCTGTCAGTTCTTGGCCCCTACCTGCCATGGAGAAAAAGGAGAAGGGGAGGGAGTTTGGGGGAAGAATTGTGGAAGGGGGGTGACAGGGAGTGGGGAGGTGGGTGGGATGTAAAGTAAATAAGTACAAATATTAAATTAAAATGAAAAAGAAGAGATAAAAAGACTTGCAAAGAATACTTAAAATAGTTTATATCAGATTAGTGAATGTAAACTCAAGTAAAATTGTAGGAAAATGTTTCAAGCCATTAGCTTGTGATGAAACTAATGTTAAAGTACCCTAAGATACCTTCTGAGTTTTACATTATGTGCAGGGACCACTTTAATACAGAACAGTTTCTTTCATGATATCAGGTTTGTTGCGCAAAGGGAATATTATGGGTAGGATATGGCATTGTGCTTGGTCATTCATCCAAGAATCTAGTCTTTCCTCAGTTTTCCATCAAGGTTTTGCCTAAGAAGGTATGTTGGTTGTTTAACTGCGATAGTGATATCATGCAAAACCAGTCCTAGAGTTCTATATACTGAGAGAATCCTGGTGACTAGAAATACAGTCCTACAGCCTAACCCTTCAGAAAACAAAAATACTAATAATATTTTTAAAACAATTGATTATATGATGTCATATAAATTCATTTGATCTAATCTATAACTTTGTGAATGGCTTAAGGCAAAGTTTCTATAGTCTCAGCTTCACTAGTGAATCTACTGACCTGGGGAAGTAAGACTGTGCATGAAAGTAAAGGTGTTCAAGTAGCCTTATCTCTGATAACCTGGTTTGTTTCGAGCAATCACAAAATCATTATCTTATACATTTGAGAGAGCAGAAACCCTGGAGTTGCCTAGAAAAAGAAGCCTTACCACCTCTTAAATCTCCCTTAGCTAGCTCCTTCTCTAATGCCCCATTTTATAAAGCCCCAAAATGAACAAAACATGGTCTCCCACAAATCTAGCAAGCCATTACCAAGCTGTGATGATTTGAATACCATATTCTCTGGTATTTGAATCCTTTGTCCCCAGTTGGTGGTGACATTTGGGATGTATAGGAGACATGGTCTTGTTGGAGAAAGTATTCACAGGAGGTGGAACTTAACGTCTGGTGCCCTTTCTGAAGTGCTCTCTCTGCTTCTTGCTTTCTGTTGGAGATGACAGCTCTCAGCTGCTTCAGCCATTATGCCTGCTGGCTGCCATGCTGCTCCGCATGATTTGGTTGACTCTTCTCCCTCTGGAAGCCTGAATAAACCATTCCTTCTACGAGGTGCTTCAGTCATGGTATTTTATCACTGCAATAGAACAGTACCTAATACAGAAACTATAAAATAACCCACCAGATCCATTCTTGTTTTTAAATTAGTTCAGTCTCAGTTCTGATGCATCTGTGCATCCTGTGCTTTCGTGTGTCCTTCCCCTCCCTGGATCTCACAGTGTATATCATGTGCCTGTCTGGGTGTTGACATCTACTACACCAATGGATCTTCAACTAATATTGATGTTTTTCATGCATTCGCCTTCCCTCTCATACAACTGGAACTCAGTTTCATACTCATTTCTTCTGGGCCTCCTGGTGCTGACTCACTCTCTAGCAGAGGGGAGTGAGTTGAAAACAGGCCTTTGCCTTCCATCTGCCTCCATGTTGATATCTCCATCCCTGTCCTACAAATGGTAAAGCTTATCTTGGTATGTCAGTAGTTGTCCCCATACAGTGCTCACTATATATACATGGTCCCTGCCACAATTATCTAAGGGACTTGACATGGTGTGTGTCAGTCCTTCCCAATTGCAAGATAGGACTTATTAACCGATCTTTTATTAGAACAGATTATTTCCCAGAAAGAACTATTCATCAAAAATGAAGACTTGATTCTCTCGCCCTCGGTTGGGTTTGGTTTGATTTACTGTGTTTCTATCTCAGGACATGGTCAGTACTAATGCCCTTCCATGCTTAAGAGAAACTTTCCTGGCCTCCAAGCCCCACCTCCTTAGACTCTTTGGACACCTTTAGGCGTCAACAAAAGGGGTGTAGATGTGAGACAGGGAGGCATTCACATTAGTCCTGGTTGCTATGGGGACCACAGAGCAGGCATCACATCCATCCTGTCCACACGGGATTAACTCAGACCATCTGAGCCCTGAGTTTACCTCAAACACATTCCTTCAAGAAAAGGGTCACTGCTGGTCATTTCCCTAAAATATCACTGCTGTCCTGACCTGATCCTTCTCAGCTTTGCCTTGGATACACAAGCATACTTTCCACTCATCATAAAGTATCACTGTTTTATAATTAAGCATGAGGTGGCACCAGGTTAAGGAACTGTGTAATGTGGTCAGTACACAGAGCCTGTGGTCAAAGATAGGAGTGCAGTTGTCATTTGGTATTTTGGAGTCTCAATGTTTTGATTTGTACGTCTGTTATAAATATATCAGATCTTTTTCCTTCTGCTGTGGTGAAGTTCAAAAGATAGACTCATGAGGAAATTCTCTGTGGGCCATAACTTACAAAATAAATAGGGAAACATTTATTGAACCTTCCTTGTGGTCCTGTGCATTACAGTAGCATTTGGTCTAAGCACATGGTATATAGGTGATGTTAAAATAAACTTGACTTACACATCTCCAAACTAATCAAGAGCTACTAGTGTGATCTTGGGTTTTACAGGCCATACAAAAGATGACTTCTTTAGACCCCTACCTAGATGCATAAAGGATTCTGCCTAATTCACATAACTGACTCGGGGCCTCCCAGGTAAGCCAGGTGAACCCTGCATCTGATGTCTCCCTTTCGAATAATACTCACTCACCAAGGGAGCTCAGTGGGCACCTTTGAGATGTTCATTTATGGCCAGAAGTCAGCCATCTCCTTTGGCCCATCACAGCAAGAGTCCTGTCCACTGCGCTCCTGTTTTTCTTCTCCCCCACTTAGTGTACTCCTGTGTCTTGAGTTCATGATCCTGTGACCAGTTCTCATTTGGTATTCGGGGAATATCTCCAATTTGTGTAGACACTGGTGTTCAAGCACTGAGAAGTTTCTACTTGGGAAGGATCTGACGCAGGAGGTACATTTTTCTTCTATTTTATTGGTGGCTAGCTTGGACCAACATATTGCTATGCTGTCCTGGTTTCTTGGCTCTTGTAACCAAGCTAAGTTGCACATGTCAAAACAATATTTTTCTTCTCTGTAAAGGAATTTCCTCCTTTCTCTAGTGCCTCAAAACAGTAACTTGATTGATTCTAATGCTGGCAAATGAAGTTTACCATAAACATATTCTATCCCTTGTGTTATCTTGTAAGTCTTATTGTCATTGTCACTCTGAACTTAATGGAAGAATGTTCTGTTTATACCAAGGATATTTCATATTCAATGGAGGTTCAACAAAGGGCATCTTACATGCAAGAAAAGCCAAAACTGAGGAACTAATTTTATCTTTCTCAAAACCTTCAAATTGAAATCGCTTTAAGTTTCCAATTGTATAATGCTCTGATAGTAGCATTCAAGGGATGATGCTAAACCCTTATCACTGCTATACTGTAACTACTTAAGTACAGTGTGTGTGTGTGTGTGTGTGTGTGTGTGTGTGTGTGTGTGTGTGTGTCCTTATAGGATAGGCTAGGACTGTTTGCTAGAGGGGCTTCCAAGTTTAGCATGATGGTTTTACATCTGTAGTTCAGTGTTTCTTTAGTTTTAGCACTTAAAATCAAACCAGTCTAAATTTCAGCTTCCACAAAGAGACAGGGCTCTACCCTATTGGTACCCAAAGTCCAAAGTGAAGCTCATGCTGCTGTAGAAAGTAATAGCCATAGATAAAGTTGTAGTCTGGATACAAATCATCTCTTCAGTGCTGAGGTGAAAGCAAAGCACTTAATAACCCCTTCTCTGGTGTCTCCAATGTTTCAGTCTTCAATATTAAGTTTCCACTCTATGAAGACCTCTAGTTAGCCACTTATGATATTTAAAAAAGAAGAGAAGGGGATGTGAGAGAAGTAGAGGAGATGAAATAAGACAAGAAAGAAGAGAGAAACAGAGAGGAATCAACCATAATTCCTGACTGGAGTATGATTTCTGTCTTCAAATGTTCACAAGGAGTAAATGCAGAGAGATATGAAAAATTGACTTCCAATGCCTTGCAACCAAATTTTATAAGAACTACGTGCCAAAGAAATGTGTAGACAGTCTCCATGAGATGTTTCTGAAGGACTAGACCTACATGACCCTGTTTCACGGCATCTCACCTTGCCGTACTACTTTGCTTAAGTACTTTATGCTTATATCTATGCCTTTGTGTGTTCTCCACCGCATGCTATGCTAAAGAAGAAATTAGATCACTGATGTGGTAGTGTAGTATTTCCAGTCCTCTATCCATCCAATTTTCTCTTTATACAATCAATAAGTATCCCTATATGAGAATGAACTACAACCTCAATGCAGATTTCAAGTACTCAGGAACATACTTCAACAACAGAGTGAAAACAACCAACCAACAAGATGATGTGGATCTAAAGGGAAATTAAAGAAACAGTGTTGTATGTTAAGTGACTGTGATGTTATCATAATCTCAATCCATACTGAGAATGGTGCTTGTGACCTAGAATCTCATCTCTATTCCATGAGTGGTAACTATGCATTTATTCTGCACGTACATAAAGAGGGACATTGTTTTCTGGTGCTGCGTACTTCTTTGTGTGAAAAGCATTGTCTTTGTTCCTGTCATGGAAGAACCGTGTTCATAGTCGCTCTTAATACCTGCCTTTCTATTATTCTCTCCCCTTGTGGACGGGTTTTGATGGATGTCTGCCTGATGCTCTCATCAAGGAAGAAGTTGAAAATCACGATGCTTAAACATTATCAGATGTCTGAAATGTTAATGGAAATTTATGATCAGTCAATAGAAAAAACTGATGCTTAGTGTTTTCACCTTATCTTGAATCTATTAGGAATAGAAGAAAGGAAGTCTGGTGATACATTTCAGTTGCAGATTGCTTCACTATCATCTTCTGTATAAAAAATTAAAATAGAAAACAACAAATAATCTAAAACTGTCAAATGAGATTAGAAGATAGCATCCTGTGTGCTAAATTGAGCTTATGACAGTGACTGTA
Organism: Tokudaia tokunoshimensis; assembly: GCA_036184795.1. Taxonomy (NCBI): domain Eukaryota; kingdom Metazoa; phylum Chordata; class Mammalia; order Rodentia; family Muridae; genus Tokudaia; species Tokudaia tokunoshimensis. The sequence continues at coordinate 11,009,650 of BTHU01000015.1, forward strand.
GACACAGCTGTACTGGAGTGCAGCCATAATCCTTTGTTTGTTTATGGGTTGTCTAGAGTTAATCTTTCTACATTCATAGCTGAGTAGTTGTAAAAGGTTAGATGTACCACAACCCCTATAGTATTAACTATTGTATATCTCTTATTTTAAAAAGTTTACTAGTCTTTGAAAACTTACTAATCAGTAGATAGCAAAGGGAAATTTTGTTATAAATCATATTTCCAATCTATATGATATGTAGTTCTGAATCTTTCAACAAAATTTAGGGGAAAAAAAGAACCATCCAGAAAACATACATACAGTACCTTAGCTAAAAGATGATGAACAAAGAGCATGTACCATCCCCTCCTCCTCAGTTAACTTTTTCTACAGACATCCTGTGCCTTAGCAGTTCTGTAAGATGCAAGGGTATTGAGACAAGGCAACACAATGTACATCTAGAAGGTTCCTTGCCTCTAGTAAAGATGGACTACACAGCAGTAATAGTCCTTCATCCTGTGCCAGGATCTGAAGTAAAGAAGAAAATTAGAGGCAGGTACAGTGTGGACTAACTTGGAGTTCTAGGAAAGATTTCATAGGAAAAGTAGAATATGCCTCTGGGTAAGATTAGAAACACATGTTTTATGTCAAAACACTTTATGTGTCTATATTAAAAGAATTTAGGATGGAATAATGGATTCACAATAAATGAAGTACTATTGCAACATTTATTTTTGTCTTTTCAGTAGAGTTATGTAGTAAGTAATCATTATGTCCATTTTATTAAGAAAATGTCTCTTTTTGGCAGTTGTTTGATTTGCTCAAGGTTTTGATGCACATAAAGAGAGAAACTGGCCCTTCAACAGTATAGAACTGTCTCTTTGGTCAATATCTCCTAGCCTTAGTCTATAGATATTCCTTTGACCTTGTAATGAGTCTTCAGTCCAAGAGAGAAAGTCCTTTGATTTTGATTGCATTGGAAGGCACTGTCTAGTTTTAGAGGCTTCCTTGATTTCTTATTTTTTCACCTGATGCCACCACACTTTCTCCTGGTTGAGTTAATATTAGTCTTGATGTCAACCGCATTCTTGATTACTCACTGCCCTCATTAATGTCATAAGACTCTTGCTGTAACTGTCTGCTGATTTCTCTACGTTTCCTTTTCTTGTTGCTGTTATAGCAGCCCATTGGACCCTCAGCTGCTGGTTATATCTCCTCATTGCAGTTTTTCTCCCATAGCAGAACTTACATAAGAGAGGGGAGAAGGTTTCAGTGCTAACATTTCCTGATGTGTGAGCAAAGAAAAGAAACAGAGCCCAAGCCACACCATTCACTGAGAGTCATAGGGTTGAGTGCTGAGGCCTCCACCTTGCAAGCTTGCTACCCATTTGCATACTACTAGGTGTATTTTCCACATAGATGAGCTGTCTTCTCAATCCTAGATCCCCAAATCAGGCTTTTTACCCATCCCAAAGCCTCTGTTTTGCCTTAGTTCACTGCCATGGGTCCTAGAAGCTTCCAAGTATAGTTTGGAAGCATGCCACCTTTCCTAGTCCCCTTACTGCAGCTAGAGGAAGCACTAATTGGGTTGCCTATACTTCTGCAGTCCCAAATGTGGTCTAGAGAAAGTAAGATGGGGATTTCAGCTCTTTGTTAGTAAGATGGGAGAGTTCAGTAGCTGTGAATTTCTGACTTCACGGAGATTCTCCAATAAGGATTCTGTTCATCCGACTTTGTTCTTTTCTGAGTCTAGACCTCAGAGGGTTACAACCCTGACAGGATTATACATGGCCTTTCTTCACTCGGCTGTTGTAAGGATCAAATGAGCACACGTTCAAGCTCTTAGAACCATTTCTAACTGTAAATTTTAGTTATTATCATTATTATCACTTTCCTGTTGTGATTGAACTTGTCATACCATGTCTCTATTTTGGGTTCCAAAAACATGGTTAACATAATTATGGGTTTAATAGAATTTTGGATTAACTCATGAACCCAACATCCAATTATAGTGCTGTTTTTATAAGAGGATGAATTCCCAAGTTCATCCCAAGCAGATGAGTTTTAAGGAATATCTTAGAGATCGGCTGAGTTGATGAGACGGATGAAGAAAGGGAATTGAACATCTGATGATGTATATTGTTTAATTGATTGTTTGATAGTTTCATGCTAAAATATCTTGATCACATTTACCCTAACTGTTCCCAGATCTATCCTTACCTCCCTACCCGTCAACTTCATGCTTTTTGTATTTAATAATCCTGTTTCACTTCAGTCTGTGGTGCCCATTTAATGGAACCTTCCATGGAGCATGCCCAACCTTCCAGAACCACACCCTTAAAGAAAACTTACTCTTCTGCCTCAGAAGCCAACTGGCCATAGCTCCTCATTTAGGGCTGGGGCTTGTGAACCCTTCAGCATCCCATGCTATACTGACTGGAACTTGTGCACATTTTATACAGGCAAATAAAGCAGCCATGAGGGCATGAGTGCAGTGGTCTGTCGTATCCAGGGGACACTTTATTACTCTGATATTTTATAGTGACTGCGGTGCCAGTGATTGAACCCAGGGCTTCATGCATGCTAGGCAAGTATTGTACAGTTCAGCTATGCCCCAGGCAAAGATCAATTCATTTTACTCTGCAGTCGCATTCATGGTCATTTCCTTGTATTTGGGGGATATTTAGTCTCTCTCACTCTGTAGTTCAGGGTGACCTGGAATTACTAGATAGCTCAGACTATCTTAAACCATACAATACTGCATTAGATTCAACAAACCCTCATCTGATGGATCCTGAGTATGTAAGCTATTGAGGTTATGTATATAAGCTCCACTCACTTAATATTTGTTGTCTATTTTGATATTACTTTCTTGCATTTGACATTGTGTATCTGTTCATGAGTAAAACTGACACTATTTAATTGCCTGTGTTATATCAGTGATTGTCCACCTTCCTCATTGCTTGGTTCTATAATACATGAAGGATTACTATGCCAGCTCCCAGTCATACCAGTAAGCTTGATCCCCGTAGAGCAATTTTACTGTTTGTTTTAATGTCTGACCCCAGTCTTCTACTTGTAAGTAAAAGTCATGGAAGGTTCTTCTGATGACTTCATCATATCTGGAACAAGAAAAGCACCCTAGTTAATGTAAAAAATAAATCCAAAATATATGGGCACTTATTTGCAAATATGTTTACAAATTGGTCAAGAAGGGAAAGAATAGGATGGGCTGTGAGAAAGAACAGTGCCCTCGAGGATCTGAGAGGGGCTTCCAAAGGGCTGTGCTGCTGACTGGGGCTTCAGGACTCCTAACAGACTCCAAGGGGCCATTCATGGCAGAGGAGATAACTCGAAGACAGGGAGTGTGGGAGTTATAGAGATTTATTCTGTTTGTTTGTTAGAATGCCTTAAAGTGGTATATGTTACTGATTTAGCCATATTTTACTTCAAAATTCCCACATACTTTCTGGTGAAAATCAACAAAACCCTTAAAATTCAGATGATTAAACTCTTTCTGGCTGAGTTGTGTGTCTGTGTGTGTACACATATACCCCACATGTCTTCACAAATCAATGACAATGCCAAATGGAGCAATTTTCCACAATTTTCCTCAAATGACTGTGTGCTTAAACACTACACTCAACCCGATGATGAAGTCCGTCAGTACCTCACGTCCTGCTGAGTTGCTGCTCTGTGGCCGGGGGAGCCTGTCTCTTCTGGGATGCACTGCTGAAGGGTGTTGATTGTACTCCTCCACCTGTGTAGACAGACCTCTGAACAGATAACTTTCTGTCACCACAGCCTTTGCTAAGTGTAGTGAGTCAGGAATTTGAAAGTAGTTCCAATTTGGGTCTACCCAGCATAGAAAAAGCATTTTAACAATCTTTCCAGTCATGCTGAGTTGAGACCAGAAGAGCTTAGTCCAAGAATTACATGAGGTGGGGCAACCTGTGGTGGGAGAACTGCAAAAAGTACATAATTTATGTAGGAAAAAACTTTATATATACAGAAAACAAAAGGCAATGATTGTTAATCATATAAAGGCAGCTGTGTCTTTGAGAAGCCAACTGGCAACTGAAGATACATAATGCATAAGTCTTAGGCTCACTGTCTCCTCTGAGTGAAGACTGGGATGGTCTGCTCCATTAGGGAATGAGCCACACACATTTTTCATGCCCCTGAATCAGTATAGTTCCCCATCCATCCCTATTCTGATCTTAGTTTCAGAATCCAAAGCTGCCTGGAGAAGAACGTCCCAAAGCTAGCAACACATAGAATGTGCTCCAGAGATTGCTTCATACGTGCTGTGCTGTTGTCTTTAAAATGCAAGGGGGATTCCCAAGGTATAGAATGACCCTGCCTAACTTTGAGGACTAAATAAAGCAGAAGCAAAGCACACATATGTGTTCATTCATGCATGCACACATCCACACACATGCACACACATACACATACACAGAGAGAGAGAGAGAGAGAGAGAGAGAGAATCGTGAACACACACACACAATTTTTAAAAACACAAGGCGATGAATTTGAAAGAGAGTAATGTGGTATTGACACATACAAAAATTTGAAGGGAGAAAACAAAAAAGAGAAGTATTGTAATTATATTATAATTTCAAAAATTAAATACTTATTCGAGATAGGCCAGGCAGAGGTGGCTCATACCTTTAATCCCAGCACTTAGGAGGCAGAGGCAAGTGGATCTCTGTTAGTTCAATCAGAATTTGGTCTACAGAGCAAGCTCAGCATAGCCAAGTCTACACAGAGAAACCCTGCCTTGAAAAAAATAATTGCAGATAGTTGTGCAAAAGTGCATCAAGAGATATAGGAGCAGCTCATTTCTCAAAGATAGGAGTCCCAAAATTCACTTCTCTGAAAGACTCCATTGCTTTAAAAGCAGTGTGATCATCTTCCCAAAGAGAGAATTACAGTGATGACTTCTATTAGGAAATGAACTGTCCTTGTAGATTGAATGCTTCACTATGGAGATTGTTTCATCTTTAAAATTCTAAAATTATAGTAATGCACGTAAGTGCTTCCTGAAGGAGAGGATATATCTATTGGGTATTAGGGAGAACTATCAGTCCATTCAAAAGATAAGTGAGTTAATCCAATGTTTTGAATTTTTCAGTATTATATTCATCTTCGAATGGTGACTTGATTCTGGTACAAATAGCAAGCAACAAAAGTCTTCTGTCTACAGAACTCTTGGATTATTAAGATGGCCCAGGAATGCTCAGGCTTCAAATACTAAGTCCTGTGGGCATATTATACACAGCCCTCCTTACATATTCTACATTTAGATACTGGCAATCTTGCTTATGTTACAGCCAGTGGTTTTATACTGTAAAGTAGATTTCCAAGCCGTGAAGTAATTGCAAACCAAACCCGCAGATCAGAGAGCAGGTTGTGTAGTTGGAGTGGAGTAGGGAAAATAATTAAATGTATAAGCACAGTACTGGAAAAGCCCAGCAACAACAATTTCATCGACATGCCATGACCTCAAGGCAAAGTGTCAGTTTCCCAAAATTACAAGCAAGTGACACCAGACAGTGTCCTTAAACTGCCAACAGGTGGATTATTTCTTGTGACTAAATCTGGAGGGGCTCTGGAGCCCTCACTCTTTTTGTGGCTTTCCCACTATCTAAATCTATAATGTTGAGCAAATCAGCCTCCTTTGCTCCATGTGGAATGAAGAGTCTAGGAAAGCTACCTGCGTAAGCACGTAGCAGTGCATAAGACCTAGCAAGAGCACTGCAGTCTTCCATAGTCTTCTGCTGGGGCAATGGTTCCCAGCAGCTCGGGGAATTAGAGGTTACAGGAGAAAGCACTTCATCACAAGACCAGGCTTTATGAAGTGAGAATATACATCCAAACAGCCCAATATCCTGTGCTCTCTAGTATATGAGCCTGCTTCTTGCCACTCACTCACTCAGTGACTCTTGAAAAGGGGATTATGTATTTGTTTTGTTAGGAATACTTGATCCCTCCTTTCTCACAGGGCTTTCCAAATAAAGTCCACACTGCCCCATTTTTTCCATGAATATTTGGTGAGCCTTCTGGTATTTCGCTAACTACTGAATTGTTTGAGGGATTTTTAATTGTTTGAAACTACCATATCAAATATTCCTCTGTTCAAGCATTTCCTCCCCTTTTGATTCCAGTGTACATGTTCTTCCTAATACTGCAGCATAGTAAAAGCTCCCAGGAACTAAGATCCTAAGAACTGGATCCTGAGAAGCAGGGGGTAGATACTGCTTATTCCAGCTGTTGTACTTTGATCTGGGTGAAAGACAGAACTGTGTGGCTATCCCTCCAGCTGTTGTCACAGCTCTTTCACTGTTACACTTGGGATTTTTTGCTATTATAAATCATTGATCATTGATGGATATCAGATGATATTGCCACCAGTTTCATGCATTTTGTATTCTGTTTTCATTTTGGTTTCACCACTTTGCTTTACATAAGCCTATCTTCTAGTAGCTTCCTTCGCCTGCAGAATTATGTCTGTCTGCTGGAGGAGGCTATCACCTTGGCAGAATTTTCTCCTGATATTCCTTCACAATTTGCACAGCTCAGCCATTCCAAAAGAAGACATTGCCTCCATGTTCTTTATCCCATTGTATCCTTCTTAGAAATTAACTAATCCAAAAATCCTATGTGTAAGCCTTCCACAGATTCCTGTAGCTGGAGATGACAGTGTCTGACTTGCATGCCACAGCACTCTCTTTTTCCGCCACATAGGCATCATGGGAGTGGTTCTGCATGTTAGAAAAAGCTCATTGTAAGCATGGCTATGTGCAGTCTCTGTATCTTTATTAACCTTGACCATCCCAGGGTTTCTAAAGTATTTGCTTGTTAATCAGCACAGTGACAGTATTGACAAATAAGGAACCAGTGTTCCTGTCACTTCACCATCAATGAGTGTTCTATATTTCTCAAGCTATTACCTAATTAATGTGCATTTCTGCCACACAAGGCCAATAGAAATAAATACTACAGAACAAACATCGAGGCTTCAATATAGCTCCTGCTCCACTTACCAAGTCCTAGTTCATGATAGACACTCTTAGTTCCAACTCCCTGGACATGCATAGCTCCATGTTCTGATAATACTATAAATCCATGTGTTCTGTCTTTGCATTCTGTTGGGACCATTATCTATATATTTAATAATATAAATCTGTGAATGTGAGATCAATATATATTTTTGCCTTTGGATTGTCTAGCTTGGATAATATTTGTCCATTCCTTGCTTCAGTTACTTTTCTATTTTTTAATTTATCATTATTTTTTTAACTTATTCACTTAACATCCTGCTCACTGCTCCCCTGCCAGTCACCCTTTCCCATATTCCTTCACTCCATACCACTTCTCTTTTCTGAGCTGGTAGGGTACCCCCTGGGTATTCCCTCATCCTGGTATTTCACGTCTCTGCAAGTATGGGTACAGGCAACAGCTTTTGGGATACCTCCTGTTCCAGTAATTCAGGACCCACATGAAGACCTTTTTGGTTCAGTCTCTAAGAGCCCCAAGGGTCCAGGTTAGTTGACTCTGTTGCTCTTCCTATGGAGTTCCTACCCCCTCAGGGCCAATAATCCTTCCTCCAGTTCTTCCTTAGGAGTCCCTAAGCTCCATCCACTGTTTGGATGTGGGTGTATGCATCTGTCTGAGTCAGTTGCTGGGTAGAGACTCTCAGAGGACAGCCACACTATAGACTCCTGTCTGCAAGCATAACAGAGTATCATTAATAGTGTCAGGGATTGGTGCTTGACCATGGGATGGGTCTCAAGTTAGGCCTGTTATTTGTTGGCCATTCCCTCAGTCTCTGCTAAATACCCTGTCCTTGTGTTTCTTACAGACAGGATAAGTTTTAGGCCGAAAGTTTTGTGGGTGGGTTTGTGTCCCTATCGCTCCACTGGGGTTCCTGCCTGGCTACTGGAGGTGGCCTCTTCAGGTTCCATAATCCCCAGTGCTGTGAGTCACAGCTAATGACACCCCCATTGATTCTTGGATACCTTCCTTTTCCCAGGTCTCTGTTTTTTCCTAGAGATGTCTCTTACCCCTCCACCCCTGTCAGCTGCAGAGTTCCATTCATTCTCATGGCTGTCTGGCCATCCCTCCTGTCCCTCCTCACATCTGATCCCGAACCCCCCCCCCCATTCCCTAACCCCTCAGTTACTTTTCTATTACCGTCATAAAATATCATGACCAAAAGCAACTTATTAATGAAGAAAGGCTTTCAGAGTGTTAATATCACTCATGCACGAATGGTATGGCACAGTGGCAGTAACAAGCTAGTTGGTCACATTTCATCAGCACACAGGAAGCAGATAGGGAAGACAGAAGCTTCAAAATGCACCCCCAATGAGGAACTTTCTTTAGCTAAGTTCCTGCTAGAGTTCGAGAATCCCCCACCTTTCAATAATCTCTGAATGCAGTGCCATCATCTGGTCTCACATGTTTCAAACACATGAACCTATAAAGAATATTTCTTATGCCAACTCCTGCACCCTCCCAACTTAGGACATGCTGTGTCCACCAGAGATTGTGTTCCGTTCTCACGATGCTGGAAGACGGTGGCATTGTGGTCCTTTCTGCTCGCTCTATTGCTCGACTGATGAACTGGTATTTGAGGTCACCTGTGTTAACGCTGGAGACAAAAGAATCACTTGGTAATCCCCTGGGGCCTCATTTCCACATAGCACTTAGGTTTGAAAGTTGCAAGAGGATTTAGCAAAATAATGATGGACCAATTTGGAGATTTATGTTCTTTCAGGAAATACAGGTGTTCTTAGTAACCGCAGAGCTGGCAATCCTTTGTGCTTTTCTGCTTTGTATGTCCAGATATAAACTTGATGCTTAATAATGTCTACCAATAGCAGTATTGCCTAATCAACTGCTTATGGTACAAAATAATGTATTCTATGTATTCAAAGTTCTTTCTATAGTATTGTACTGGTTATATACCTCTTTCAGGAGGTACCTCTTTGAGGAGGGCTTTATGACCATGAAGTGTATTGCCTGGAATATGTTATCATAGATGGAGAACGTGGTCACAGTCAGGAGCCATAAAGCCTGCACTGCTTTCTAGCAAGGCAACCTTCACACGCTGTCTGATCTGAAGTCTTGCATCTCTAAGATAGGATTCTTGTGATACACACAGCTATCTGCGTAGATGTATAGTTCACATGTTTACTAGAAAAGGAGCCAGGGTGACTTGAGTATAGTTCTGTGCCATTCATTTATTTAAGGAATGTTTCTTTGGGTGTGCTCCAAAGTAGATTTGTATAGTAAAAGTCTTATCAGGCAAGTTGGCAAACTAGTTGCTTGGGGCCCCAGTAGAAGAGGAACACAGCCCTGTGGGTCTTGCTGATCAGTTCTTCCAGGTTCCCTTTTGCAGCCTGCCAACACTTCTCACAGAAACTCATTACACAGGTCAATGTCTGACTAGATTATTACACTTCGAAGTTATGCAATGTGTTTTGCTTGTGGTTTGGTTCTTGTGCCATACAAGCACATTCTCCTGTGCACAATCCCAGTGCTGGAAAGCTGGAAGAGTCCTTTTAACCTTAACGTTCTTCTCACCCTTAGTCATCACTGATTCCCTTTTTCTTTTTCTCTTTCCTGTCATGGGCATAAGCGTATTGTGGATTGTATTGCTGGGGTCTTTTAGACCTAGTGAAGTGAGGGATATATCTCGTCTCTGTGCAGCTGTCTGAATGTTCGCTGCTGCTTTATTTTACTCTTTTGACATCCTCACCTGCATGAAGTGTGGCACACAGTCCTCTGGTCCAGATTATCACTTCTTACTCAGATTATTTCCCCTAACAATGTATTCATTTGCTCTGCATTTGCATATGAAAAGAGAGAACCTGAGATGTTTGTCGCAGTTCTTTAAGAAGTTTTCACCCTTGTCCATATCAGCGTCATTCACTAATACGTACATGCAGTCAAGTGTACAGAGCAAATGTGTCTATTGTTTAGTTCTCTTGCTCACAAGCTTAGTACAAGGGTACTAAGTATTTAGTACCCTTTTATACGTGTGTAAGATGACTGTAGGAATTGTTAAGTGGCTAAAAATAAAACAATAATAAAATTCAACATTTCTCTTAACTTTTTCACTCAGTTATTTTAGGTGCCAAAAATAAGAATGTCCTTTCTGACATGAGGTGGAGTTCTCATATGAGAGTACATGTCTGTGTGTGTGTGTGTGTGTGTGTGTGTGTGCCACATTTTCCAGTCATTCACTAAGAATGTAACTGTTGTATCCTATGAGAGAGTATGGATGGTTTTCAGTAAGTCTTCTAAAGCGCCTGAGCCATTGTGTATTACTACTTGCAGTGAACTACACTTCCCTTTATCTCTCTGCCACATATCCTGATGAGCATTGGATTTTTATTTGGCTAAACACGTGCTAATGATACATTGCTGCAGTTCTCAGTTGTAGTTCCCTGATGGCACGTGATGGTATTGTTGAGCATTTTCTTCTACTAGACAGTCATACATCCATCAGTGAAATGTCCGTTTACTTTATGGTTCATTCTAAAGGTATTTTCTTTATTGTTAAGTTTTACTTGCATGTTTTGAATAGATCCTTGTTAGATATTTTTTGCAATTAGTTTAGACAAATCTATCTTCCCATTCCCTCAAGAAAGATGTGGTTTTAACCAATCATATCTGCTTTGTTGACCCACATCTCCACCACAGTATCTCTTCAAACAACTTTGAAAGTTGAAGACTTTTGGCCAGAAAGATGTTTTAGATGAAAAAGCACGTGCAGCACAACTCTGGGGACCTGAGTTCCATCCCTAATTCCTGGTTCCCATTCAGAAGTGGAGTTAAAGAACCAATACACAGTCATCCTCTCTCCTCCATATCTCTGGTGTCATGTGCACCTATGTGCATCAGAGAAACAGACAATGAATAGCATTTTTTGAAGTTGAGAGCAGCTGCTCTTGTCTGTTGAAGAGCATGACATCCCTTTTTCTTTTCCTCTGTGTTATAGATAACAGTGGGTGCTGGACTCAGGAGCACTTGTGGCTGGTGTGACAGCTCAGTGGTCAGGAGCACTGGCTCCTCTTGCAGACAACCTGGGTTCTATTTTCAGCTCCCACTGTGGCTTTTTAAGCCATCTATAACTCTAGTTGCAATGGAATCCAGCATGCTTTTCTGGTTTCTGGAGGCAGCAGGCTCTCAAGCAGTGTGCTTACAGACATTCAACCAAAACACTTGCTCATGCACATAAATAAAAATGAATAAATCTTTTTAAAATAGAAAAAGGCTAGTATTATGGTCATTCTTGAATAGTAAAACATACATTTTTAAAACTTAAGTACAATTTTGACATTTACATGTACATACTAACATGAGAATTTGCAGCCAATCCAGAGACTACAGAGAAGCGAAAAGCAATAAAAGAAGACCATTGACTTAGTCGTCTGTCTGTAACAATGGAAACATTTGAATAAGTTCCTTCAGTTATATCTACGTATCCAGATTATCTCCTCCTAACCTGAAAAGCCCCTAAAATAGATTTGTGTCTTGGATCTAGGAGTGTTCAGCAGGTGGTAGGCCCTTAACCAGCCCCCCTGAATAAGACTCGCTAGCCTTACTCATCCTGCCGTGACTGAACACTGGTCGGTTTCTTATCTTTGTATAATGGGGCCAGACATACTTCCGGTGCTTTTTTTTTTCTTTTTTTGGTTTCAGTCTTTTTATGTCAGGCGCTTGGAGCCTTGCCCTGCTATGGAGACCAGATGAATGACAGAGGTCTGATTAATTAGTACTTGCTTCATATGAGTTTGTTTTTATTCTCTAAAGCTGTACTGGAAAAAAAAATCTTGCCTAATGAGATAACAAATAATGGAAAATACTTGAAAATTGCACTTACTATTTAAATGTAAAGGTCGATATTATTGTAGCTGTTAGTAATCACAAACATCATATTAAAACCCTAAGTGTAATTGCATAAAGAGCTTGTTGATTCCCTCCTGCCCTTTTTCCTCTCTCCTCCCACCCCACCACAGTAATCCAGGCACAAAAATTAAAGCTATTTAAGGATGTTTGAATCAGCATATTGCCTATACAGGATTTATCTTCCTGCAATACACACTTTCCTGAATTTCTCAAAGGCATGTGACTTCAAGAAATCTTTAAATATGTAAATAATATTATAAGCTTCTGATGAATTGCAAATGAACTGTATTATTCTGATGTCTGAGTGATGCAACAAAAAGCTCAAACTCCCTGCTGGATTATTCCTGTCACATTTTACATTAATAAACATCAGTCAGTCTGCAAGAATGGTGTGCTATCTAAATTTAATGAACTTATGTACTGAATGGAATGCATCTAATTGACAAAGTGTCATCAAACAGAACAGAAGAGAGTGCAAATCTCCTGAAAACAGGAAGGAAAGAACAAATAAAAGAGCAGAAAGAAAAGGAAAAAAATCCCACGGCACACAGTGGGGCTGGAGTGCATAAGAAAATTCCAGAAAGCAAGTCTCTATGGGTGGACAGCAGTGGTAGGCTCCTGGTAGGAGTCTTAGATCTGTCGCATTAATGTTGCCTTTCCTTTTTATTATAGATACAAACTCAACCTCACAGAGGAAAGTGTTTGTTAAAAAATAATCCACAGTAAATCGTTCAAGCTGTTAGGTAAATGCAGTACTTCACAGGCAGCTCTACTTTTGGCCTTATAATCTTGTACCCAATAAACTAAAGATAAAACTCCTTTAAATGAGTTTCACTACCAGATTCTCCACCTTCTTTTCCTTTAGTACATTGACATGGCAGCATGACTGCCTACATTTGGTATGTTTACAGATATAGTATGTGGATTTTTAGAACACATGGCTATAATGCCATTCTCTAACACAGTAAGAAAAACGAAGTGGGAGCTTAGAAATTACTGCCCTTTATGTTGTTCTCAGAATATTTTCAGATCCACAATTGGGGGAGTTGATCATACAAGGGAAACATATGTAGCATTTATGTAATTAGATAGACCCTGGAGTGCACACTAAATTCCTCCCAGCCGTGTATGTTGGGATAGTTGGACAGAGCCATGGTAGTCATGAACTCCTTTTAATGTTAGGGGGCCCCTCATCTCTGAGTCTTTTCAGATCCGATCAAGATGGTTACTTCCTCACCAAATTCCTCTTGTCTTTTATCCTAACTTTGAATGGAAATTTTACTCTCTTCCCTCATGTTTATTTAGGTTGCTGGTCTCAGCACCCCTCTTCACTATGGGGGTCTATGATATGGGTCTATTACAGACTTGCTTTGATGTGCTGCTAAATTTATAAAACTTAGAAGGTTGCCTTGGACCTTTTCAGAATGAAAGAACAGAGTGACTGGTGGTGTTTCAGTTTTTCCTTTTTTTTGTTTTTTTGTTTTGTTTTGTTTTGTTTTGTAGTTGTTTTGGTTTTGGTTTTCACAAGGGTACTCTTAGAACACATTTACATTTATTGAAGCAACTGTGACCTTAAATATATAATATTTTTAAATTAACTCAGTGGCCTAATTTTATTTTTAAAAAATGTAATAGTTACATTGATCATTTTATGAATGTTGTCATTAGTCCTTAGGCAGGGAACAGGCAGAGAAAGAAAAGAGTGGGAAAGAAGAGATGAGGGGGAGAAAGGAGAAATCGTTGAGTCATTGGTTCAATCTCTAGCTGTGTGGAGCAGAGAACATGTTGAAATATTTCTGGGGCTGTCAGTACCTTCTGTTTTGGATTCTGTGCAAGTGATCTTTGTGTCAAAAGATTGATTTTCATGTCATTAGGTATGGAAACATTAGCAGAGCCCTCACAGAGAAAACTGATGAATAAGTTAGGATCTAGTCTATTGCTCTCTAGATAATAGTATGGGTATCTAAAGATAGAGAGCTTCTCACTGAGAGGAAATCCCCCATGTAGGTAAGATGCACACATGCCTGCTTTCCACCTCATGACTCCAGTGTCCCACAGCCGCCAATGCTTTAATCCCTGTGAAGGGGGAGGGTCCTCAGACCTGTTTGTTTTCTTCTGAGAAGTACTCTTTAGATTTGTAGTAAGCTGAGGTGGACTGTAGCTGATACTTCTCAACTGTTTCATTGCGGGGTAGGGTTGGGGTGGGCTTGCTCCATGTATATTCTTTGACCTTCATGAGCTCGATTTATGCTGGAGTAGAGCATCAGTGGTTGTTGTCATTTGCACAAGCCCTGTGCCAGGGGAGCTACAAGCATTTAGTATTTCATAGCACTCATAACAGTATTACTTTCTAAAACTCTAAGATTTCCAGACGATTTAAAGCATGGAGTTTTAGCGTGAAAGATCAGAGGGGTTCTGATAATTCACTTAAGGTTATTGTTTTCCAATTACTCTTACCTGAGTAATTTTTATTTTAGTAGAAAACTGTGATTTCGTTGATGAACATTCTTAACATCTTTTTGTTACTAAATATACTTAAGAAAAAGTCTTAAGTCCAGTTTAATTTAATAACATGAGCTATTTTTTTAGAAACTGGGCATTATAAATTTTACATTTTAGGAAAAATTTGAATTTATAGAATAATTACATCATCTTGTAGAACTATGTTAGCAGGACCTGACCCATCCTAACTGGAATTAATGTTATAGCAGAAACTTAGTCATTTGCATATAAGTTCCTCAAGATTTCTTTATCATTTCACTTATCCATCCAGACATTCCATCCCAGAATACCTACTCTGTCAGCCTCTAGAGAGTATTAGCAAATTCATCCATAAGTATATGATAAGCTAAGTGTCCTGGTTCAAGAAGCTTATAACTAATAATGTTAGTAATTACTAACATTTCTATTATATTTTATAATTTTCTAAATAAATACCATGTCTATATATCATACTCTAAAAACTTAAGGTCAAATTCTTACTTCTCTATGATGACTTCTTCTTATTCATTCCAGTTACTGGTTGAGTATTTTATTATCCACACTCCTTTCCTTACAAGAGAGGTCCACAACGTTGTTCATGATCGTGTTCATGGACTTAGAAGGTGCATTACAGAAGAATGGATTAGTGGGGAAACCACTGGCCATGAAGTGCTTCCTGGCTGTACAAGCCTAGCTAAGGCACAAAATGCAGTATTTAGATCATATTGTACAGAGCTCTGTAGAATGATGATTTCTGAACAAGAGATGTAGAAAGGGGTGTGTTCAAATGGACCTGCCATTAGACACCCATATATTTTGGGGAACCCACTATGAACCAGTCACTCCTCTAGAACCTGAGACCAAGTATTGAACACTATAATACATACATAGCCTGTCTTTCATGCTAATTTTACGACACTGGAAGATGAAGGGGAAATAGTGCCTGATACCTTGACAATGTCTCCAAACATCTGTCCAGTCCTCATCTAGCCCATCTCTTCATATTAGAGGAGCCTTACCTAAGAATTAGCCATAAGAGCTGTGTTATATCCCTTAGATGGCTGTGTGCCTCACAAGGAAGGCATCCATATGAGTTGTCATCCCTAACTTCCTTAACATTTCTTTGAAATTAGTGCACATGACCTCTTTTGTGAATGAACACAAAGACAATTTTGCACTGGTTATATAAAATTTTGCTTAAAATCTGTGTTAGTAGAAGTCAGACTTAGAGGTCACCAAGCCCTCTCTATATCCACATAAGCAAGTGAATATGCTCTGATGTAAGGAGGAAATAATGTAAACCCTGAACTCTTTAATCAATGTTTACATGTGTGGTTTTCTACACCTGCCATAATACTTACTAACAGTTCTAATACTTACTAGGAGGCATGTATTCCAGATGTGGAATCGGTGCCTTGAGGATTTAATGGAGCCAATCAGTAGAAGTGCTACTACTGTAAATATCCTTGCTGTCAGGCTACAGGTAGTAGGTTTAATTCCCATTCTCCTCACCTCACATTTCTGGGTGTTAAGGGCCAGCACACATATCATTCCTGACTTGTCCACAGAGTCTGAGTCCACCATGCTACTGAGATGCATTGCCAGCTATTGTCTTCTCCCTTTGTTAATGGCCATGTAAAAATCCATGCATGAAGTTGAAAAAAAAATCTTAAAAATTGGTACAGTTCCTATTCCAAAGGAAAGATAGACTTGTCTTGATGAAGTCTTGACGGCAGCAAATTGAGAGGAACAGAAAGCAAAACAGCCTACTCAAGGTTAGACAGTGACTGCAGTCTTTCATGCACTTAAACAATATTTAGGATGACCCTACGTAAACTCGTATTATCACTTAAAGCCGGTGTAAAAATATACCCCATCTGCTGTGCTAGGCCTGCTGTTGCTTGCCACATTTCTCTGACAAGCTGTTACCTCAGTATAGAGAGAGAGAGAGTATACATTTTGGAATCCGGAATTCAAGTTTGAAAAAAAAATGGTATCTGGTACATATGGACTAGATTCTGTTCTTCCAAATGTGGATTTGTAACCTCATTTATTCTTAAAGATGATGTGTTAAATTGGGGCTTTTTTTTCTTTTTTCTTTTCTTTTGCTTCCCCCCCCAATATCCTGAGTTGTTGCAATTTGAGGGTGTGTGTGTGTGTGTGTGTGTGTGTGTGTGTGTGTGTGTGTTTAACTTTTTTTTTCTTTACTCTAAAGACTGGAGTTCTTATAATTTTATGCCTTTGACATGGACAATGTACAATAAGAGATTGTTTAGTTTATACATCTGTCATGTGACATCAAGAGTTGGTGCTGGGAGCTGTGAATAGCAAATAGTATAGCTGAGTTCCAAGCCGCCCCATGTAGTATGGTGTCTTTACACCTGCAGGTATTAGAAAAAGATTTAGGAAATATAGTTGGTATAATTGCTTCTAAACTAGTGAATTTGGAGCTTAAGGACTCTAATTCCAGGCTTTCTAGTGGCATGGAAGCAGCAAAGAGATAATCTGCTCTCTTAGAGCATAAGAGGCAAGACTAGGGGTTAGATCTCAGGCGTCATGCCTTCTTCTCTGCTGCATGGATCTGTGAATAACACATTTAGCTGGGAATTGGGTCTAGGGCAGCAGGGCTAGATCACTGAACAATTTGCCCTTGTTTTCACAGGGTTCAGTCCCTTCTTGCTTTCCTGCTGAAATGCTACAAAATAACCAAAAGTTAAAAGAAAGAAAAAAGAAAAAGTAAAAAGAAAATATCTGTGCAGGATCCCTCTTGAAATGTAGTATTACTATTTCTCAAGACTTTTCTAGACTTAGTTTTGTTTGTTTGCTTATAGTTTAGGTTTTTGGGGGGTTTTTTGTTGTTTGTTTGGTTTGGTTTTTGTTAAATATAACCTAGTAGCTTGTTCAAACAATGACATTTTATTTATTATTGTATCCCACTACTATTCACTAAGTGACTGCTTTTCTCTAAAATTTGGGCTATAAGATCTGCAGAAACGCAAACACAAGTCCGACAGAACCTTCAAGTAGCATCTATACAGTCGATGGTACAGACTTTAAGCATTAAGAAAATACTCAGATTAAAAACCCATGCAGTTTATTTACCCTGCCAAGAGACTTTTATACTCTAGTTTGACGTATATGGTCACTGTTATCCAAGGCTACTTCCGACTGGTATTTAGGGTCTGAACAAATGCTAGACAAGCAGTTTTGACGCCAGGATCTCAGGTTGAAGTAGCCTCACCTCTGCACTGGCACTCACGCTGCTTCCTCCTGCCCGTTTGCTATTGGGTTCAACACATGTGGTCAGTGCTAAAGCTTTGACCACAAGCACATTTGAAGGTTCTACTTATTTTTGAATGTAGTTTCTTTATCACCAACTTATATAACTAGAAATTTGGAGTAACAAAATGTAGTTGAGACTCTAAACTGTCCCATCTCCTGACAACAACATTTTGTCCTGGTATTTGCCGTGATTAACACTCTCCCTTTGTGATCCTTACTCTCTGTTATTTTGTTCCATGGTCTTTTTGACTTTAGCTCTCATTGACACTTCTTGACAGTTGTGGGTTTCTAACCTAATGGACCAATTGCAGTTCCTCCCACAGACTTCACATAAATTCTCTTTCCCCATATATTCATTTATGCAGCTTAGCTCCTCCTGCTCTGTCTCCTCCAGCCCTTAAGTCATTCCAGTTTTCCTGAGTTGGGTCAGTACCACTGTAGCCTGGGTTTGCTGCTTTTTGAGCTCTTCCTTCTTCGGTCTTTCTTCTACCCTTTAACCCTCTAACGCTAGATAAGCGAGAAAAAAGGAAAGATTCCTGAATAAAGTCAGCAGTCAGAAAGGGGGCAACTTTATCATTAGATCCTGTTAATTAGGGCATCAAGTTCCTTGAGACAAGTTTGATCTTTGCCTTCAAGATATCTAACTACTACTGTTACTACTACTACTACTACTACTACTACTACTACTCTTCCTCCTCCTTCTAATTATTCTGATTCTTCTCCTCCTTCTTCTCCTCATCTTCCCCTCCCCTCCCTTTCCCTTTCCCTTTCCCCTTCTCTTCCTCCCTCCTCCCTCCTCTTTTGCCTCTCCCTCCTCCTCATTTCTTTTTTGCACACAACTACTTAACTGCCACCAACAATCAATCAACAAACAACCACCTCTCCCAGTATTGCATTTATCTACCCTCAGAAAAGTCCCCAGAATTCCAAGCATCACACAATCACAGAAACTATCTGCAGCTAGCAAAATTAGCACAAGACAAATCATAGTTAGCTGGTGTGGACAATCTGAAGCAGTCCCATATCTTCACCTCTGTGATCAAAATGAAAACACATTCTTATAATATTTCTGTGACTTTCAAAGAAACCAAAATTCCAAAATTTCACTGCAGTATCACACAAGTGAAGCAAGGCTTCTGCCTCCTTTATGACAACTTACTGAATTTTTCCCTGACCAATGATAATATATCAACACATTATAATTGACAGTGTAATAGGGTAACTGTTCATTTTACCTACAAATTATCTTTTTCTTAATAAATGTATAAGGAACCGGTTATTTTTGTTTAATGTTTCTTATCCCTTAACAAGTTTCGTGAGTACATTGACATCGGTGAGAGTTGACAGCGCATGAGTAAAAATCGTCAATGTTGCCTTCAGTTTATAAGGCTTCAATATTTATTGACATTTTTCTTTTGTTTTTGAGATTAGAATTATATCATTTCTCCCTGTCCTTTTCTCCTTCCAAAGACAACTATACTGTCTATGAAAAACATAAATTCAGTTCTGATTCCCACAGGTGTGTTTTTAATATATTGCTGATATAGGCTCTAGTGTTCATGAAGGTATAGAAAACTCCAAGCCTAAATTGTCTGTAATACTTGCAGTAGAATTTGAATATGACCCAGACAGATCATTTACTCGCAAATGGCAGCTCTGGAAATTACAGAATTTTGCATTATTTACTTCGGGGGGGGGAACATACTGAGAAATGAATGCTCTTCAGTGATCTTAGTTAACACTGCCAAGGGGGATGAGAAGATATTCTTTACAATTGTTCATTAACATGTACCTGAGAAGCCTGCATTCATCTTCATGTTCACATTTTAAATGTTTTGCTGCTCATACTTTAGGTGTGAAGGGACAGAACAAGTCTGAACTATCTGTACATGAATTTCCCTAGGGACTCAGAGGAGTGGAAACGAGGAAGCCATGTGTATTCCCAGAAGGCAGACTTCAGGTTTATAATCTGCCATGATACTAATAGGCAGTTTCCCCGGTGTTCCTTGTTGTAGCGTTTGTTGTTCATTTTAAAATTGTCATAGACATTATTATTTTAAATCACCAGATAGAGCATATGTAGAAAAAGAGTAAGTGTGGCCATACCTACACTTACCCCCTAATGACTCAGCCTCCTAGGCTTAGTACATTGCCTTCTAGGCTCTAGATTGGCAATGATTTTATTAGTTTTTAGAACTGTGGGTGTTATCAGTTGGACAGATATGGAGTTTAAGAACCTGAGTAAAGGTGCTTTTGATCTTTCCCTTGCTCTCCTGTGGAGGGAGCAAAGGGGATTTTTATCTGTACCATCACTCCTACTGGCAGCTGCTTCCTACACCATGTCCCAAGAAGAGATGTCCCCTGTAAGCAGCAGTGGGTTATCTGTGCCTCTCCTCCTCTTTGAGCTCTTGAATTGCTTGTTCTTTTCACAAGTTTGTTCTCTATTCAGCTGCTTAGACAGCATAGTCAAAAGTTACTTCTGGAGCTACTGCTAAAACAACAGCAGTTTTCACTTCTAGAGCTGGGTTTGGGACAAGTGGAATTGTAGCCACTGAGTCACATACAAGGAGTCACTTCTTGCTTCATAAAATCTACCTTCTATCTTCTATACCTATAGCTTAAACTAAGTTCATTTGTTTAAGTAATTGATATTTTTGTCTCCCCTCCTTATTTGCTGAGAACCCATAGTATGTGATATCATATAGATACAGTGGGATCTGTCTCTCTCCTTTCTAGGAAAGGAAGTAACTTGTAAATAACTTTCCTATGAATGACAAACATGTTTCAAGTTATCATGGGGTTTGGGGTTGTTTTGTGTTTGTTTTGTTCTCAAGTGGAAGGATGTATATTTCTAACCAGGAGAAATGCAATGTGCGCTGGACAAATTCTGAAGACTTGTACTTTCTCTTATAGCTCCTGGGTCCCCTGTGCCTTCAGTGGATTTGGCAGTTTCATAAATGATTAGGGATTCATATAACAATGTGAGGGAAAGGTGAAGACACCATCCACCCACATCAACATTAGATACGTTACTAAATAGTTATGAACAGCTCTGTAATCTCAGTACTTGTCATAGAACTGTTTATTCCCTCACTTAAACTTATATTGAAAATAATGAGACTTATATTTTAGATCTCGGTGTGGTTTTTTAAAACTCTGTGGTGTTTGGGCCATTTGGCAGAATTTCCATGACAGCTGCTATTTGAAACCATAGATAGTGCCTGTTCTATCCCTCCTTGAGTCTGTGGTTCTGCATTCTGTGGCCCTTCCTGTCCTGTTGGCAGAGGAGGAAATGTACCACATTGCCCTTCTGCCTGTTGAGGGTGGGAAAGGGAAGGGAGCTGTGCCTTTGCTTAAGTGAAGCAGACTGGAAGACAACCCAGTCTCAGTGCAGTGTCTTGAGCAATAGCAGAGACTTGCTCACTGTTAATTTATTATTTATTATAATTTTCTTATCTTGTATGCACGGAAGATTGAGTGATATTCCTTCAATAGGAACAACTAACAAAATGACCACCCTTGCAAGTTGTCTCTGCATGTTGTAGAAGTCAACATTCACAAGTTAGTATATATGTACTGTATTCACTAGGCATGCCATTACAAACACGGTAGCTTCCTGAAATATACTTAGGTACCCTCAGTCTTCTGAACCTAGCTTCAAGGTCTCATGCCGACTGTACTATCCTATTCATGAAAAGTGATCCTCAGTTAGTGTAACTACAATAAGGACCCTCTAGGATATCAGTGGTATAATGATTTTACAAAGTATCACTAGAAATGTTGTGCCCCAATTGTTACCCAAAGGGCCTGTTGCCCTTGAGGCTCCTAATAATATTTCCTCCCATCCTCAAGCACAGTGTTTCCCCCACTTCATTTTTGTGAAGACTTAAGGTAAATGTTCTCTAATTTTTGATAATTATTGTTGCTATTTGATTTTTGAAGTGTTGGGGTTCTAATTCAGGATGAGTTTACTCATTAGGCCACCCTCTCTTTCTCTGAGCTACCTCTCCAGCCCCACACTTCAGCATTTCATGAATAGTCTTAGTCCCATTTATCTCCTCCTTTTTTTTTTTTTTGAGACAGGGTTTCTCTGTGTAGCCCTGGCTGTCCTGGAACTCACTGTGTAGACCAGGCTGGCCTCGAACTCAGAAATCCTCCTGCATTTGCCTCCCAAGTGCTGGGATTAAAGGCGTGCGCCACCCCTGCCTGGCTCCCTTTTTTTATTCATAGAAGAATGCCCTAGTTTTCCACCCTTGCTGCCTACCTTGGGTACAGAGTCATGCATTAATATACCACAGTCTGCAGTATAATTTACTTCAGGAAGCTTTTCATTTCGAAACCTCAGTTGGTTCTTATTAGTAAAAATAAGAAGGAAAGGTAACAAAACGAGCAACAGGTTTGCATCAAATGCTGGGTAAGCTTTCTTCATGTATAAATTCTGATTTGCTTGCTACGTGGGGTGCCATCTCATCTTGTAATGTCAAATCTGGAACCAGAAATATTCAACATGTGTCATTGTGGGTAGCAAAACTAAGCTTTGAACTCTGAGCATCATTTATCACAAGGTTTGTATTCTTTCTCTTCATGAAAAGGCAAAATGACTCTTTGGTGTCCTTCTGATACTAATGATTGGAACCATTATGCTTATGGGTTTGCAAATGTAATCTAGAAGTATTTTAAAGCACATCTACATGCCAGCTTGCTAAACTTGTGTTCTCCTTTGATTTCTCTTGCAGTGAATAACACAATGACCAAAAGCACCACTGAGAGGAAAGGTTTATTCTGTCTTAGACAGTTATCAATCAAGGGAAGAAAAGACAGGAGCTTAAAACACAAACTTTGGAGGACTACTGCTCTTGGCTTGCCCCGGGCTTGCTTTCAGCAACCTTTCTTATATAGCCTGAGCCTACCGACCCAGGAATGGTACTGTATGCAGTAGTCTGAGCCCTCCTACACAAATTAACAATCAAGAAAACCCCTCCTAGATGTACCAACAGATCATCATGATGGAGGCATGTCTTCTGTGCAGGTTCCCTCTTCCAGTTATGTCAGGGATTAGCCATCATAGATGAGTAACTTGTTCAGCATGAAAGGATAGGACTCATCCTATTCTTCCTTAGTTAAAAAATAGAAGGATTGAAGATAGCACCGAGACTGTGGTACTGTTGGCTGCAGCACACTGGCAGCAAGGCAAAGCGTGAGTGGCTATGTAGGGATGGGTGGCCTGGATCTAGAGTCTCATCAATCAGCTTTATTTTCTGTTCAAAAACTAAGTATCAAAAATGAACCTGGATGGGGCAGAGGAGGAGTTGGTAGGAAGGACAGAGTAATGGAGATGTAGTACTTAACTATGACATTCTCAACAAAATTCCATTTTATAAAAACTGAAGGAAAGTGAATTCAGGAGGAGAGAAGAGTTAGAAATAAAGACAAGCTGACACTGAATGGCCCCAACCAATTAGACATGCTTCAGACCTGTGTCATGTGTGCTCTGTTCAGAGTACTGCTGTAAAATGTGTCAAGCTTAGAAGCCAATATGCCAAAATCGTAGCCCTGCCTTCACCATGCATGCCCTTGTAGGCATTAGACTGCATGTTCAAGCTTTACTCTATGGTATAGAAGGACTCTAAAGTTCTTAGTAGACTTTCTGTTTGCATTACATGAGAATGTGTTGGCCAGTAGGCAGTGGAAGAGGTGTAGCCATTCTCACCGAGGTGTGGAAGCCTCACCTTGTTACTCCCTAGAATCATACATTGCACTTCTTTACATTGGGTTTTCCTCCTTTGTGTACTTTGTGTCCAGTGCTACGGGGATCTCTTCATTCTCAAAGCCAGGTTCAGGTTTAATCATTGCCATTGGTTTTGATCACAGGAGAGGAGTACAAGGAGCAAAGATTCTCTGGCTTCTATGTTGGAATTCCGTTTGGGTTACATGGAAGAATAGGAAATAATTTTTAGGGAAAAGCATTAGAAAAGGCAGAGGAGCCAAGTATGGGGACACATGTCTTTAAACCCAGCACTTGGAAGGCAGAGACAAGTGCGTCTCTGTGAGTCAGAGGCCAGCATGATCTATATAGAGAGTTCCAGGACAACCAGGGCTACAGAGAGAGGCTCTGTTTCAAAACAACAACAATAACAACAACAAAAAACCCAAAAAACTTCAGAGAAAAGCTGGCCTTGACTACCATATTCTGGTGGAATCAGAATATGGTATATCTCTTGAAGATAGCTATTCAAGACAGAGTCCTATCTTATAATTACTTAGAGAGAACTGTAAATTATTGGAACAGCTACAAATTATTTAGGTAATTCAGGACACCCAATTGAGAGGCAGGTTATGCCAAACCTCAAAAATATTCAGTCTTCTACTGTTTGCTCCTGTTAGCAAGCGGAGAACACACAGCAGTTACTACTCAAGTTGGTCAGGGTTGAGCTCACAGTGTGCTTAGGTCACACAGGTCCCTTTTACGTCTCAGGGTCTAGGTGAGATTCTGGGATAGTTTACTAAGAGACCAGGGCTTGTTTCGGAAATGACTGACTCTCCCGTGCCTGACTCTGAACTATTACCATTCAACCAACTGGAACATGAAAAGCTACTTAAAAAATTCTCAGAAATATCTCTTCATACTTTTTTATTGTTTCTAGTATACCATTCTATAGTTTAGTTCCAGGGTCAGCACAGGCCCTCTCTTCCAAGCCTTTATACCACCACATTGCTGTCTTGAAACAACAGGTCTTTTCCACTCTGAATAAAGGACTGAATGGATGGCTGACTGAGACACTTTATACAATAATGTAGCAAATGAATCCCTTCATCTTTCCATTGTACATTATATATTTACTTTTTTGTGACTTATTTTATTTATATGACTATACTGTTTCTGATTTCAGACACATCAGAAGAGGACATGGGATTCCATTACAGATGGTTGTGAGCAACCATGTGGTTGCTGGGAATTGAACTTAGGACCTCTGGAAGAGCAATGAGTGTTCTTAACCGCTGAGCCATCTCTCTAGGTCCACATTATACATCTATTTAGCTGTAGACATGTTGAGTAAGTTAGGTCCTGAATCTTATGGGAAGAAAAAGATACATGAAAGACAACTAGAACCAAACGAGAGAGATAAATTTGTGAATCATCTGATAGAAGGAGGTAACTTAACTTTTCATCACAGGAAACATGGGGACTGGTCAATTCTTGGCTTAGGAGAAATAAGTAGGAAATCATATAAAGTTGTGACTTCTAACTTTAATACTTAGGAGCAGGTAAATTTTCATATGACCATAAATGTGTTACATTGCATTCCTTATGGTCACTTTGTACATGACTTTCAAGCTGTCTCCTCCATCAGACACAAAGTTAGTAATAGTAATGGCTGTGGATGGGCTCCTTGTTAAACACATTGCATTCTCTTCTCTCACCAGCAGAGACATTCTGAGCATCCTCAGCCCTTGCTCTCTCAAGGTCATCACCATGACCATCTGTTAATATGCTCTGCTGAGATTCAGTCATTCTTCTCTCATCTCCCCTCAGGCTGTCAGCTGTCCTCTCTGCTGAGACTTAGCAGCCTCTCGCAGTCTTCTGCACCACTTTCAAATGCTTATTGGTTCCAATATCCTCTGTCGTGAGGAAGAAATAGCAAAATGAGCATTTAGACTCACTGGTGAATAGGAGCCTGTAAGCATAAAGAGAAGCCTGCCAGAGCATCCATCACAGAGGAAGGCTTTTGCTCTTTCCATTTTACATAGAGAGCTGCTAAGGCTGCCCCCACCACCACCACTATTTCACCTTCTCTGCCTCTGTCCATATCTCCACCATCATTTTCCTCCTCTTTCCAGTTTTCTAGAATGCCTTGAAATGTGGGTTACAGCTACATACTGTCACCCGCACTCTGCGCAGATTTTGTTTTTCCATCATAACAATTGGAAGAATGTCTCTAAATCAGATCATTTTAGATTGTCTCCATTCTCTGTGACTTTAACAACACACTGACTCAAAGCTGTGTACAGTTGGCAGCTTTCAGCCATTTATTTGGACTACCAAGCAAGAATGCTCACAGCCTTTCTGATGAACGAAGACATCTTTATTTCCAGTTCACACCCTTCATCATAAGAAGTGTATTTGAAGGGAAGCCAAAAAGCGTACTTCTCAAACTTCTTGCTTCGCATGCTTGCAGGGATGGAAGAATAATTCCGTACCCTAGCGTCTTCCCAATTGTGCAGTAGAAATTGTCAGTAATGTGCACATGGTCCACTAACAAAGAGAAAAATTATGTACTTTACTTTATAGGAAAAGCTTCAGTTTCCCCAAATTGTATTTTTAGGAAGTGACTAAGGTAGATACTCCATTGAGGGGAACAAACTATTTTTTTTTATTTTATTTTCTTACTGTATTTGAAAGGGTCTCCATTCTGTTAGCCAAAATAGAGCTTCTGTAATAGTTACCAGAAACTTTTTTGAAATTGGAAAAGCTATGTCCAAAAAACATGGATCTTGTTCCATGTTAGTTAATACTAGAACTTGGGGACTGGAGCAAGATTTGCTGCCCTGGCCAAGCCTTTCTGTTAAAGAGAGTTAAACTGAGAACCCCATGCCATCAATGCTGTCTGCATTTCCCTTCTGCACTCTGGGAGCTGCCCAGGCCTCCAGCCCTCCTTCCTTTGTGCCCAGGACAAGGTTCCCTGCTCCTGGATCTGCTCTTTCTCCCCAGAAGTCTCCTCTCCAAGTCCAGGAATAGGCATGTATTTGTACACTCTTTGAGATGGCCTTCCTTGTATTGGAATTATATCACAGGCGATATGAATTTAATTTGCATCTTGACTTTATGATCTATAAGCCTTCTGAAGGCCGGATCTACTTCTCACTTACCTGACTCATTTATGGGTCTGTCCCCTAATGTACTTTTCAAAAAAAACCGCCAATATTTATAAAAAGATAAGAGGATGGATTGCTACTAGAAAAAAATTGTATTACAACCCCAAATATAACAATATTAATATATATTGTCACAGAAAGTCATGTAGTCCAGGTGGGACTTGAATTAATTTTTAAACCTGTAACTCCCAAATCCTGGGATGCAGGCCTGTCCTACTCTGTGGAGCTGAATAGGCACTTTGGACTTGAATGCCTTTTGTTATTTACAAAGTCCTTTTGCATGCATTTCTGTGTAGCTCAGCACTATGTTATACTGTATACATAAGTGTGTAGTATATATGTGTATGTATATCCATTTTGTGTCTGTGTGTTGCTTATATTGAACAAACTCACACATTCATATACAAACTGAATTCTGTAAGGGAGAAGCTGCTATGTTGGCTGTTGGAACCTCACTTCAGCTCTTGGCAAGAAGGAAAAGCTCAAGGAAGATTTGTTAGCTGAAGGAATGAAGTTATTACCTCGTTCAGGCTTCACCATAGTCATCCAAAGTGCATAAAAGTCCATATTGTATCTTGCGTCTTTTCAAGTTGAAAAACCGAGACCTGCTGAAGGTCTCAAAGGTAGACAGTGGCCAAACCAAAACTTAAACTCTATCTTTCTAGATCCATAATCTTTGCCAACTTCTGGGAATTTTCTATATTAATAGCAATGCATGAAATATTTCACGAGGAAAAATTGCTTCCAAATTTAAATTCATGATGCATATGCAGGCAATCAGTGACTTTTCAATCCAAGGGTAATGCAGTTGGTGCGGCTTTCGGGGATAGGGCTTTCTTTCACCCACTCTTCCTGATGCGCATGTGTCAATGCACACACTTGCACACTACGCAGCCCTCACTTCATACTTAACCAGGCTTGTTAATTCCTCCTCAGGTTTTCCATGCTCTGATCTCACTGGCATCTCTTATAGCTTCTGCTTGACCAGGCACCCACACAACATTTGTTATTGGGATGTCGACCAGTGTAAAGGCTAGGGGAAGAAAGAAAGCTGGCCCATATAGTGTAGGACTAGGGCCTGGTAGTTGTAGAAGTTTGCTTTCATCCTGATTGTCGCTCATGCCAGGAAGCAGAGTAAAACCTTTACTGATGACTAAGTTGTATTGGATATTCCAGCATGTCACTAATCACCACAAGATCCTAATGGAATACCATTCTTATTGGGATGGGAACCAAGGTGCAGCACTGGAGAGAGATTACAGAAACACCACAGTCAGAAAAGCTGGGCCCTTAAGCCCTATTGCTAGAAGAACACACAAACCCTTACATTGAAATTGGCTGCAGAGTGTAGGTGTTAGCGCAGTCACTTTCTCTTCTCAGGAGCCTCTCTCTTGTTTTCTTTAACTTAACAAATCTTCGTAAATGAGAATGAGGCATACAGTGCCCTGAAATCACACTAAAATACAAGGGAACTACACTCATTTCCCATATCCCCATATTCAGACAGACAGACAGACACACACACACACACACACACACACACACACACAAATAATTGAAAAATCTTTTAAAAGGATTGCTGTGGGGGAAAAAGATGACTTATGTGGCTCAGCAGTTGAAAACTCACTGCTCTTGAAGGAGATGTGAGTTTGGTTCCTAGCACCCAGAGTTGGTGGCTCATAACATCCAGAACTGCATTCCCAAGGGTATTTAACGCCCTCTTCTGGATTCTGCAAGCACCTGCACTCATAGATCCCTCCTGACCAGAGTCTGTCTCCTTGACTCTCTTCCTGTCTCTGCCTGTCTCTCATAGCGAATGTAAAAATAATATAAAATACAAGAGAAAAGTAACATTAGCTTTTAATCTAAAGTTCATGTGGGTAGGGTGAGTCACTGAAAATTGTACAAAAGAGATCTTAAGTTCCGTAGGATGTTGCAAAGTCTGTGGCAATGCAGTGAGTAGCCGAGGAACTCTGTAAAAACCTATTTTTGTGCTCATGTAGACAGATGGTAATAAGGTAATGGGATGTCTAGTCTATGCAGATTCACAAGTCTGGTTCTGCATTTGACCATGAGTCAGGCCTTGGACATGGTTTCTCCATGTAGACATTTCTTTCTCTCTTCGTTTCTCATAAATGGCTAAGAAGACTTGCAAGAAGCTGTATGCAGGTCTTTTTTACTGAAATTATCATTTGAGGAAGCACTTGTTCTCTAACACTTACTGAACTCCACCCCACAAAACATGCCCCTACTCAGATGTTACCTCCTGTACATCATTTGGAAGATGGATTGTTGGGGTTTCCCACCAGTCCACAGCTCAGTTTCTATTTCCAAATTCTAACTGCCAGTTCCATATTTGGTTAAGATCCTTCTTCTGCCTGGTATCCTAGGGAAACAGTTTGCAAAGGCTGCTGTGTCCCTCTGCCTTCCTGCCTGAGTTTTTTTTAACTAAATACCCAGATTATTTCCTAATCTACAAGCGAATCACAAGACTGCAAAAATTTGAAATATGTTCAGTGTGAGCACTTACACAGTTATGCCTGATAGTGTAGAGCAAGACACTCGCATTTGTGACAACTTATGTATATATTTATAGCCACTTTGATAAAGCCAATGTAAGTGAATACATAGTTGGGCTATGTGTCAAGAAATCTTAATTTATAAATGCAGAGACATTACACTTATATTGTGAGCGTGGACCTGAAAACCTCCCTGCACACCATTCCCAGTCAGTTGTGACATTGCTGAAGGGACCATTGGCTTGAAGTTGTCAAGATAAGATGAGTTAGTTAGCTTCAGGCTGTATCTTTTCACCTACAAGAGGTCCATCCTCCACTTGTCAAGCTAATTTTGAACCTTTATCCTAGAGTTTTTTGACCAAACTAGCATATTAAGTAATTGTACATTCCATAGTCTTGGCTTTATACTCCTAGATACATAGGTATTAGACCATCAGAATTATAGTTTGGGGTATAGTGGTGAATGTCTGAAATTCCAGGCAAAAGGATTCAGAGGTCAGGACCATTCTGGGTTATAAAACAAGAACATACCACAAAAGCAAACAGTGTAGATTAATCTAAGCAGTATCCTATACAGATTTGATTTTTATATCAATAAACAGTTTTCTCCCAGATAAATATGTATACTTTTCAATTTTTGAAATACTCTAAAATTTCCATCCAGCACACTTAATTTGGGTAGCAGGTTATTAAAAATTAACCTATCTAGCTTCTAAAACTTTGGATCCTAGTTGCTAAATTCACCATTGAATATTATTGGAGATGAACAGAGAAGAAGGAAGCATAGGTTTTGGCATTTTGGGCACACTAACCTTGTCCTTGTACTTATTCTGGCCAGTCCAGTGCTAAGTGAGATCCAGAAGATGTAGGTAAGTAGGTGAGCTGGGCCTCTCACTGGAAGCTTGTGAATAAAGAATGTTTGGAGAAGTAGACAACCTAGGTCTTATCATATCCCTAGAGTTAGAGATGGAGTCCTTAACAGCTAGAATCTGGTGTTTCATTTAATTACTTTTCAAAATGCCACTACCAGAATTTTTATGTAAATACATATTTTACTCCCTGAGGCATGTTAATATGAAATCAAAATTATACAACATTGAAAGGAAAACACAATTTCCTTTATTTTCACTGGATCTTTCTAATGTGTTGTTGAAAACATGCTATAGGACGTTGAAGATGCACAGACTTTGCCAATGTCTCCTGAGATATTTATAGTACAGAATCATAGGACCATGTCATCATGATGATCATTAGACAGCTCACAAAATGCAGTTCAGTAGACTATGGGGTTAGCAGTGATCCTGAGCCCCCCACTGTAGGAAGTGCAGATATCCTTAGGGAAACAAGCCCTTAATTAACAGGCACAGAGCTACACTATGTGCTATCAGTGGTTCATGCCTCAGAAAGACATGCTTATTTCTTATTAGATGTTTACATGTTCTGTCAAACATTGTTTGTCTGCCTTGTTACCCACATCATTCCTAGAACAGACCTTGCCTGTGTGGCTGCTGCAGTTATCTTCATTTTTAGAGGGCACTGAACCATAGAGAAGGTGAGCTATTTGTACAAGGCTATACAGTTAACAATAATTGAGTTCTGGGATGTATTCTCTTGTTCTGTTCTCTAAAAACAAGTTGAAAATAAGTTCTTTTGGGTTTGGCAGGTTAAGGGACAAGAACCTGAAGATTAGTGGACCAACCCGGCAGTGTGGTGAGGTGGGGGAGAGGGATATGGAATGCCTGGCTCTTGGTGTTCATAATAATAGACATCACATGAGCAGTGGGTGGCCTGGGGTCAAAAATTGTCTCAGAACTGGTGTTGAGAGCATGGAGCGAGCTGATCTGGAACAGAGAGGGGAGGTGATAAATGGGATGTAAACAAAGCTTAGTGGTAGAATATGAAAGCCCTCCAAAGTCAGGCTAGCAAAGCCTCATTCCACTTCCCCTGACTTATCTAAGTGTCACCACTAGGCACGCCTGGCTACCAGACCAGCTTAGCAGAGAGATTGTATCCTGTGTCCACAACAGAACTGGGTTTGAGGTCAGAAAGCAGCTTCTTAAAGATGGCATCCCAAGAAAAGTGCCCATGTTCAAACCCAAGTAAGTCAGAGCATTTCTCTGCCGGTCATCCTTTGCTTTAGCCCTGTGTGCCTCAACAGGCAGTGAATTCAGGTTGCTTATATATTCCATCCCCTCTTGGGATACTTTCTCTGCTTTTCTTTAAATAATTTCTGGTTTGTCACTTCCTAGAACCTTTTATCCATGCACAATTCTCTATATGATGATGATTTTAATATAGTCAGGATAATATTCCCTTGGCCTTATAGACTAGGGCTGGGGTCAGACAGCCTTGAGCCAAAATGTTACCATTCATGACCTATGTAATGCTCAATTTCCTCGTCCATATTATGGGGGACATTAACTGCATTTGCTTTATAGGAAGTTATGATTATTAAATAAAATATTTGGTCCAGTGCCCTATGCAGAAGTGCCAGTAAATGTAGTCTTTATTATTTTGAATAATAGCATGAAACACCGATAATGAATCTTGGCATGAAAGCACTTCCTATGCTGGCTTTCTGTAGCTTCTGGCCTCTACCAATGGGAATAGAAGGCATAGAAAATTCGAGTTTCCTTTAAGGTGAAACTCTGAATCATCACCATGCCTGACCTATGATAGATGTTTCTGCAGAGAAGCCATAAAATATTTTGATACAGTCAGGGCAACAACTCAGTCTAGGTCTGGGATCAGATAACCTTGAACCGAAGTGTTGACATTCATGACCTATATGGGATGGTGCCCATGGAGATGGCAATCCATTATGAAGAAACAAAAGGTGACATATCTCATGCCTTCTGTTGGTTAAGTAGCAGCTGTTCTTGTCCCTGGTCATCCTTCAGAACTTGCTAGGAAGCCATCTAATACTGTTAACTTCCTGGTCCTCACCTTAAGACGAAGATACTGGTCTTTGGGGAAGAATTGCTGTAAATTCAGTCTCCAGTGATTCTGGTGAGCAGTAGCATAAAGCACTTGTGGCATATACAGACAAGATAGGGGAGCGTGGGAAAGTACTCATGGTGGCACACATGGTCTTCATGTAGCTAGGTCTGCACAAGAGTGCAACTAATTACATCTTGGCTTCTGCTGGGTTTCTTATCTATGTGGTATTTGCAGGAAGTTTTAAACAGAACAGGGGAAAGGGGAACCTCAACATCAAGGATGTGAAAGCTGCATGTATTCAAGCAGGCTTTAGGCATCCGACTTAAGCTAAGGGGGAAAACCAAAGGAAGCTGGCTCATGTGTGGTTAGGAGAAAAAGGGTACTGATTGAGGACCTCAGAATCAAGCTCTCCAAAAGGCCCTCTCTTTGCTTTGCCTTTAGGTGTGTGCCCACTCCTGAACCCATCAGACAACAGGGCATAATTCCAAAGCCACGGTCAGATAGCCCTGGATAATCTCAGTGTATCCCAACAAAACAGGCATCCACTTAGTTGTGCTTAGTCTTTCTTCCCCATGCTTCCTCCTTATTTCTAGTTTCTAAGAGAAATGTTCTAGTTCCATTCTGCCTTGTTCATTCTACAGATGAGCAAACAGTAACTCCAGGTTCTCTTCCCAGTGGAGACCAGTCTCCTGGCTGCCTATGTCCTGCACCATTTTCTACTCTAACTCCAAGTGCAGAGATGACAGACCAACTATGAATGTTATCAACTTCCTTGCTGACTCTTGAGTTCTCCACCAAAGCTTAGAATAAACAAACATAAGAACTAGGGTTCTTATCCTCAGGAATAACTGACATCCCTTCTTTTTGTTGACAAAATTCTTACCTTAACTGCCCCACATAACTACTGTAGATGACCCATGACCTTGCTGAGAACTGCTGCATGCCAACGAAGACTTAATTTCCGCTAAGTACTTGAGAGGAGAAAAACAATAATCTATGTGATGGGCTTTTGGCTGAAACCCATATCCTCTAGAAGGTAGAACTTGGCATAACTCATGTTCTAGTTTAAAGAAAGATGTTTTGTTCTGATGTCATCTGCCTAATTAATGTAAAAGAGGATTGAATTTTTCCTATGCAATATCATTTAGCCTTAGATTTTAGAGTTAAGTGGCCCAGATCAATCCTGATCTTTTGAGGCTTTGTAGATGTCCTCAGTTGGAATGACCTGCCCCTGGTATTTGTAAGGTGTTGTACTCATGACTCAGGAGCAGTACAGGAATGTCCCTTCTCACATTTGCTTGTCCATGCCATCATATGTTGAACAGTACCTACATGCCCAGATAATTGGAGGAGAGCATTAGGTTATTCAGAATATGGAAGAGGACACTGTGCAGCAGGAGTGTCGTGTACTTACTAAGTACTAATCAGTGTGTTGATGAAGAGGAGAGGAAGCTTGAGAAGATAAACTGTTGATCTGACTGCATTTGTGGTTTTTAAATACAAATGTTTCCTATGGCTCCTGTTTTCAATAAGAGCATATTGAAAGCCTGTTTTCATGACTGACATCCCACTTAAGGACAAGACAAGGAAGCATAGTGGTGGTCCCTACCCTCAAGGAGCTCACAGTCTATTGAGTTGCCTTTCTGATTCTCCCACTAGATTGTGAGCTCCTGGAGGGCAGGCACTTGAATTCATCTGGAAAGATATATACAATTCAGAATGAAGCTTGCACACAATGCTGGCTCTGTTGCTTCTTCTGTGATCATGACAGTTACTTGATTACTTTGGGGGAATGAAATGTAGGAAGATTGGATGAGCAAAGGAAGAGAGAGGTTGGTTTTTCTACCTTAGTGTTTGTTGGGACCCAATGAATTTTTGCTGCCTGGCTCATCCCTTGATGCCTTGGGATTGGGAGGACTTAAGGTTGAGATCTGACATCTAGTTTGGATCAGCAGCAGACCTGTTCTCTGCTTGGTCAATACTTAAGATCTAGGCTGTAAGCTAATAGCCAGGGAAAAGCTTGGGTTCTGCCCCCTCAATCCCAGGAGTGTGCCTAGTAGAAGTCAGAACCAAAGTCAAAAGAAAATGATGAAATTTACTCTCTGGCCAAAATTATTTCACCAAGGAGAACCAAGTTTCTTGGCAGGACATGTTGATTTGATTGCGCTTAAGTAATCAATTGTATTTGCAAGTAACATAGTCATTCTCACAAGTGTCTTAAAGGGGAGGTATTGGCTATCTCTGCTGCGTGCTTGAAACTTTTCAGAGCGTTTTTACAATTCATTACTCACTTGTTCCAAATAAAGTCTCTGAAGTCCCTGTAGTAGGAGTGTCACCCTTCACGATAGTCACTGTTTCATGAGGCATGACTAAGTCCCAGAGGAGTTGGTGACTAGCCTGAAGTGCTTCTACCTGTTTGTGGATGATATGCTAATGGCTCAGAAGGAGAGAAGTGCTAATCACTTCTCTCTGGCTAACACATCGGGAACTCTGAGCTTCTGTTCTGGCTTATGGTTTAGAAATTCAGAACAGAGTGTTAAAGATTGCTTCTTTGGCTTATGAAATACTTCTTCCTGTGACTTTGACAAGGTAAACCTTGTCAGTTACGAGCATTATCTCCCATTCAGGGTATTGTCAATATTTCTGTTTAACAAGCACTTAAGTAGTTACATATTGTTTCCATCAGTCATCCATGTCCAAACCTACTTTATCCAAAATAGAATCGGTGTACTCGAGAATAGGGAGGTGACATGTGGGCAGGTTAGAATGTGGTCTTCTGATTTCTGAGTCCAATTTTCTTGCCTGATGGAGCTTCTCAATCCCAAGATCTGGTCTCCCTGCTGTTGCTGTTTAGGAATTAGAGCTTGGAAAAACTAAGTGTAAGCCTGCTGTAGTAGCATGAAGTATCTGGTGATGTAAAAAGAAAATCACACATTATTCAAAGGCTCTGCTCATTTGTCTAAAGAAATTTATCAGCAGGGTTTACCTCCAATTTCTCAAAAAACAAATCTATTCAGTGTTTCTTCAATGCACACGTTGAGATGGAGAAGCTGGCCTAATTCCACATTCCCTTCTCTCACAAGTAATAACACATTCTAAAGGATGCTAAATAGGTTGTCAGATTTGTAGATGGGTTCTATAAATACGTACCCAAATCTCAGCAGTCAAAATCGAACACAGAGAGAGGCCTGCCTCTGTGACCTTGCTTGCTGCATCTCCCCCTCCTTCCAGAATCACTTTGGTTGTTAAGAACACAAAAGCCCAGAGCCAGACAGACCAGCATTCCTTGTTAGACTTCAGCTGGCTGCTTGCAGGCTTTGGTTTCTGATTCTTCATTTCTTCTTTCTATGTGACTCTTTATCTCAACTTAAGCCTCTTGAGTTTATATCTCTTAGAGAGAAACAGTATCAATGTCCCCTTAATGTCAATTTGAACTGTTGGAACCATGTGGTATTCTACAGCACGTGTATTCTCACTTCTACATTCAAGTGCTTATCAGTGCAGTATCTGCCCATGTCTGGTCAGTTCATGCTATTTAGACTAACAAATTTTCACCTTTAGTTATGCATGGACTATAACACTGTGGCCTGGAGCTTGGAAAAAGAAAGGGAAACATACCAGCTGACTCACTTTTATGTTTCCCAGGTTGTGCTAAGACAAGGGACTAGGGATAGGCTCCAACTTGACTGTAGTAACTAGCATTCTCTGTTTGCACCTTGGTGCTTTCTGTCCCCATTGCTGAATGAGAGCAAAGGGGAAATACCTAAGCAGGGAAAACAGATGAATTGCAAGTATTTAGAGTAGAGCTTGCTTGGCAAATTTTAGCTGGCATGGTTCTGGGTAGATGGCTCAGCAGTTAAGAGCTCTTAACTCTTAAGCTCTTGCAGAGGATCCTCGTTCAATTTCCAGCACCTACATGGTAGCTTCCAGCCATCCACATCTCCAGAAACAGGAGATCTAATAACTTTTTCTGACACCCACAAGCACCAGGCATGAACATGGTGTGCATACATGCAGGCAAGACTCATAAATGTAAAATAAATAAGTCTTAAAACATTTAACTGCCATGTTGTAGGATGCCGGGGATACGTGGTAGGGATGCGTGGTAGGGATTTGTAAGTTCTTGTTGTGCATCTTATGTGCTTGCCTGATGTTGCTTCTGCTCCATAGTTTGTTGAAAAAGAAAAAATAAGTTTGTGAAGCAGATGAACATTAAACACAGGGAAATGACCTCA
Source organism: Tokudaia tokunoshimensis (assembly GCA_036184795.1). NCBI lineage: Eukaryota > Metazoa > Chordata > Mammalia > Rodentia > Muridae > Tokudaia > Tokudaia tokunoshimensis. Next base: position 11,045,885 of record BTHU01000015.1, read on the forward strand.
AGAAGCAAAATGATTGTCTAATATAGTATTTGGAAAATTTATAGAGAAAAATATAGAGTTCTTACTGGCCTGTCTGCTGTGTTCTTAGTTTATATATTTCTATAATTTTCTTGTTAAAAGAAGGGGGAAGGAGGAGGAGGAGGAGGAAGAAGAGGAGGAAAGAAATCCCTGACTCTTAGTTACTACGTATAATTGTAGATCAAGTTATAGAGGCAGTCAATATTGAATTCATTCCATCCATCTATATGACAGTGTCAGTGTTATATGAAGGTGCCTTATGTACTGAAAAGTAGGTGCCTAGGTAGTGGATGGGGAGTGTTTTGGCTAAGCTCTTATCTAAAGTCAGCACATAAAAATACTGCACAAGTCTATGGAAACTACCAAAGGAGAAGATAAAACTAGCCCAGTTTCCATTATTATGCTCTCCCCCACTCCATGGAAGCATGGCCGTCTCAGGACATGCAGTCCCAGGACACCCAGATTTCTCCACCTCGGCCTTCCTCCCGCATGCTGAGTTGCTGGCATGCTCATTTTCTCCAGTCTCTCATTAAAGTAATCACTTTAAAACATCAGTAGCAAGAGCGTGCATTTCAGTGAGTAATGTTTGGCCTCGTCTGGAACAGCTGGCCTGCTGTGCCATGGTCCTGAGGTGATCTGAAGACAGCTCACTCAGCAGCCTCATGTGGGTTGATGGTATCAGCAGACACTTTCCACCCCTTCACTAAACCACACTGCTCTCTTCCTACTCAGCATGGACAGTAGAGCAAATGGTTAGCAGAGAGACAGTGAGGGGCCTTGACCCTGTGCTGACCTGAAGCAAATAGGCTGCCAGCCTGACGCACCTGTTCCTTCTCCTCCAGTCTTCACCTGAGATGCCAAGTGTCTACATGCCCAGGTGTCCCACTTCCACTGTACCCAAGATGCAGTTCAGATGTTACTTTCTCTCATGAGTGTCTCCCCACTACCCCAACTGCAACACCCTTTTTGCTTTGGAGAAGAGTAACACTTCATTGCATTTTGCTTTGGCTTTGTAGACTTTGCTCTGATTTTCTTTTCTTTTCCTTTTTTTTTCTCTCCACGAGGACAGGGCCCATGTCTCATTAGTCTCTTCAGTAAACCACCTGCTAGGCATTTGGTTAATACTCTTATAATGATCGTGTTATTTACAATCATCTTGCTGTAATTATAATTGTGCCAAGTGAAAGCAGTGTGCTCTCCACATTTCACGTTTCCTGCTCGTTTCCAAAGCCTCCATAGATAGTCAAGAAGCACAGGGAGCCGAAAACTCAACAGAAGCGTGAGAATGTTGAATGGCCTGGGGTAACGACTGAACCACTTGTAAATCAGAAAAATAATAGAGCCAGTGATAAGATGGTTTCTGCCTACTATTCCAAATGGGATGATGAACATAGCAAAACATTCAGAGCTCTATGTTGTTCATGATTAGGATGTAACACTGCATTTGTATCTGTAGGATTCTTACGGCAAATACATGTCATTCTGATTATACCGATACCCTGGATTACCTTCCTGGTCTCTAGGAGTGAAAGTTTCTACAATCATTGTGGTTTATTATAAATCCTACCTCCTCCTTATCCCAGCTCTGTGATCTTGAACACTTTATTAACTAAATTATTTCCCAGTTGCTCACTTGTGAGTGAGGTATCAAAGTACTTCTCATGGGAAATGGAGTGCATGGGGTAATAAAGCTGAAGGGCAAACTAGCAACAGTGACACTATGACAGGACTGGCGGGACGGCTCGATAGTGAGGAACACATACCACTTTCCTAGAGAGCCTGAGCTCAGCTCTGAGCACCCACAAACAGCAGTACACAGCTAATTGTAACTTAGGCTCTAGAGCCCCAGTTCCCAAACTTCCTAATGCTGTGATCTTTTAACACAGTTCCATATGTTGTGGTGACACCCAACCATATCTTGTTGCTACTCCATAACTATAATTTTGTTAATGTCTTGAATCATAATGTAAATGTGTGATATGACCCTCAGGTTGAAAATCACTACTTCTGAGGGACCTGGCACCTCTCTCTTGTCTACACATGTGCAGACGCGTGCCCACACACACACACACACACACACACACACACACAACAGATAATTAATACTGAGAAAAGAAGAGGGAGAAAGGGAACCAGCTGGAGGGAAGAAACCAATAAAGTTAAACTGTAATGATCTAAATGTGTGAAGATGCTGTAATGAAATTTAATTTCATGCTAACTTAAATAATACTTTGAAAGCCACAAAAGAAATACAAATAAAACCTCAAAAATACTTCCTTTGCTCACTTATTTCAAAGGTTAAGGGGAGAATTCATCCACAAAATAGTGATTTTATAAATATTCCTGTTGTGACTCCCAGGCATTCATAAAGCCCAAATGAGGAAAAATCTTTCCACAAAACAGTAGTGTTCTTAGAAAGTCAAGCCATTGGGAAATAGCAATGGAGACAGAAGGGAGAGGTCTTGGTGCTGGTTTATTAGGGCTTTAACCTCACCTTGATGGCAGTCAGCCCATGGGGTACATGGACTGAGGAGGAACGCCCCTTGTTGGTCCAGAAAAAGAACTCTGCGGAAGGCTGGCATTAGCACAGCCAGACGTGGAATTCGCTATAGACCACATCTGTCTGGACCAGCTGTTGCTGGTCTGTGTACACTCGCCAAGAATAACAGCAATCATTTTCACTTTATAGCAACTTCCATCTTGGGATCTCAGGATAAAGCATCAGTGTAGCTTAGGGCTCCCAAGATGCTTGTCAGGAATGAGCAAGCTTTACAGAACATCCAAGGAAAGCCACGACTCTGAGGAGCCTCCTGGGGTGGACAGAGGAATAAACCAGTTTTGAGTTAGACCTGCTTTTCTGATCTGAGTTTTCCTCTGTTGCAGCCTTCATTCTCAGATAACCTTGAGCAGCATAGCTTGCGTCCTCAACGCTCCTTTTGATTATAAATCAAAGGATTCATCAATCAAATGATCCCTAGTGTGCTTTGTTTCTGTAAAAACCACAAATTATGGCAAACCTAGAGATACCTCCTGAATTTTAGAGAGGGCCTGGTTCTTACAGAGAGTAGGGTAGTTCCCTACTATTTTATCCATCATTAGGACAGAACCCAGCAGGAAATCTTCTTATACTCATCACTAGGAGATGGCCCTGAACTTGAGCTTTTAATATAAAAAGACATTTTATGGTTTTTATTTTCTTCTGTTCTGAGGTTTAGCATTGACCCTCAAGTCTGCCATTGATAAAGGAGACAGCTTTTGAAAAGCAGTTTGATTGTGCTTAATTTTGAATGAAATTATTAAAACTGGGGCAGTTCCTCAGTGTTGGGAGCTTACTCTTCTGTATCAAACCTTCAGATGCTTTTTCGCTCTTGGCTGGCATCTTCATGCAAAAACAAGTACTATTTTCACCTAAGAAAATTTCTATTGATGTTACTTTATAATATATAATTTTAATCCCTTAAGAATGAAGGGTTAAAACATCCTGACTGTGGGAAAAACGTAGAGGGGTTGGAAGAGTACTGGGCACTCAGGCTCAAGAACACCCAAGCCTGAGTTAAACCCCAACTTCTTCACTTCCTGTCAAGGTGTGCATGCATGCCTTAGTTTGCCCCCTTGGCAGATCAATATGATTGCCTATCAAAGTTGCTTGGTGATTAAATGAGTTATTTAATGTGAAATATAACGGATATTATCTGATACCCGCTAAACAGTGCACCTGAAGTACTTTCACTTTCCCAAGTTATAAATCAAACACTAATGTGTGCCAAGCTCATAGAAGTCATGGAGACATTCCTGGGGCTACATGGCATGACTGGTTGGTCAGAAATGGCAGTGCCCCTCGCCTTTACATTCAGGATCGGTTCCTGCCTCCCCCTCCCTGCAGTGTTGATGAATGACACTTAAGTCTTCATGTTCTTCCGCCCACCTTCCTGCCACATTTGAAAGACATCCATAGCTCGGATTTGACAGGTTGTGTGAACATTTAACACAAATAATCATGAGCCACTGCTAAATACTAGCACATGCCATGCTTCATCTGCATACCACTCATGATGCCTCCAAAATGCCTGATCCTCGTGTAAGTTATACTTGGAAAATATAACAGTAAGTCTAACCACCTCCACCCCAAAAACATAAAACAAAAAATAAAAAGATGAGAACCATACAGAGTAGGTGGTGTGACTTCACATTGCTCTGCCCAAAGCCAACACTTTTTCCACTACACCACAATCAGTGTTTCTGAAAGCAAGAAGGGCTGCATTAGTCTCCAGCCTCTGGCATAATTAGCATCATGCTTTAATCAGTGAGGTTGACTGTCTTGATTAACCTTTATGATAGATCATGTAAGTTTCATATTTCTAAGCGAATATATAAAGATAGCTGTAAGTCAGTGGAAAAACACTGAGCTAAGATCAGAAGACTCATACTTAACTCATGGCTCTGCCACTCAGGGGTGTGGTTTTATCCAAATCACTCCTGATAGCCTGTTAACAAACCACTGATTTGATTTCCTGAATAAGGAAAGCTGGGGGTGGGGAAGAGGATGGAATGGAAAAGGAAACCCCAGGGTCATGATGTGACAGTCAAACTTTGGTGTTTGTCTCTGTTGGACCAGGTTCTTCACAGGCTGTGAAGAAGCAGGAAACTCCAGGGAAATTTAATCTTACAGTGCTTAATCTCGTCTGAATTCTATCACGCCAAGTCCTCAGTCAGGCCCTGATCCTCTTGTCTTGTATAGGTCACAAGAGCATTCTGTCCTCTTGAATCCACATTATCCAATGATGGTGTTATAGAATTCACACAGCCTGGGCACACTTAATACAGACACTAAGTTCAGATCTGCCACAGGATGCAGCCGCTTATATGGACCATCTTACTTAACTCATAAGTTCTCTTAACACATTTATATGTTAAGTAACTGATACATATTTATCTTAATATCTAAATATCTTGTCCCGGGTACCAATTGTTGATTATTGGGTGTGGAATTAAAGCAGAAGTAAGAACCGTCTAGAATGAACACAGGCATTAATCACCTTAGGCACACTGATTGCTTTTCTTTGTCCTTTTGTTTTTCCTTCACATGCCTTGATTTTCTGACTGAAATCTAAATTGTTGAACTAGACATATCACAGCCATCATGATGATTGCCCTAATACCTAATATTTGTGCAGCCTTAAATCACTAATTTAATATGGATTTAGTTGAGCCTGCAGTTTCCCTACTGCATGGATACCTAAGAACAAGGGCTTTTCACCACTTCCTCCTGTTCTCTCTGTCCAGTTGTTCATCTCCCGGTTAAACTTCCGTGATTTGCTTTCTTCAGTCAAACAAGATTTTTTTTCCTGTTATTCCCTCTTAGCCACCTTGTTTACATCCCTACAGTCTCAGGCTTCCAACATGATCTCTGTCAGAGGGCAAACTTGTTTGTAGATGGTGGCATTTTCACAGAACAAAACATTGGCCTTTCTTGGCCTCCCAGGTGCCTTGGATTGCTGAGCAAGACACCCCTCTGACTCAAATGAAAACCACCTCCAGTTAGGTGAAATGTGGGGGGTTAACCATTTGTTTGCTGGTTTGCATTTCCCACGAAAAACTCAAAAACAGAAATTTACCTCAACCATGGAAAGTGATGTGCCAAGCACCGTATTTGCATATTAAAACTGAAAATGGATTTGCATGTTATTTCAGTGTCTTGTGTCACGTTCAGGCATCTGTCAATCCACTAGTTAGAAACAGCTTGTGCAGTGGGAAAGTGTTTCTGTGCATAAAAGACTGAAAAGCTCAGACCTTTCGCTTTTTCAACCTGTCCTCAGCCTGGATTCCCTTGGCTCACCTGGACTCTCATACTGAAAACACTGAAGAGGAGACTAGAACCCAATGTTTTGAAAAGTACATTTCTTATTTTCCAAAAACCATTCACTTTACTGCATTCTAATTAAATTATTTAAAAATAAACTACTTATATTCCATCACCGACACTTGGTTGGACTTCTAGTATTTTGTTTTGTTTTGATGTTCATAGTCAGTTTCTCATGTAGGTTATACACTCTTTTAATATACTCTGAAAATTATAGTAGCAAGTAACATGGGCAATCTAAGTACCTAATAACAAGTGACTAGGGAAACCTCATTTTGAACAGACAGCATATTAGAAACAGGGTCAAGGCTATAGGACAGGTAACAGACAAACTATGGTGTCTGTCTATTAATAGTGTAGCCTCTTACCAGATGCAGTGGTACACACACGTGTCATGCCTGCACTTGGGCACTGAGTGATGGAGGAAGGCGGATCAGGAGATCAAGGCCAGGCTCATTGCATAGCAAGTACAATTTCAGCCTAGATTTTATAAGACCTTGTCTCAATGAATGAATGAATGGATGGATGGATGGATGGATGGATGGATGGATGGATGGATGGATGGATGGATGAATGGGTATACCTTCAAATCAAGAGCCCCTCCCCTGCCATGTGCCCCCAATGGAACAACACATGCCAAGAAATCTTTCTTCACAACAAAGGATTAAATAGCTACTGCACTTTTCCAGGCCACCAAATTAAGATGAAACCTTTTCCTCTAGGAAGCCATCGCCACCTAGGTAGGGCATAAGCAAGGAAATGGTTTAATTTGAAAATACATCCATAGACAGTTCATCTATTCATCAGAATTCTGTGCCATCCATCCTTGTTGAGTGAAAATAAATGAACAGTCTTGTGAGCTTGTTAATGGCAAATCTATTTATCTAAGGTATAAAGCCTAACTGGTAGACTAGAGACCATAGAAATTTTCCCCATCATGGTTATACAGGAATAGGTTCCATTGGCCTCCTGTAGAGGCTTAATCTTAATCAAATTGAAAGGGATCCTCTCACTCTCAAGGCAGGCTTGCTTTTTCCTCAGGAGGCTCCCTGGGAGGCACAAGAACAGAAGCATTAGGGTGATACCTGTGACACAGGACTGTGGCCTCAAGTTCTTTGCATCTGTCAATGGAGGTACACACTATATTTTTTCTAGCTCTTGTCTCCTGGGTGGTGTGGCATCACTATTTAAGGCTTGTATGCCTGGAGAAGCAGGAAATGGGGGAAAGGATACTCCAGTCTCCATGTAACATGAGCCTTACGTCACTGATGTACATTTCAGTGGTAAAGGGATTATATAGGAAGGTTAAAAGTTCGGAGGTCGAACAAGGCAAACATTTACTAACATCTGTATTGGGAGACCTACTTTCAAAAGCACTCATTATTATGTAAAATGGTAAAACACTCTCTGACAACCAAGAATGACACTGATAGAAAGGTGGTGGATCACTGTAAAGATCAATAAACAAGCATTTCAGTTTGTTCTTCAAGAAAAAAATCACCATTGAGCTCGAAATGTCTTCGCTAGTAACTGTATCAGCTAGACTTAGTATTATACAGTGCTTCTTTGTATGAATTAGATAAATTACTCTTCAGCTTATAAATGAGAAGATCAGTAATAGAAAAGCAAACTCCTAAGGGATTAAAAGAAATCAGGACTCAAAGGCAGCAAACATAGGAACTCTTGAGGCTATTACCTCTGACGTGGGAGACTGAGGGAGGTAGCTATGGGGTATGGGAGCCACTTTGGCTTGTTAGATTGCCACAAAACCTTGGTGTGCTAGCACTGCGGCTTCCTCATGGATGCCCAGCCTTGCTCTTGGTTGTAGTAGCTTTTCATTAAGCTCGTCTTGCTGAAATACAGATTCATCCATCCTCTCCTGTGGCTGCAGCTTTGGCTTTGGAACAAAAGTGTGACAAAGAGGTTGTGGGTTCTCCCTGGCAACAATCATGCAGAGCCCTCTCCTACCACATGGCCCATCACTGAAACACAACCAGTATCCCAGTGGATCCTCTGCCCCTGGCCAGAAAGAGTACTTCGTCCCTTTGAAACAGTGAAGCATTGAGAGTCAATGGGACATTCAGTAGGAATCTAGAAGTGGAAGCAGCCAAAGAAAATTAAGAAGTAAAAACTTGATACAGCCACATGTGGGGGTGGGGGTGAGGGAGGCTATCAGAAATATAGATTTTTTTTTTCTGGCAGGCTTTCAGCTCTAAAATGGGGCTAATTCTACCTTTTGAAAAGAAGATAATTTCAATGTTTCTTTTTACAAGAACATGTAATTGAAGTCATTTTCCTTCTGAGAGAAGGAACCTCTTGTACATCATTACAAATGGACAAGGAAAAAAGAGCATCTTTGCTACCTAAGATGATAGCGTGTTCATTATCATGGAATCTTTCAGTATATTTTGGCTGCTTTTTCTTACAGCTGTATTTGTCTGGGCAGTGCTGTTCTGGTAAGATTTAGACTCAGTAAGTTCAATTGTTAGTACTCTGTAGATTAGAAATCAACAGCACGAAGCCGGGCGGTGGTGGCGCACGCCTTTAATCCTAGCACTTGGGAGGCAGAGGCAGGCGGATTTCTGAGTTCAAGGCCAGCCTGGTCTACAGAGCGAGTTCCAGGACAGCCAGGGCTACACAGAGAAACCCTGTCTCGAAAAACAAACAAACAAAAAAAAAAAAAAAGAAAGAAAGAAATCAACAGCAGGTAAGGACGCAGAGGAAAAATGACCAACAGCAAGGTCATCCTCAGTAACCTAAGAGGCTGATACAGTGGCAGTTATTGAGTGACCACTTCGTCACATGGATCCTTAGAACACCGAGCTACACTGCTAGAAGGAAGCTTCATTGAAGGGAGGAGTATCGGTCTGGGATCCTCCACGCTGCATCTCAGTGAGGGCTCTTTATCATGCATCCCATTTCTTCAGAAGAGAAGGGTCTGAGTTGCTCATACCTATCATCTTGTGAGGTTGAGGCAGGAGGATGATAGCTTTGAGGTCAGTTTGGACTCCATAGATAGGTTCAGGCCAGTTTGGCTACATAGCAAACTCTGCCACACCACCACCACCACCACTACCACCACCAAATATGTGTGTTGGTGGAAACTTTCCTTCTCTACGTAAGAAAAGGGCATGGAGGATAAAGTGGTTAACCTTCCTAGGTTCTTGATTTCATAACCCGAGCGCAGTGAAAGTTCAGTAGGCTGCAGAAGCCCTGCAAGCTGCCCGCTGCTTACTCAGACTCAGACCACTGAACGAAGCCCGAGATGCTTCAGAGGATGCTGACAAGTGGTTTATGTCCTCCTCTAATGGAAACCTCTGTACTAATGAGGTTTCCACTGACTCAGTGTGTATCTATTTTTGCAGACTACAAAATATCTCTTAACATAGAGACATGTTACTTCACTCTCAAGGTGGACAATGACACATGCTATACTATGGTCACAAACACATGGAGTAGAAGAATCAAGCAAATTTTTATACATGAAGAAACTGAGGCCCAGGAAATGAAAATAATTCCATAACGATCTTTAGTCAAGCTAAAGACAAAAATATTAAAGATACTCTGAATAGTCAGATATTTTGTGACTATGTAATAATATACTTAATCCCATATAAGACTATACAAAATGCTTCAAGCCTAATGAAATATAATGTGACTATGCTGGATGGCAGTTGCTGTTTGTGTTATTATTATTGTGGCAATTTTCCTTGCTCAGAAAGGATCCTGTCCTTTTGTATTTTCCCATTATTGTGCAACACCACCCTTAATACTTAGAAAAAAGTAGACTTGCATATGACTGTACATTTGGCATCATATGTCTTGTCTAATGACAGTTACCTGGGCAATAATTTAGCAGTGCAGACCAGACTAAATAGATAGTTGGATCCTTTATCACACACACACACACACACACTCAGTTCCCATGACTTTCAGCACTGGTCTTTTAATGTATCAGTTTCCATTTTCCCTCTTAGATTGTGAAGTAACGCAGCCTATAAGGCAGAGTCTTCTTCATTTTCCAGTAACTGAAGGACTAAGCCCCCACCTTCTTGTGCATCACCTGGCAACTTCAAACTGGGAATCAGCTTCCTCTGTGCCTAGAATCAAGAAAGAAATCAGTAGTTAGCCACACTAAGTAAATTTCACAACCTTTAAAATTGTCTTAGTTACAGATTGCCCAGAAATACCCTCATGTCTGGGAAAATTTTGTGTGTGTGTGTGTGTGTGTGTGTGTGTGTGTGTGTGTGTGTGTGTGTATTTTGTTTGTTTGGAATTTTATCTAGCCTGCAGCTCACCAGGTAGGCCTGGCTCTGTCTTACCAACCCTGAGATGACTAGTATTATACAATAATATCTACTTTTCTTAACATAAATCCTGAGGATTGAATTAAAGTTCTCATAGTTGCAAAGCAAGTTGAGCCACCACCCAGTCCTGATTGCATTTGCAAATAACCTTGCAACATAAAATCTCATAATGTTCTCTCAGCTAAAATAAAGACCTGGCATTGACTGCTGTCTTCCTTACGGCTCTTTTTCCCTCTCCATTTCTTCCACGTATTATTCCTGTGTGCCCTTCCTTTTCCCTCCCTTATTCTGTGTTATGAAATCTAATCTATCCTTCAAAATCAAAGGTTCTTTGTCTTCCAGCAGCTTTCTTCTTGCACAACTGGACACTGGAATCATACCTGCATCTTAGTGTCTACACATTTTTGTGATTATATACTTTAGGTCTTATTCTTCTACAACTCTTTAAGTTGTCAGAGGTAGAAATTCGTAATTGAATTTGGTATTTGAAGTTCTTGGCACTTAGCAATTTCTTAGGAAGTGTAGGTTAAGAAAAGTTTGAAATTGTCTGAAACCTGTTCACTTGACAACTCACCTGTGTGGCCTAGGATGCTCCTATGTCTTTAATAAGTGATTCAGACATTTCAAAGAACATGCATACTGATGATTAATATGAATATTTAAAAGAACATATTTTCCCCAGAAAAAGATAGGCTGATTTAATTTGTTCCACACTGAGCTGTAAACTTTCATATACATAAAAATCTTGGCCTATACTAGAATAAATAGATATAAATCTAAATTGCTGTCAAATAATGCAGCTAGAAGGGCTTGAAGACACTAGTAGAGAACATTGAGAGGCATTGCATTGTAGCACATATACAGACTTGGTTCACCATGGAGCCTGATCTACTGTTTCTCAGAGATGGTCCACCACAGGGGTGCTCACACACCCACTTGACCTATGCAATTTTCACATCCATAAAGCAGGTTTTCATGTCAAATGCGGCCATCATCTAAGCATCTCAGATTATTTGTATGTGAAAGCAAGCATCTTGGAAAGGGTCATGCAAGTGAGGAATCCTTTAAACATAGTAAACATTTCACCACCACTTCTACTTCAGAAGCACGAACTCACAAAACAGTGGGAATCATCCCATCCCAGTGATTCTTTCAAATATTACAGTTGTATGTTTTTACCCTAAACTGTGCTATGATTGCTCATTTGAAAATTAATGAGTTGAACACAGTTGTCTGGTGTCCTTAAGACATCATGAGCACTAGTCTCTATTATAAGGGAGAAATTGCAGAGATAATCTGCCCTATCAGAGTAAGAAGTAAAATATGGAACTTCTTACAGGATTGAACTCAGTGTCCTGGGCTCTCTTCCTTGGTGTAAAACCCAACTCTTAGCTAAAGACTCTCATGGTTTAACAGCATTTATTCTACAGGAGGTCAGTATTATACATTGGATGGGAAGGTAGGAGAATCTCAGAGACAAACTTCAGTAATACCATGAAATCATCCTTCCTCATAACAACTGATGGAGTAAATTTCGTTCCCAGCTTGACTGGGGTTCCACTGGCAAGTTCTCAGCTTTGTTTTGAAAACAGGCATCCATTCTATGGAGAAAACACAAATCTAGGGTGTGTTTTTTTCTCCTAAGCTAATAATATTCCCTTAGGATGCTGTGCAGTGGCACTGTGCTACAGCTTTCATTGGACCACATGTCACATGACAAACAGCCAGTGCTTATAGTGCATTGTTATAGTACAATGACCAATATGCGAGGCACATCAAAGGCTCCTTTGGTTTATAATGTTTTCAATTTACAAATGAGTTTATCAGGGTATATCACCATGCTAAGTCTGATAGCATCAATATACAAAAAGTAAATCTAAATGGAAAAGAACCTTTCTAAATTTGGCAAACTAGGCAAGAATATTTGAAGAATAAAAAAAAATGGTCCTTCCACATCTGTGAAATACTGACAAGAGTACTTTGAGATTAGTCTTTTTTGAAATGTAAGTGCTAAGGGTAGAAAATCTAAATTTCTGGATTAGTTTTGTAGAAGATGGATTTAGTTTTTTACCTGTTGTTTATTGAAAAAAATAAGATACCTAGTCTAAAACAATGATAAATTGCGTCCTTTGGAAGCAGGATTTTTGTGTATTCTTTAATAACTGTGGAGTGAATTGAAACAGCTAGCATTGCTGTTCTTAGCAGTGACAGTTGATACTTTTGCAGTGCTTCTCTGTTGGAGGCAATGTGCCATACCTGGTTGGGAGGAAAGTACATGGGTAGAATTTGGGTTTAGATGTCAGCATCTTTTATTGCACACCCGAAGGAAAGCAACTGGCCCCTTTCCATCTTCACTGTTTAACTGTGTAGGCCATGGTAGGTCAGCCATTCTCCTGTTATAGACCAAGCATCTAAGGGTATATTGGTAGCACGGATTTATTTGATGGGTTTTTTTAAAGGGGTTATTCAAAGTTGGGTGGGTAGGGAAGTAGGATGAATCTGGGGCGATTTGGGGTGGGATAAATAGGATCAAAATATATTATAATTCTCAAAGAACTAATAAAAATGAGGAAAAAAGAATGAAAGGATAAACTAAAAAGCCAGCAACTCAATAGATTCTTTAAGGTATACTACAATCCTTTTAGGGCAAAATAATGTATACAGCTGAGAAGTTGCTCTAGATTTAATGTTTAATGTTCATTGGATAGATGAGTTAGTCCAGCATGGTGTCTTGTCCTAATGTCACCATAACTAGCCCTGCCTTGATCTTCTGGCATTTCAGCTTCCCTGTCTCACAAAGAAGAGAGTGCTGACACAGGCCATGGTCTGTCCCCTTCTTTCCTATACACAGCTTTGGAATTTCATCTTACATGATTCTGAAGACCCAAAGTCTCAGCCAACTGTTGCAAGAGTGTAAACACCATGCAAGCACACTCTCTACCTCTCTTCCCACTCAGAGTGACCAGTGCTATCCCCATTTCTAAACTTTTATTTTTTATTTCCTAATTAAAGATTCTGGGTTGATAATGACATGTTAAAATGTAGGAAAGGGAAATCTGCTCCCTTATGTGTATGTACCATCAAGCTGTTTTGCCACTAACATCTGACCTCCCTTTCTTTTCACACATTGGTAATCTCATTGATTGTCTCACATATGTTCTAACCTGAATTTCCATCCTCTTATACTGCAGTTCTTCAGTCTCACCTGCCTAGGTGAACAGTACTGGCTACTTCATCCTATGTCTGCCTACTTACAGCTCTGGGAAGGAAATTGCACAGATTCCTTGACTGGGTAAAACTCTTTGCTTTCTAGATCCCAGGACCAATAAGATTCATCTTATTTTCCATCTTAAATGTATTTGAACAGGAAAATACAATGACTGAGAGCTTTTTATTGTACCTGAGTTTTTTCCCTTGGGTTTAAGAAGCCTTATGTATTTTTTTTCTCTTTCTCTGCATTCTCTCCTAGGAAGCTTAACCCCTGACAGTGCACTTTTGACAGATGTTCTGTCTCTATGGGTTTGCCTACAGACTTTCCTCTGGATTATATTGTCTTTATTTGTCATCTTGCTAATTAATATACAAGCAATAACATGTCTACTTTTAGCAGTTAAATGAAATATTAGAATCCTACTATTGGAAACACAGATTCTAAAGTGTGATAGACTCGTCTAAAAAAAGAAGTAAATAAAGTGAAATGCCAAAGGTCAGACACTGTCTAAGTAATAAATCTTAGTGCACAGCACAAATCTACAAATGAATGGACCTGTCCTACTTCCTTCCCAGGACAAATACTCCTTGGTTTAGCTGATTGCTGTAGTGGATGTCTATACTACAATTAAATGGTTATATGCTTTCTTCCTTTCAGAGTGGATACCCTGGGCCTATGGGGCCTCCTTCAGTTCCCCCATCATTCCGCCCAGAAGATGAACTCGAACATCTGACCAAAAAGATGCTATATGACATGGAAAATCCACCCTCTGATGATTACTTTGGTGAGTGGGGACTAGAGCTGACTTCTGAAGTAAATTTCTCATTCCCTTTTTCCTAATTAGCAATAAGGATGTTATCAGCTCCTCTGGTGTAGTGTTTGCATCTGCTGCATGGAGGTAGTGTTCTCCACACACCAGTGTGCATGTCTGAGTAAACCACCATGAACTTCAGTGGTTTATAGAGTTATTAGACATGTAAAATCAACACACAATTTTGCCAATTTATTAGCTTGGCTAAAGGAAAAAATGGATTATCTTGTGTCCAAGTAGCTCTAAATATTTATGTATAATACTTGGAATCTGATGTGACTTAACTGTATTTTCAAATCTCCCCATGACTGAATTGTGGAAGAAAAAAATATCTGTTTTCCACTTCTTTCCTCTTTAAAACTAGGAAAAAAAATGAACACTGATGTTATTCTGTCCAGTCTTTCAGTATAAGTTGGAGGTATGTGTCATTTGTGAGATGCTGTGGACACAACTTGTCAAGGAAATTGTAATGCAGAAGGGATGAGACAAGCACAAAAGTGATTATGAGTGCACAGAAGAGAAGGTGAGAGTCCCATGAATGCTCAGGTCAGGTTGGACAGATTTTCAACACAGTGAAGAACAGGAATGCTTTATTAATCAGATGTTCACCCTTCAACCTGAACCCTTTAAAACAATATTAAATGTAGAGATTGTCTGACACTCAGTCTCATAAAGAATGGTATTTTTATAGCATCTAAGTAAATTTATTTCTGGGAAAATAACTTTAAAACTGCAAGATATTAACACGTGTCAAATAGGATACCAAGTTTTATCATTACATTGAGAGGATGCTGAGTTACCTATTATGTTGGTGTAATAGTTGCTAAGCATTCATTCTCTGTTTTGTGAGTCTTATCACAAAGTGCTTTCTGAGTAGGTTTTTGAAGGATGTGTAGAGAAACATCATATGGGTTGCTGTAATGAGTAAAGGCTCCGCTGAGGTAGAGAACTAAACAGGCTTTTGCATCCTCAAATATTACCTGCCTTTATGTCTTCCCTTTAACTTGCTATTCTACAATACAATAATGTATTTGACGATACATAATGATAGGAAAACTAAGGCCTGGAGAGTGAATGGAGTAGGGGTTAGTGAAATATAAAAAGCATACCCTTCCCGTACACAGACGTCAGTGTAATTTAGCTAAAACAATATGAGATGGGGATAAAGAACTAAATCCAGAGCTGGGAAGATGACTTAGCTGATGTTCTTGTTTGCTTTTCTGTCACTGTCATAAGGGCCATGACCACAAACAACTTGGGGAGAAAATGGCTTATTTCACTTTGCAGGGTAGCCCAATGTTGAGGGAAGTCAGAGAAAAAACTCAAGGCCATGCTCTTGGAGCAGAAAACATAGAGGAATGCTGCTTATTTGCTTGCTCCAAGGCTTGCAGCCACCTTTCTTTTTTTTTTAATAAAATTTTTTTATTGAATATGTTCTTCATTTACATTTCAAATGCTAAAACTTTTCCTGGTTTCCCCCCTCCCCGAAAACCTCCAACCCCTGCCTCCAAGTATTATGCCCCTCCATCCAACCCACTGCCTCCTACCCCGCCCCTCGATTTCCCTATGCTGGGGCATCTATTGAACCTTCACAAGACCAAGGACCTCTCCTTCCACTGATGCCCAACAAGGCATTCCTCTGCCACACTTTTGGCTGGAACCATGTGTACCCCTTGGTTGGTGGTTTAGTCCCTAGGAGCCCTGGGGCATCTGGGTGGCCAACATCATTGTTCTTACCATGGGGCTACAAACCCCTTCAGCTCCTCCAGTCTTCCCTCCATTGGGGACCCCATGCTCAGTCCAATGGTTTCAGCCACCTTTCTTATACAAACCAAGAGATACCACCTGCCCAGCGACCATACCATCAATAGTGGGCTAGGCCCTCCTGTATCAATTAGCAGTCAAGAAGATTACCTATAGACAAATTGGCCACATATCGGCACACAGGACAATCTGATGGGAGGCGATGGTTTCAGGGACATTGTTCAGGTAAGGTTGGGTCAGACACAAGAGTGTCAGTCTCCAGGGCTGAGCTGACCTGCAGGTTCTGTGCATGGTGCTGAGCAGCCTGACCCCTACTTACACATAATGAACCTACAAAGAGCAGTTGATTTCCATCTTGGGTCAGCTTCCATGAGGGCTGGGATTGTTAGAGCCAGTCTTACCTTCCTGAGCTTGGAACAATCCTGCTATCTATCTGACAGACTGACACCAGTCAAGATGACAACAGGTTAAATGTACATGTCACCAAGCCTGGCGACTATTTACTCCCTAGAGCCCACACAAGGAAATGGAAGTGGCTCCTGTGAGTTGACCTTTGACCTCCACCAGCATACGGTGGCTCAAACATCCTCCATTCCCACTCCGTGAGCCTCTGCAAGGAAATATTTAAAAAATCATTTTTAAAAAATAAATCCGGCCGGGCGGTGGTGGTGCACGCCTTTAATCCCAGCACTTGGGAGGCAGAGGCAGGAGGATTTCTGAGTTCGAGGCCAGCCTGGTCTACAAAGTGAGTTCCAGGACAGCCAGGGCTACACAGAGAAACCCTGTCTCGAAAAACCAAAAAATAAATAAATAAATAAATAAATAAATAAATAAATAAATAAATAAATAAATCCGATTCTGGTCCCTTCTGTACCCCTGATTAGCTTAGTATTGCTAGCAGTTCCCTGTATCTCCTGAGCCCAGTTTCCCATCCTGGTGATTTAAAGATGTAGAACCAGTGTTTCCTAGCATTCTTTCAACACTAGAAATTCACTGTAGAAACAACATTATCTCAAAGAAAGCAAATGGCAAGACTTAGCGTAAAGATTATGAGAATTGGCACAAATGCATGGAAAATAGTAAGACAGAAACCAGAGCTTAAAGCAGAGTACTGTAAAAGTTTATTGTGTTCCCTTCATTATAAGAGGAGGAGGGTATATATTAGAATCCAAGATAAACTAAAAAGAAAAAAGTTAACGATGAAAAATAAAGTATCTGTAATTAAAGAATATTAAAAGTGAAAAGCTGAATTTGGAGCATATGTGTTTCAGCTATCATGCAACAATATCTGCAGTAATAAACTGAGCAACTGTATCGACTGTAACAATGGATAAGTGTTACACACTCAGGAAAACAGATAAAAAATGATCCCTTAGAACTACCTTAGCTTTACGACATACGAGCTTCGAAAACTGGAGCAAAGTGTTCCCTGAGCCTCTGTTGGTGCTGTTTTATCTACCGGGGGGAAATAAGAGCCATCTTGTATGGTGATTGTGAGTAATGCATGAAATACTTATAGAAAGCACTCAGCCAAGTTCTTGGCATGTAGAATGTGCTCAATAATCAGAGTTCACCAAAGCTCCAGAGACTTACAGCTTATTTAAGAAAATAAGATATCCCTATTAAAAATCTATCAATAACACTTGATTTAAATTTAACTTGTAGTAGCAATAAAAGGTGCATCACCAACTGTCAAAGTAATCATTACCAAGTGGAGGCTGCTAACTGTGAGATAGGAGTAGAGAAGGGTGTGGTTTTACTGACTGTTTATGATATGGTAGTACTATTTTATGAACTTCAGAAATTAACTTATTTCATTTTACAGAAAAATGTAATCCTATGAAGTAGATGTTACTATCATGTTCCCATTAGAGAATTAAGACCCATGAATGCTAAGTGATTTTGCTCAATATCAACAAATACTGAGCTGTAGAACTTGGCTTAAAGCTGTGTACCAAGCCTGTATTGTTGAACTGAACACCATGTATTGGGATGGAGGGAGTTAGAGAAAAAACTTAGGGAAGGGTTTATTGGGGAGATTGCCTTTGGAGATCTGGGCAATGAACAATGAGGACTCTCTTCTAAATATAAAGTAAACAGGATATAAGTGAAGTCAGGGTTGTTGAAAGATAATGTACTTTATGTGAAAAACCTGGAAGTGGCTCTGTAGGCTAATCTGGCAGTGCTTGCCCCAGTGTGTATGAAAGTGTGTATGTCCCAGAGAGGACTGTGAAAATTATAGTGTGTTATTCTAACAAGAACACCAAGTGTTACATGGCTTCATCCACATTCAGGCCACAGTTCTGAGAAACTTCAGGAAAGGAAGGAAGATCTAGAAGTAGCAACAGAAAGATACTATGGAGTGATTAAGCTTGAAGGAGCCTTTAATCTTAGTTCAATTCATTTGGAAATGGGAAGATAATATACAAGTACAGCATTTTCTAATGGAGAAACTTTTGATTTGAAAGGGGTAAAGTAGTGAAATTTAAACCCCCATTCGGAAGTGGAAAATACTGGGCAACAGGTGGGAGGAGTAAATTAGCGCTAGTCTCTGAAAGGTTTCTATGCCCAGGTTAAAGCTTCTGGACTTTGCCTTCTCTAATGAGTTGCATGCTGAAGTCTAGTACCATGTGGATGGTTCCGTGGAGAAGACTCATGACCATAGCTGCAGAGCATAGTTTGAATGACATCTCTGCTTAGCAATGTTAAGTCAGGAGCAGAAGTACTGGGTGTAGACCTGCCTTCATCATTCCACTCTATATAAGGCCCATCACCATTTTGGCTACAGAGAAGCCCTGCTGTGATGGGTACAGACAGGAGAAGCAGAGCATCTCAGTACAGATGTCAGCAGGGTGGTTCTGTGTGAGCGGTCCATGGAGAAGAGAGGTTCATGGACCCCCCTGAAGATGGAGGAGGGAAGATGAAATAGCACTGTTTGCATCAGGGGTGTGACCAGAAGGAGAGAGGAAACAGAAAGAACTTGGAGACTGTAGAAAATTCTTCTAGCCATGCTATTAGAAGCAAGGCTGCAAGCTTTTTCTCGAGGTCATATCCCTTGGAGTAATCTGTGTTGGTATAAAACTAGCAAAGGGTGTTTACTTTTGAAGGGAGCCTCTACTCCAGAGATAGATGCTTAGAGTGATCAAGGGACAAAGAACTGGAAATCATTATAACTTCTGACAAATTCAAAACTTAAAGAGAACTTTAAAATTAGGTATCAAATGACAGAACTGAGCAGCAATCATGACCACTGTGCAGGTCTAAGCTACCCTGCTCGAGTAGTTTTCAAGGAAAATGTGAAGGAAAGGTTGAGCTGTAGACCATCTTGGAATGGCTCCTTGAGGTTATGTGAGTCTTCTAATTGCCTTACATCACAGACTTTTGTTTTCATCCAATTTGAAAGGAAACACAGTTGGCTATCCATTTGGAAAGGAAGCATAATTTTAACTGTCGCATTTGCGCACACATTCTCGTGTGTGTGTGTGTGTGTGTGTGTGTGTGTACCTGAGTGTCTTCATGTGTCTCAGTATGTGTGAGGCCACACATGTGTGTGTCTGTGTGTGTCTGTGTGTGACCATAGCATGGTTCCAAATGAAAGTTTTCTGACTGAGCTCTTCCTAGGACTGAACACAAATCTGTTGGAATGCAGAATCTCTGAAAGTGGATGTACTATATCTGAGAGTGGATCGAAAATATCTGTCAGCATATTTTAA
The DNA here is from genome assembly GCA_036184795.1 of Tokudaia tokunoshimensis. NCBI lineage: Eukaryota > Metazoa > Chordata > Mammalia > Rodentia > Muridae > Tokudaia > Tokudaia tokunoshimensis. Next base: position 11,065,569 of record BTHU01000015.1, read on the forward strand.
GCATGTGATATAATTATCTTGGCATTGTTTATGTGCTGTTGTCTTATTCCAAAAAAAAAGAAAACACTGAAGTGTGTGAATTTCAAATTTGTTTCCTAGGCTATTTGAAGCATCACTATGCTTTCAGAGCAGTACAAGGTAAACTCTTATCTAAAAGAATTTTGTACTTAAATCTAAGTATTGCTAGTAGAGGCATTGAAAATTCTTTGCATGAAAACAGGACTTTGATTGGAATGGAGCTTTACTTCCTTCCAAAAGATGCTTGGACTAAAGTGGAAGGCATGAGACAGCAAAGACTTGAAACCTGTTAAACCCCAGAGGAAGAAGACAAGAATGGCAATAAACTGCCATCCCTGAAGTGATGTCGCCTGCTCAACACACTTAGTGGTAAACATCTTCCTACCCAAGATCAACCTGGAGGTCCAGTGGTGCTTGTGAATCAGCTCTAGAACGGAGGTCCAGGTCCTCCTTAGGTTCATGGGAGCGCTTGGCAACTGACCATATCCACAAACACTGACTGTACAGCTTAGGAGGCTAGAAAATGTGATTTAGGTGCATTTCAGATTTTGGAGGAAAGAAGCCCTGGGGCCCTTCCTGACAATTACTGAGAGTCACCTGTGAAATGGACTTGGCCAATACTAACAGAGCCCTGGGGTGAGTTGGTAAATCCCCATTCAGTGTGGAGAATTAATGTTGTGAACAGGCAGAACGAAATCTCTGAGAAATAGAGGTGAAAAAAACAACTCTTGGATGGGAAGGCAGTGACATACACATATGCTAATAGATGGCTACATCTTTGTTCCAGTGTCCACATCTGATACTGTGTGACTTTGTTATCTAAAATCACCCTTAGCTGAACCTTCAAAATGAGTCTATTACATTTAGTTTTAATCCTGGGTTAAGATGATTAAATGAGGCCAGATGTGGCAGCTCATACCTTTAATCCCAGCACTTGGGAGGCAGAGGCAGGTGGATCTTTGAATTCGAGGCCAAGCCTGGTCTACAGAGTGAGTTCCAGGACATCCAGCAATGCCCAGAGAAACCATATCTCAAGGAGATCTATAGACATAGAATAGAGACAGAAATATGAATCTGAGTAAAGTTTTCCTGGTGGTTTTAAAACACTTGCACACTTCTTGCATCATCTGAGCTAGACAGCAGCCTAAGTAAGGGGTCAATATGTTAATTTGCATCTGTAAATGAACCAGCTGATAAGGAGCCTCCTGCTCTGTGGACACTATGCTGCCCTCATCAGTCAGAGAGCTGACAAGAAGCCGAATGACCCTGGCTCAGACCTGACTCCAGAGTCTCTTCTCTCCACTTCATTGTGCTCTCTTAACACGTTGCTGAGTTGGTCATGGAGCAGCTAGATCAGTTAACATGCTGTGTTTGAGCTTTCAGATCTGTACAAAGAGCTGTGTGATTGCTTTGGAAATTGCTTAGCAGGTCTTAACTAAGGTGCTGAATGATTTTAACTTGATTGTCTTCATTGTTGTGTGACAAGAAAACTATTTCCAGAGTGTCCCTGTTGATTACAGACAGGGGACTGACTCCAGGTGGGCAGTTTCCTTTAGAAAAGCTGGGACCTCAGGTCTTGCTTTCACACACAAATAACCTAATTAAGTAAAAACCCAAAACCACAGCGGCAGAGAAAAAGTAGAAAATAGGTGGTTTAGAAAAAGGTGGTATTGATCAGAGGGGAAAGTTGGTTTTTTGGTTTTATTTTTTTCCCTTTTTAAGGTAGCTATGGGTCATGAGAGTACAGTGATTTTTAGTTAGATACATTAGGTGTATTTCCTTTATGGTGATAACTTGTGAAGTATTTGCTCAGAGCAGTGCAGGCTTACAGCACCAAGTCAGTTATGTCTTCCACCATAGCATACGTTAAATTTTAGTAAGCTCAGCCAGTATACTGTTAAAACATTGATTTGAAACTTAGGACTTACAGTTGTTTTAAATGTGGTCCTAGAAGTTTTGTGAGATAGTTTTTCATTTTCTGGAAAATTAAGGCTCAAATCATGTATCCAAGGTCATACAAATGAGACTGATTTGAAAACTGTAGATACATTCTTTTTTCTAAATAAAGAGTAGAAATTAAGGTTATAGAGGTGGCTATATTAGTGCTGGTGCCTGCTGTGTAGACATGAGGACCTAAGTTTGGATCCCTAGCAACCATGCAAAATTCTGATCATACTGTGTATAGTTGTAACCAGAGTGCTGGGCAGGTGTACAAAGGGAGAGATAGGAAGATTGCTGTGATTTGTTGCCCTCTAGCCTACTGAAAAATAGCAACATGTGTGGTCTTCACATGTGTGCCTGCATGTTCTTGCACACATACACACACACAGACACACACAGACATTTAATTAAAAATATTTTTTAAAAAATATAAAATTGATGATGGAAATGGGGAAGGGGCCATTGAAAGGTAAAGAAGTCCATTGGACTTAATGTTTTTGCAAACTGAGACCTGGATATTAAAAATAATGAATTAATGACTTGCTAGTACCTATGTATGCACATTGTTCTGACCTTAATTTTCAAATACAAAATATATCATTGCCTCTATCTCTCACTTTACATACACCTACTGGCACCTTTTGTGTCCGTCTTCCTCATGAGTGTGTAGATGTGAGGACAGTGCCCCATCCTTAATGGGTTGGCAAGTGAGAAATGAGAAGGATAGTTTGACAGTCACTGCAGAGTAGGGGTATTCATCCACTCATTCATTTATCACCTTTGAATCATAAAATGTTAGCCATGGAAGGTACCTACACCTAAGAACCTGCTACAGATGGGGAGAAGATGAAATTAATCCCCCTGGGATCACAAGGCACTTAGTGACACAGCTGTGAATTATAACCCAAATTTTATCATTTCTTTCTTTTTAATTACATAAGGGCACAGGAGAATTTGTGAGTAGAGTTAAGATGTGGTTGCTACATTCAATGAGCTTAAAATTAGGCTGACAGCCTTGGACTTGATCCCCTTTCCATGTATCTTCTGTGAGATCTAGGAGAAAATTGGTAGATGGAAAGGTTACATAGTTGAGATTTTATTTTTAAAGTTCTATATTATATTTTATGCTGTTTCCTCTGTAACCTTTGGTTCTCACAAGAGATTTTTGCCTCTGTAATTTCTTCCTGCTCTAAAAGAATTGTGTCAGAAGACAAGGAATCAAATTGAAAGAAGTATCATGTTCCCATGTGTACATAAACTGTCTATAGCAGCTATTCTAAAAAGGTCATCCTTAAAGTAGCTCCCTCCAATACAGTGAACCACCATCCAAAACTGCCATTTTATCTGGACTTGATACAAACAACAGATACCTACTCATGGGATTACATTTAGCAGCATCCATTTTAACAAAATTGTGAAGAAAGTAAAGATACTCCTACTTCACAATTCAACATCCGTTGATCATAAGTCATGGAAGCTATTTGAATTCTGGAGGGAGAAAGCACTGATGGGCCACATATTACGTATGGCATAAGAAAGTCTTAGTTCCTAGACCATACACAGTCTTGTATTGAAAGGAGGGTAAAGTTGAATCCTGAAGTCACAATGCTAATTATGCATTTTCTGACCTTACCTCACAGCCATGTTTCAATGAGAACACAGCTGTCTTTCCCCTGCAATTTGCCCTTCCTCCATACAACTGAACTTTCCCCGTCTGTCTCCTAAAGCACACAGATGTTGATCTCCTTGCAGACGTTGAAGTAACATCAGGATTGTTGGAAGACACAATTAATTTACCATCAGCAAAGCTACTGTTTGAACATCTGTAGAGTTATGCTTAGCAGGCATCTTTTGTGTTTTTAATTCAGTAGGTTCATTCATCTACAAATATTTATTGAGCACCTACTAAACACCAATCATTGTATTGTGTAACTCTGGAGATAATGGAAATTAAGTGCATTAGTGATCAAAAGAAGAGAGGCATTTGTTAAATCCTACCCTGCCAAAGGCTTTGATATAGAACAATACTACTGACAAGGAAAAATCTACTCTTCTCCATCAAATTCATGTGAGTTTGCCACAGCAGTGAAAGACCTATGCTAGCTAAAACTCAAAAGTCCATGGAAGATGCTTACTCCCAGGCTATAAAATGGTGTGGTGATGTGTTATGTATTGGGAGGATCTCCAAAAAACAGTTGAACACTTTTCAAGAACAAGTAGAGAGTTCCCAATGCCACATAAGACAAGTCCCAGAGACAAGTCAAAGCTAATGTCATTGTGTCATTCTCTTGATAATGGTGACTAATATGTTGTATCAAATTCTTCAAAAGTTACTTCATGCTGCACACTGCTGATCTCAGCCCACATTTGACTCTGTCAAACCTTTCATTTGTATAAGTCCTGTTCCTGGCTCCACTGTTACCTAGCAATAAAAATCATTAGTGTTCAGTACAAGCTAACAGAAACATTATCCAGGAGTGTCTTGCTGATGGAAACCAGAAAGATGCAGTATGGAGGAATCATGGGAACAAATTTTAAGCATCTACTTTTTGGCCATAGGACTGGAGCTCAGAAATCATATAGCTCGTGGACTTACCACTTTTTATTCTATAGAGGGTATGTTCATAATTTTTGTCATCTGTATAGGCTAAACATTATATTATTTAACATGTGTTTTATTTACATCAATAATTTTAATCTGCTTTGTTATTCATATATATGAATAATATTCATAGTTGACCTTGTCCCAATGCTGTCAGAAACACTGGCTATTATCTGCCATCATGCCTTAAACTCTTTGAGGTTTACTTCAGCATTATAAATGTCAGACCTCAGTCCTCATTTGTTTCTCCAAAGCTCAACTGTTAAATAAAATTTAATATAAATAAAAAATAAAGTCAAACTCCTCTCTATTAGAGGCAGTATAATGGATAATGGTCCTGGCATCCAGTGTTTTGATCTTTCAGAGCCTCAGACTGTCCTGCTATCCAGGTGATCCATGACGTGTTAATAAGCCAGTCTCTTTTCTACTGGTTTTATCTGCAGTGTTGGGATTTATCTGCAACTTGATCTGTTCACATCTTTAGAGCTTCATGATTCCTTTGCTTCAAACACTTTTCATAGTTTCTCTGTACACTATTTAAATGTAGATGGATTGGAAAATGGCCATTCTATAGAATGTTGCAACAGTGTTTGCTTCAGAGTTCCAATGTAACCCAAGTCAATTTCCAAGGCGAGTTATGCTTATGTGGCGCTGCCCACCCCAACCCCCTTTCCGTGGGGCTTATGAGGAAGATCACTGCATGGAAAGATCAAGTGCCAAGTAATCAGATTAAAATAGGATTGTAGACTATGACAAAGCAAGAGCACTGATGCCATACACTTACTCTGCTTAAGGGCTTCTGGGGTCAGTGTTACTAATGGTACTTGGCATAAATAAGAGATTCTAATATTGCTGACCATCAATGTGACATTGGTATTTAATGTAGATGATACAGCACTGTCATAAAAAAGAACAAGTCATCCTTTGATGATTGACACAGAGGAATGAGCCCTTGAGTTGGAGGCAAGAAATCCAAGCATAAGTCTGGGTCTTTTTCTCTGTGGCCCTGCTGCCATTTGACTTTTTGTGCTGTCCTTAGGATGTTTTCTTATATGTTAACTGAGAACATGTTAGCAGTCTTCAGATTATTTCCCAGAAAACTAAGTGACGGATGTAATTCCTCCTGCAAGTATAACTAATGGTAGGATACATGAGGCTCTGAGCTCAGTCCCCAGAACAAGATAGAGCTAAACCAGAAAGTGAGAGAACTAAAGATCCAGGGAGAGGCTCCAGCCCAGGCTTTCTTACCTTTGCTGAGCCTCTGCTATTTTACTTATCTCAAAGGAGATCATTACCTCTAATCTATCTTACACACTTATTGCCAGAATCATATTAAGTAAGTAAACATGTAAATGTGTTCTAAACCATTAGTAGAACCCTCAAAAACTAAAGAGATGTTAACATTGCCTCCCCGGGATACATCCTGTTTGATTTATGCCATTTGTAATTAGCATATCATAATCACTCTGATATTTTCATGAATTAATGCTTTGTGATTTTGTATGGTGTTATCTTGTTATTGGAATATCATTAGAGGATCTAAGACATGGGTTTTACTCATTCTGTGTGAGAAAGCAGCACCCCAAGATATACCACAATGTTCTCATTTGCTGAGCAAACTACTCATACTTTTTAATGTGGAATGCAGAAAACTAATTGAACAAAAAGACAAAATGAATTTTGACTCAGATGGTGGAGGATGAATCATAACCTTCTTTCTTATCTAAGATGCATAGAAAAAAGATAAAGCAAATGCAGTAGCATGCAGCCTTCCTGGCTGTGTCAGCATAATCAGGCAGCCTGTTTTTCAACAGAACAGAGAATCCATTTCTACCAAGTTGAGAATTGCAGGTAGGACAAAAACCTAGTTAATTTTTTTCTTTGTTAATACTTTGATCAAAGGATCTCTGTGTCCTTGCTTCAAGCATGCCAATCATAGTGTTCTGTTCCCATCAGCAAATGTTACCCTGACTGCTCAGAAATCCACCTGTAATCTCAACTGAGCAATTAGGAGACAGAAAGTTGACTGTGTACTTAATATGTGGTCCCCATATCAACCTACCAGGTGGTCAGTATGGGGGATAGATGCTTCCTCAGTCACAGCTTTCTTGGCCTTATTGAAGGAATTATTCAAAATAAAATATAGACTTTATCCTTTTAGAGTCTCAGACCCAGATTTATGATCTAATCGGCTAGCCTGTGAATGTAACATAAATGTTACTAATTAAGAGGCACTTTTAAGACCTCCATTTTCTCTAATTGTTATTTCATTTACAATTTTAGTGGGTTTCATCATGGTTCTCTCTCTCTCTCTCTCTCTCTCTCTCTCTCTCTCTCTCTCTCTCTCTGTGTGTGTGTGTGTGTGTGTGTGTGTGTGTGTGTGTTTGTGTGTTTCTGTTTTACATGCCTATTGGTCTACTTACTGATTTGTAAGATTCTCCAAGAAAAACTACAAATCATTATGTTGCTGTTTCTTTCTTCTTCAAAAAGCAAAGTGTCATTCCATCAGGACTTTCACTGTCAGTAGACATTCCCTAGAATAGTTCTATTCTAAAAATCTTCACTATTGCCTCTGGTTAAAATGTGACCAGCATAGAGTAAGAACTTAATCTATTTGGCACACTTTAATTTGCTTTGTCCATATATCTTTACTATGACCCTTCGAGACAGATGTTCTTCTTTTATAGATAATAAAATGGAGACATAAGCAAGTTAAAGATGTTTCCTAAGGTCTACCAATTATAGTTGCTATTTGTGCCTACAGCCTGGCTTTTGACCCCTACATACACTGAATCTATGACCATGGCTGGCAGAAGGGATACAAGTCATGGTAAACCACAACATCTGTGTTAATATCCTAACCCATGTCTCCCTTTGTTTCTTCTGAAGGATGTTTCTTAGATTACTTTTGTTTCCTCTGGTTGAAGTGTTCCACAAATGACCAAGGAAGTAGATGGGAATCCAGATCAACCATCAGTCTCTTTGCCCTATGTCAAATGTCTGCAGAGATAAAGAGTTAGCTCGTCTATAACAATGCCCAGCTGGAATGCTTAAAAATCAAACAAGTGTTCAGTGTTAGGATTATTGATGTGAGTGTACCTGAGACCTGTATCCCCATTCCTTTTCTCATCTCAGGCTTGACTGAACCTGGCTATTCATGTTTCAGCTGAGAAACTCCACACACTTCCTCAGTCCAGGCTACCCTCTTTCACAAATGGATATATTACTTTTGATTTTTAGCAGTCCATCTCAACAATATTGTCTAAGCTAGGGAGCCTTTAAAAAGCTGATCCAGTTCACAGGAAAACTGGAAGAGAGAGAGAGAGTGGGGAGGGGGAGGAGAGAACCAGGGACAAGAAATTCATGTTGAAAATAAGGTTTCCCTGTTGACATGTCCTTAGACAAAGGAGTTTAATGCAATAGCTAGCAATTGGCTCGCTCAGTCGGAAGTTGATGCTATTTTAGGTCATCAGCAGGAGTGTCAATGTATCTGTGAATTTTGGCATTTTGTTTCATTAAGGTGGTTCAGGAAGCCAGACACTGATTAACTGATTATTCAACTTGGTTCCCACTCCTAATTTTGGATGTGTGGTGTCTTCAGGCAGCTGTTGTGACACCCTGCTTCTAAAGAAAACTTTGCTTGTGCCTCTGAAACAATTCTGGGAATAGTTTACCCCACATCCTACTCTCTTGGATTCTCTGCATCTCTGATGACAGATGCCATGGAGATACTGTTGCTTCTGGATCCTGGCATTTCTAGGAAGTACCAGGCATGCACTGCCAGAGGGCATCCGAACTGCCTGCATTCTCACTGTTACACTGGGCTCAAGGCGGACTTTCTTATGGAAATTACATGAGAAGATGCCCTTGAAAGAATGGCCTCAAAACAAAAATCTTTCTGGAGGGAAGAGAAACCCTGAACAGACCACAGGATGTATATAGGTAAGACTAGGGACATTCTAGACTCTGCTGTAAGAACTTGGATCCTGATTGTATCTATAAGAAGGAAGGGCAATGATTTGTAGCTTGGAAACCTAAGTCTTCTTTGCCCATTTGTTTAATCATTGAATGGTGGTTTTAGGCCTACTAGGTGTGAAGCATTTTCACTAAGCATTAGTCTAAAAATTGAGGACATAAATGCCTACAAAAGATTACATAATAAGTATATTACTAGAGCTTTGTGATACTATGGAAAGAAAAACTGTTTGCTGGGACTGAAACCACAGGTTAAGTGTTAGCTCATGTACATTATGTCAGAACTAAATAGTAATTGAATATTCCAGGTAACCTGTTTCCAACAATCCAGTAGGAACACAGGGAGAGGACCCAACAGAGAATTATAAAGCATGCAGTACAAATAGAGAAGGTGGATTGAAAAGAGAAAGGAGACTATGAGACTGACTGATGTCTAGATCAAGAGGCCTTTCTTGTCGCTGCTCTTTCTTAGAGTCCTGAGCATCCATAAAGGATTTAAATATGTGAAGACCAAGATGGGTTGTTTTTAATATGCATAGGTGTGATAGTGTCAGATACCCCAGAACTGGATACTTAAAGATAGTTGTGAACTGCCAGGCCATAAATTGAACCCTGATCCTCTGAAAAACAGCCAGTACTCCTAACCACTGAGCCATCTCTCCAGGCCTGCAGTCAAGATATTAATTAGGGATAATTCTGGATCCTGTTGTGGGGAGAGCTGTTGACTCTGTGGAAGCTTGGAGATTGGACTATGCTTCATTTGTACTAATCTAAAGGAGACAAGAGCCTGAACCAAAGCAGTTGAGATTTAACAATTTTTCAGGGCCAAGGAGGATATCTGAGTGGGAATAAGGGGCAGGTTAAGGATTATCACTAAACTTCTGTCTTAGGTAGGAAATACCATTAAGTGTGATGAGAAAACAGATTTAGTAGTGGTTGAGCCCACTAAGGGCTTCCCTATTGGGAAGTAGTTTAATTTTCATCCATCAGTACTTATTGAGCACCTGCTGTGTACACTCACACATCATTTCACATTGTTACAACAGCAAAGAATAAAACAGACAAAACCCTTCTGCTATGAGGCTCACATTCTAGTAAGTGGAGAAGAGAGTACACACTGAGAATGACAGACATAGAGGACCATGGACACAACAAGCTGGAAAGGGTGACAGCACATAAAGCAGTGAAGGCAAATCAGGGCAGAAGCATGGTGGGTAGTGGGACAGCTATCTCCTTGAGATCGCTGTGGTCAGATCTCCTGTGTCTAATATTGTTCCTCATTTATTGTTGTCATCTTATAAATTGTGTAGTTCCCCTGAGACAGAAACATATACAACTGTAAACATTTCTAATCACACTTGTTTCTATATAGTAATATATGTGGCCAACATAATATATGCCAGGAGAAAAAAAAAGAGAGGGGGAAGACACTCCCCACATACTCATCCTTGGTTCTCTAAAAACTAGAGCTTGAAGTTAAAAAGTCACAGAAAGGAACCCAAGATTGAATCCCTACCTCTTCCAAGGATCTGGTTTGACATGACAAAGTGCCACTGTCACCTCCAAATGTGTTGCCACGCTTTTGTAGCTCTCCTGGCCATGTGTGGCTCATGGGGCACAAGTTAAAGGACTGACAGTGAAATCTGAGAGTAGTGAGCATATTAGCATAGTATGAGGACTATCAGAATGTCAAATTCTTAGGTAATTTGGCTTCTCTTGCTTGAGCTTGAACTTAGAACCAATCTCAAATGATAAACAAAGGTAACATCTGCAATTGCCTGTTCAGATGTTAAGATATTTCATATTTGTTGGATTACTGTAAATACTGAAGAAAATATAAGATATTGATATAGTGTCATATTCATTTAATTGATAGGATATTCTAGACAATTAAGTCAAGATATAGTAATCTGAAACTCTTTAATATAAATGGAATCCTAACCATTAAAGATGGAGATATTTCTTGTCCATTTTTTCTGTATTTAGCACAAAATCAGCCCTTAATTTTTGATGACCATTTATGGAATACTGATTATGGACTAAGCACTTCATTAAATACTTTAGTAATTGATCATGCTTCATCATACCTGCACAATAGGTAGTCACTCATATCTAGATATTATGAATGAAAAAGTAAATCCTAAGACAGTTCTAAACCTGTTCCAAGGTTACACAGATTGTTAAGAGGCAGACCTCTTGGTTTTCTTAAGGGAAGTCTCTGTTCCTACGTGCTTAACAAATAAATGTTTCTAATGGAGCCATTTTTCCTCATAGCTATAATGTTCTACAGAATTCTACCATCAGTACCATATACACCTGTACTTTCTGTCAGTTACTCTGTTACCTAAAGAATGTAAAATCAAGATTGTTGGAATGGAAAGGGTCCTGACTTTTGGAGTTCTAAGCATGAAGAGTAAGAATCATCTGAGGGAACAACATTTTCATGAGACAAAGCTATGTGCCCATATGCACTATATAAGTTTTTATATAGAGAGATGATAGATGATAGATAGATAGATAGATAGATAGATAGATAGATAGATAGATAGATAGATAGATAGATAGATGATAGAGAGATAAAGAGATAGATAGAGAGAGAGGGAAGATTAGACAGACAGACAGACAGACATCATTAGTCCCATACCCACTGAAAAATTTTAACTGACTATGGCATGTTCTTAGTTATAATGGAACTAAAAACTAAATTGAGAATTACTGATCAAGTTTCATCTTGTCACATCATAGACCTGAAAACAGAAACACATTGGCAACTGCTTTCAGAGGTCCCTCTGCTTAAGGAACCCTGGTTCTCTGACTTTCACTGATGGTGATTTTCATTTTTATTTCACAAAACGATATTTCTGGATTGCGTCATGGTTGCAGTGGAACATAAGCAGGGGTATTTACTCTGCTTGGGTCCCATATAGATCTGTTGGTAAGGGAGGATGTGTTCGCCGTTTCCTGTTGAGACTCACCTGCTCACTAGTGACAGCTCCTCAGCACATTTTCATAGTGTTAGGTCTGTGGGCTGCATAACTTTTTTGTGTGTTTTCAATTTCAGTTCCTTTGATAACTTAGCAAATAACAGAGATGATGAAACCTAACAGAATTAATCTCCTAGATTGTGTGTCATTTCTCCTTTTCAGTGAGTCAGTATGTTTGGTAATGACACAGGAGATTAGAAGGTTGCAAGGTGTGCTTCAGTGAATGTTTATGGGAAACTCACTATTTGTCCATCACAGATTTATGTGGAGTGAATGAGAGTTTTGCTACACAGAATATCTAGGGCGGAGAAAAGATAAATAAATTTGGAAGTCTTTCTCCCTCAAGAAACTCACAGGTTAGACAACCAAAAATTTATAATAACCCTTTGCCCATGAGGTATCTATACATATGACTAAAGGATGTCTTGGGTCATGGAAAACATTGATAGGTTAAGGGCTGATACCTGAGCTGCAGCTGTAAGGAAATAAGAACTCCCCCCCCCCCCTTGTAGAAAGGAGAAGAAAGGCATGATGCAGTGAAGAACTTGGTAGAAAGGAAGGCAGGGAAGGTGGAGAGCAGTGTCCCCTCTTGTGACAGCAGAATGTCTCTGGCATTAACAGGGTGATGAGGCAGTGGTAGGGACATGGAAGGAGAGACAGTCTGTGTCCAGTGAGGAGCCAGTCAGTGCCACTAGATCCGAGCCTGATACAGGAGGGAATAACCATTCCTGTTGCCACATAGCACTGCTAATGACTGAGATGACCTCACAGAGCACCTTGTGGGGCAGAGCACGGACTTGCCAGGTGGAACAGGAAGATGGTACGGCTGTTTTACTCATGCTTCAAAACAGGAAATGCCTAAGTAAGCACTTTTCAGATCAAGGCAGCTGTGCTTTACCTGCCCTTGGGTTCGTGTGTATCAGCAGGACTATGGTGATACTGCTGTTCAAAGACCCCACTGAGTGCAACAGACGGAGGACCACCCAATCTTTAGAATTGGAAATGTATATACACCTAGATTTGAATGTTACTTCCAAGTTTTAACAAAGAGGCAAGCTGTCAGAAAACCCCTTACATGTGTTTTCTCAACTGTGTGTTCCTGTGTTTGTTTCAGTCCTGCTGCCTACTAAAGGTTTGTCTGTGTTTACAATGAAAAGGACCTTGGGAGCCATCTCCAAATGTTTTTTGTTTGTTTGTTTTAATAATCAGAGAGAATGACTCCAGCTACAGCAATCGTTGAGAGCACACATGTGATCCTTTCATTCATGTGGAAGCCTGGCTTTCTTTTCATACTGCTTACTAATCAAGTGTTCAGTAGTCATGAATTAGTGACTTATCCCAAGGCACACCTTGATATCACAGTCCCAGTTCATTCATGCTTTTATTTAATACAGTTTCCATTACCTAGAATATACTGTAGCTTATATATATTACGTGGAAAATTCTAGAAAGAAACAAATTGTAAAGTTTGAATGACATGTCATTCTGGGGAACATGCTGAAACCTCTCACTGGCCTTCTTCATCCAGTCAAGACATGAGCCTTCCCTGGGGCCTTTGTTGCCAACCTCAGTACACCTGCTGTAGCCACTGTAGCACTCCTGATACAAGGAAGGCAGTCCCATTGTCAGAGAGAGTATGGACAGTAACCTTATTCCATGTAGTAGTGGCCCCTGAACAAAACCAGAGGCACTGTTGATTCAGACATGCCAGAGGATGACAGCTGCTTCCAATAAATACAAGGTGAAACTACTCATGTTAATAGGGGAAGGGGAAAACCCAAATGCAGAGGCTGCTAAACTCTGCAGAAAAACGAATCTTAGTACCCATGAAGAAAGTAATTCATGACAGTTTTTCTATCTTGCCTTAATTTCAAAAGTTAAGATTACAGTAAGTAATAAATTATATAGTTTTGTACTATCAGCAGTTATGGGAAATGAAGGAGACACTCCCAGGATGAAAATGGGCATGTATTAGAGAAATATGAAAGGCAATAGCTAAATATTTGGTAAGGATGTGTGTTTGAATTTATCATTTGTAAGCTTGGTTCCCTCCACTTTTTATAATAAGAAAGACCTTTGTTATTTATAAATTTTTCTGAATTTCATATACATATATATATATATATATACATACATTCAATATTATCATTTCTGTACCCCATTTCCCTCCTTCAGATACTTTTATGCACCCACTTCACAAGATCCCTTCCAACTTCAGGTCTTTTTGTTGTTGTTGTTGTTAATTCATTCTTGTTGCTGCTGCCGTATGTGCCCAGATGTGGGGAGATTATCCACTAGTGTATGAGAAAACTACCTGCTTCCACCATACTCTCCATAAAGACACACACACACACACACACACACACACACACACACACACACCACCCAGCAACTATCTTGCAAACTGCCTGTAGTTCCTCAGTATAGCATAAAGCCTTGGGAAAGATGGGCTGGATGATCTCCACTGCTCTTTCAAAGGGGCATTAGAAAGGGAGTTCGGCCCAGTTAGGTCCATTAGCCTTTCTTGCTTGTTCTTACGCTGGCTCAATAAAGTGGAGAAAGAAATGTATTGATGGTGAAGATTGTATCAGTATTAGTTTATGATGCCCAAAACAATCAGTATTGTTTTATTGTTTGAAATTCCTATTGATACAGTAAATTACTACAAATAAATATGGGGCCTAAAGCAACACATATTTGTTATCTCACTGAATGTCTCAAAATTCAAGGTATTAGTAAGGCTCCATTACTCTCTTCAGCCTGCGGAAATAATCCTGTTTTGCCTTAGCCCTCTCTGGAGGCTTCGCACAGCCCCCAGCAATGACATTTCTGATCACATTTTGCCTACTCACATGTCACTGATCACACTTTGGGAAGCTTCTACAGTTTTTAAGAAACTATGTCATTAGATTGGGTCCATTTGGATCTCCTCAGATACTCTGCCCCTCAAGATTACATTTGCCAAATTCCCAGGAACTTAACCCAGGTGTCCAGCATTAAGACAGTTTTCCTTAGGGTATTTAGGCTGTGCTGTGGCCTTCCAGTAAATTCCAGTTCAGTGACCTAGAGATAGCAAAGCCGGTGTGGTCTTTGGAAATGCAAGAGTACTTGTGTTTGTTAAAGGATTGAATTCTTGCTTTATATGCTAATCTTGGAAAAAATATTTCAAACTTCTAATTGGATAGAAAGACTTCTGATCAGATGGCAGATGTTAATGGAGCTTCAGCTGTGGAGAGAACATCATTCTAACTTAACCTGAGGCCCTGACAAGAGTTATGACAAACTGATACAAGCAAAGTGGGTCTTTTTTTTTTCTTAATAAATTATTTTTACTTTTTAATTTTATTTTTATTAGATATATTCTGTATTTACATTTCAAATGATTTCCCCTTTTCTGGTTTCTCCCCCCCCCAAAAAAAATCCCATAAGCCATCTCCGCTCCCCCTGTTCCCCAATCAACTCCCTCCTGCTTCCCTGTCCTGGCATTCCCCTACACTGCTTCATTGAGCCCTTCCAGGACCAGGGACCTCTCCTCCCTTTGATGTCCAACAATGCCATAGGTAACAACATGTGTACTGTCTGGTTGATATTGTTGTCCCTGGGAGCTCTGGGAGTACTGGCTGGCTCATATTGTTCTTCTTATGGCACTGCACAACCCTTAAGCTCCTTGGGTCCTTTCTCTCTCTAGCTCTCCCATTAGGGACCCTGTGCTCAGTTCAATGGCTGGCTGAGAGTAAAGTGGGTGTTTTTACTAGAGCATTGGAAATGATAAGCCACTGTGATAGAAGCCTTGCCAAGCTTCTCCTTGGCAGGGCCCATTCTCCTCAGTACAGACTTCCCCCTCTATTCCTCTGGTCCTACCCCACCCCCACTTTCTTATTTTCATTAACAAAGAAGTTCAGGGAAGAACTGCAGGAATAAAGGTGTGGGAAAATTCAATGTGATAAAGAATAAATGGGTAACTGAAAGCAATTAGGAGGAAAGAGTGCCTGCCCACCCCCCTCCAGCCTTATCAGTTTTGTTTCCTGAGAACTTGTAAGTCGGGTTCTAGAACTGAGCAGTGGAAAGCTCTGGTCTGGTGGAAACTAGCAGGAACTGAGGGATGTAGGACTGAAGCAAACATGGTTCCCTGATGGAACTGTTTCTCTCTAGCAATGGGAACCACGCCAGATGAAGTTCAGAAATGAATAAAGTTATTTTAAGATCTAGAAGGGAGATGAGTGAGGAGTGTGTTCTGCTTAAAGATGAGCTTGAGAGAACCCACTCTTCCATAAACTGCCGTGATTCTGTTACCACCTTATTGCCAATCAAATAGACCATTGTATCAAGCAAGATTGGTCATTAGAAAGAATCCTAAGAGGGAAAAAGCAAACTTTTCCAAGCTACCTGAGTTAGATTACATTGTGAGAAAGTAAGAAGACAGTGCATCTACTAGACTGTTGTTGTGCAGAGATTAAGCTCTGGGGAATATAAATAAAATGCCCTTTGAGGTGAACACCCAGAGTTGGGGCTGCTCTCCATTGTGGTCCTCTTCACTCTATTTTGCCTTATAAATGAGGCTTCCCTCTTATTTGGGTGAGGGAAGAACTAGACAGGCAGTAGTTTAGCAATAGATTGTAAAGTGGTTGGTCATGACTTCTTGCCCACTGATGTTACACCTGCTCTCTTTTACTCAGCAGCAGTCCTAGTGTGCACCTGAGGCTCACTTGTGACCACGAGTAGGTATGAGCCATGGGGACCACTCCTGTGTGCCGTCAGGGGTTCACAGGCGAGCTTACGAATTTTTGACTTTTCTTCACCAAAAAGGCAAGCATGTTCCTGTGTGTGTGTGTGTGTATGCTTACAGTGTGTGATAGTTTCCCAACTTTTAACATTAGTCTTAGTTACTACAATGTATTGCTTAGAATTTGTTCACCATTCAGTTTTGCAGAATCATAGTCTGGGAGTTAGTTCAAATGGTTTAATTTACTTACATTTAAATTGCACACACCACTCTAGCTTTATATGCAAACCATAGGGCTGGAGATTATTTTACTAAATTTAAATGTTTTTTTGAGAAATATATTTTGCACATAGGAACACTGAACACCTCTGGTTGACTGGGTATTTGTAAAGCTTAGAGTAGTGTTGGGGTTCCTATACCCTTTGGCAGCTGCCCCATGGCAAATTTGACAACTTCCAGTTCCTTAGGGACAGACAACAAGTTGCCTCTTTGCCACCTGTGATTAAGTAAATGTTTGAGAGCCACAGTCCTGGGGGTGATTGGGAGACATAGAAGTTAATTATTGTGAGAACCTTTGGAAACTCCTTCCCTGAGGAATTTTCAAACAGCAAAGAACCATCTGTCTACGGTAGTTTTAATACCAAGCTGCCTGAAGGCAGGTGCATGGATTAGATAGCTTGTGATAACATGGTAATGCCTTTCTAAAGATTGAAAACAGTCCTAGAGAAACACCTAATCTGAGGAGTATAGGGTCAAAAGCCTAGCAGTATTGAGCCTTTTTTTTTTTAAATTGCAGTTAGTTGGTGCTGCCTGATAGCCTGAATTCCTGAATACTTTGTGATCACAATAGTTAGTTATTACTCCCTCGAAAATTATATTCATCCATCACTCAAATAGGAGTTGTTCAAATCTTTGCTGCTCATAAACAGAATTCTCCTTAAACAGGTAATTTGCCTGACTCAGGTCTAAAAGACATTGAAACATGTTGAGATTGCTTCTTCTATACCGTGATAGATTGTATCCTTTCAGAATATAAGACCAACGGAAGACACACTGCTTCCTTTAAGTTGGTCCCCATTAGACATGGTAGCAAGGAAGGTAACTCATATAATAGGGTCACCAAACCAACCCAGGAGCCTGGAAGCCTCATTGCTCAATTATACTAAACTTTTAAGGAACTCTTACTACTGTTTATTCTTAAATTTGACAAAGGAATAACTTAAAGACTTTTATTTTATTATTTTGAGATAATAATTTTGAGTCTCTCTGCATAGCTCTGTCTGACCCAAAATTCACTACATAGATTAAGATGACCTCAAACATGCAGAGTTCCACCTGCTTCTGCCTCCGGAGTCCTGGCATTAAATGTGTGCACCTCAGTCCCCAGCAAGATTGTCTCATTACTTTGCTGAAGCTTTTTAATATGGTGACAATGTTAATTTTCACTTCTGGCTATTGTACTTTGGGGACCTTATTCAAAACTGCCTTAGCCACTCCCCCCTCCCGTGTGCTCAAGTGCTTCTCCATGCTTTCTTCTGGTAGCTTTAATAGTGCTCAGTTGACTTTTGTAACTGGTGAGGTAGGAGTCTAGCTTCATTCGTACAAATATGGATGTTCAATTTCTCAGCAAAATTTATTGAAAAGTCTGTTCCTTTTCCAATGCTTAATTCTCAGCATCCACAGGGAAGATGGCTCTGGATTTTCTAGACTATTCTCCTGGCCTCTGTTTTGGTCACCTGTATGCTTCTTTTATTTAATCTCATTTAACTTGCTGACGTTGTAGTCAGCAAGTAGAATTTTCCATTTCTCCTTGATTGCTTTTTAACTTGGATTATTTTTGTGGTCCCATCAAACATTAGGGCTACTTTATTTTCAATATGATGTACTGATGAGACCTGCATAGAATCTGTAGTGGGGACAATGGAAAATATGATTATTTAATCCATAAACATGGGATACATTTTTGTTTCTTAGAGAAACTCTCCCAAAGAGAGGGAAATACATTAAAGTGTTATTGAGAGATGAGATAAAGGAGAAATTTGAATAGGAGGGTTAAATAAAGGGGTGTGGAAAGAAGGGTAAAGGAGGGAATGTGAGCAGGAACAACTGACTCTGAAGGCCACCTATAGAGGTGTATGAAACCTACTAGTATCGATACTTCCTGAAATATATACTTATTTATAAGGAATCTATATTTAATTTTTTAAAGAATCATTTACTCTGTATGTGTTTGGGGGGTGGTTCAGGTGCCCACAGAGTGCAGAAGTACCTTAGGGATGAACTTACAGGTAGTTGAGATGTCTGATGTGGATGCTGAGAACCAAATTTTCATCTCCTGGAAGAACAACAAAGCACTTTTAACCACTGAGCCATCTTTCTAGCACCCATGTTTGATTTTTCTTATAAAGTTGTATTTAATTTATTCCTTCACTTGACACCAGCATGGCTTACTTCCTATAAATCAAGTATGAATGTACCTTTCAACTCTTGCTATTGAAAATATTATCTGGTAGAAATGTCAAATTCCTTTCGTAAAAATTGCTTTCTGTTATTTTTAAATACCTTTCAGAAATGATGACTTTCCCCTGTGCATATTGATTTGGATTCATTGTGATAGCAGGCATTGATTGAGATTCCCCCATGAAGTACCTAAGTAAATGAGCAGTTTGTGTTGTAAGCCTAACTCCAAAGCTTGTGGGTGATATTAGACAACTACGTGATTATCTTTAGCACACACTGAATTAACTTGATTGCCTGTTAATTTTTCTGTTAGTAATTTGGTGAAGGAAGACAATACATACACCTTGGGGCAGGAAGGAAGGCTTCATGAACAATGAGAATCCTTGCTTAGCTTGCTGTTGCTCTGACAAAGACCATGACCAAAAGCAATGTGGGAAGGGAAGGGTTTGTTTAATCCTACAGTTCCAGGCTACTCTCCAGTCAAGGCAGGACCTGAAGTGAGACACAAAACTGGAAGCAGAAATCAAAACCAGACAACTGCTTGCTGGCTTGATACCTGTGGCTTGCTCAGCCTGCATTCTTATACAACTCCAGACCACCTGTGCAGGGATGGCCCCACCCACGTCAGTCTGGCGGTTCCTCAGAAAACTGGGCATGACACTCCCAGAGGATCCTACTATACCACTCCTGGGCATATACCCAGAGGCTTCTCCTGTATGCAATAAGGACACATGCTCCACTATATTCATCGCAGCCTTATTTATTTTTTTTTTTTAATTTAATTTTATTTTATTTTTTTAATTTACATTCCAAATCACTTCCCCTTTCCCGTTTCCTCCCTCCCCGAAAGTCCCATAAGCCCCCTTCCCTCCCTCTTTTCTCCGTTCAACCCCCTCTCATTACTCTGTCCTGGCGTTCCCCTACATCCAGTCTTTCCAGGACCAGGGGTCTCTCCTTCCATCTTTTTAGAAATCTATTGATATGCTGATTGTGTCTAGGGTATTCTGAGATTCTGGGTCAATATCCCCTTATCAGTGACTTCATACCATGTGTGATCTTTTGTGATTGGGTTACCTCACTAAGGATGATATTTTCAAGTTCTGACCATTTGCCTAGGAATTTCGTGAATTCATTGTTTTTAATTGCAGAGTAGTATTCCATTGTGTAAATATACCACATCTTCTGAATCCATTCCTCCGTTGAGGGACATCTGGGTTCTTTCCAGCTTCTGGCTATTATAAATAAGGCTGCTATGAATATAGTGGAGCATGTGTCCTTATTGCATGCAGGTAAAGTCTCTGGGTATATGCCCAGGAGTGGTATAGCCGGATCCTCCGGAAGTGTCATGCCCAGTTTTCTGAGGAGCCGCCAGACTGCTTTCCAGAGTGGTTGTACCAGCCTGCAATTCCACCAGCAGTGGAGGAGTGTTCCTCTTTCTCCACATCCTCGCCAACAACTGCTGTCTCCTGTGTTTTTGATCTTAGCCATCCTGACTGGTGTGAGAATAGCCAGAAGCTGGAAAGAACCCAGATGTCCCTCAACAGAGGAATGGATTCAGAAGATGTGGTATATTTACACAATGGAATACTACTCTGCAATTACAAACAATGAATTCACGAAATTCCTAGGCAAATGGTCAGAACTTGAAAATATCATCCTTAATGAGGTAACCCAATCACAAAAGAACACACATGGTATGCAGTCACTGATAAGGGGATATTAACCCAGAATCTCAGAATACCCTAGACACAATTTGCATATCAATAGATTTCCAAGAAGATGGAAGGAGAGTCCCCTGGTCCTGGAAAGACTGGATGTAGGGGAATGCCAGGACAGAGAAGCAAGAGGGGGTTGAATGGGGAAAAGAGGGAGGGAAGGGGGCTTATGGGACTTTCGGGGAGGGAGGAAACGGGAAAGGGGAAATGATTTTGAATGTAAATTAAAAAAAACTTAGAAAATAAAATTAAAAAAAATAATCAAGAAAACACCCCAGGGATGCTTGTATGCCAGTGTGATAAAGGCATTTTCTCAATTGAAGTTTCCTCCTCCCGTAGGACCCTGGCTTATATAAAATTTATTGGGTACAAATATTCACAATGACTACCAGCAACCTACAGAACAGAAACATTGTAATATTTATTAGAAAAAAAGGGAAATATGGGGTGAGAAAGGAGAGGAGGAAGGATGGGGTCTTTTTTTATGAAGAAAGCAGCGTTTGAAACGCACTTTAGATAGCAGTGTAGCTTGAGTGGTGAAATGGGATTCAGAGTATCAAAAATGTTGAAGTAGTTAAGACATGGAACCAGAGAAAACTGAATAGATGAGAAACAAGTCCAGAGTCCTTACTCATTATTAGATCATATTTTAGGTTTCTGTAATAAAGGAGGGTTTATTCCAAACAGTAAACCAGTGCTGGATCCTCAGGAGATGAAACCCTAAAGAGTCTAATGAGGGGGAAGAAACTTTTGGTTGCTTTGAAAAGGCACATCCTTAGTGAGGTAACCCAATCACAAAAGAACACACATGGTATGCAGTCACTGATAAGGGGATATTAACCCAGAATCTCGGAATACCCTAGACACAATTCGCATATCAATAGATTTCTAAAAAGATGGAAGGAGAGACCCCTGGTTGGAAAGACTGGATGTAGGGGAATGCCAGGACAGAGAAGCGAGAGGGGGTTGAATGGGGAACAGAGGGAGGGAAGGGGACTTATGGGACTTTCGGGGAGGGAGGAAACGGGAAAGGGGAAATCATTTGGAATGTAAATAAAAAAAACTTAGAAAAGAAAAAAAGAAAAGAAAAGAAAAGAAAAGGCACAGCATATCTGCTCTACCTGTGTGCCAGTGCTGTGGTCCGGCCTTGCCGTGACTTCTTCAGTTGTACCTAACTCATCCTTATTTCCTGCCAAAGGATAGAACTGGAATGCTTATGTGTCAGTAAGAATGTTTTACTGATAGCATTTTCATTCTAGAGACATGTCAACTCTTAAGCATATTATATATTTCATGACTGTAACTATACTATGACTATGATTTCTTAACCATTGTTGATGCCAGTTTATGGACATTAAAAGGATTTTTAATATCTTTTGTTTTTCAAGATGAAAATCTTCAGAAATCAACAATCATATTATTATCCATGTGGCTCCAATGCCACAATATATCTCCATTTATATTCTACTTACTGTGTTAGGTAGGAGAAACTAGGTTCTCAGTATGAGGGCTCATGTATACATTAATAGGCATCATCAGGTCATCATGCCCAGGACACGCATTCACTGCCACTTTTGCACCAAGGACTATATTGCCTGATGGGCCCTTCAGTTTGTTCATAGTAACCACAGTGAGTAAATGTGGACATCAGCAGTGTTCTCCCTACAGGTCAGGGCTTTAAGAAATACTATGTCTTATGCTTTGCTGCAATCCTGTTTTCCATTTAAAAAAAAATGTTCCAAAACAAACACTATATCAGTTGTAACAACAACAAAAACATACATTTAGTTGTGTGTCTATTCTTCACATTAACCCAATGTGAATAATTTTTTTCACTATGTTAGGTAAGTTATAGTTGTTTATTAATGAAGAACACCATTTCATAAAGAGTGTTTATAATTTACAACCACAGAACTTAAAGCATCTCAGGCATAATTAATGATAAGAATGAAACATAAGACTGAGCTTGCATGATAGGGACCATTTCAAATCTTTGGTCCTCTAGTTGGTATCAGACAGAGGAGCATACTGTACTCAGCAAGATGCGGGATTTGTTGCTTTCTAGGGTGAACAATGAAAAATGACCTCATCATAACTAAATGCTTCTCAGTTTTGGAATCAAGTGGGGAGGTCTCCAGAGAGACCACTAGTTGGAAAACTAGAAAGAAGACTGAGAGAGTAGTAGACAGGATGGACCAGGAGCATGTGGCTGAGAAAAGTGTACTCTGAGGACAAAAAGCTGTAGCAGAAACAGCCTGGGCAAGACTCAAGCAGCAAGTATCATTAGACATATGATTTGGATGCAGGTGAGAATAGCATCGAACCTGCCCAGTCCAGGCTTGCAGCTTTTAAATAAAACACCAGGGTAATATGTCTTTTATACAGGATAACTAGATTAAACATTTCATTTGCACCATCTTCTTACAATAAATGGTAATTAGCATACTAACTCAACAGTGTGCAGAAAGTGGGAGAATTTTGGATCACTCAGTCCTAAACAGAATGTGTTTTCCATCCCCTTCCCCCCAATCAAGAATATATACAGAAGTGGAGACCGAAAGATTTTCAAAGTCAGAGGTAGTGGATAATTCTCAGGAAGCAGGGTCTCCCAGATGGTACACATGAACTCACAGAGAGACAGCACACACAAGACTTGCAGAAGCCATACAGAATCCAAGCACAGAGACCAGAAAGTGAGCACAGAGTCCCATCCCTAACCAAGAAACTACTAGAAATTGGTAGCAGCTGGGAGAGTAAAACTCGTTCTAATAGAGTGTCACTGAGTATATCAACCACTATCCAGAAGTAGCTGGCCAACACAAAATCAACTCTGTATTTTTTTGTGTGTATGTGGTGTTTTGGTTTTGCTTGGTTTTGTTTGTGTGTGTGGGGGGGGGGTGCAGATGGGGAGGATCTTAGAAGAGCAAAGGAGGGGAAGAATATGATCAAAATATATTACACGATAAAAAACTTAAACCAATAAAACAGAAAAGAAAAGTGTGGGTTGTTTTGTGTTTGTTTAATATAAAACTAAACACTAACTTTGATCTATTGGTAAAATATAAAATCTGTTCGCTGTTCCTCTGCCTAGTCTGGTTCCATGACCATACACAACTATATTTAGGAAATAAACAGATTTGAGACAAAAACATTAATCTTATAAGAGATACACAGATGCCCTTCTGGAGAGAAGTATTACATAATTAAATATGAGACATGTGAACACACATAAATATTATAAAAGTATGTGTACCTTGTGTGTGACTACAGAGACCAGAAGAGGACATCAGATCCCTTGCAACTGAAGTTACAATCAGTTCTTAGCTACCATGTGTGTTAGCTGCCATGTGTGTCCTAGGAATGGAACACAGGTCCTCTTGGAAGAGCAGCTAGTGCTATTATCACTGAGACATCTCTCCAGCCCCAAATGTGTTTTTCATTTTGTTATTTTTCATCTGTTTGAGACAGGGTTTCACTGTGTAGCCCTTGCTGGTCTAGAATTTACTGTGAAGATCAGGCTGGCCTCAAACTCATTGAGATCCAACTGGCTTTGCCTCCCCATTACTGGAACTAAAGACATTTGTCACCACAAGCTGACAAGTTTGAAACTTCTACATGTCTGTGCCAGTCTACCCTGTGCCTCAGTTATGGTGCATTACAGCAAATCTTGTTTTCAAACAGTTTACATCCTTCAGCAAGTTGAATATAGAGGCACATGTCTCAGCTACTTTAGAGGCTATGGCAACAATGTTACAAGTTCAGTACCAGCCTGAGCAACACTGCATCTCCCTGTCCCAGTTTCTTTTTAGTGCCCATAGAGTCTGAGAACAAAATATCCTCCACTTCTGTTATTGTCAAAATTTGTTGGACTGTTCTGCATCCCTTTGCATTCTAGAAGTGACTTGCCAATTCATATTGATAAAGCCCACAGGATTACTCATAATTCAAATGAGATGCATTGACTCCTTAAAAGGACTTCCAAACCGTGAACATGATGTATCTGTTCTTTGATGTAAGTGTTCTTTCGTTTTGCTCAGTGATGGTTTTCACTTTAAATTATAGAAGTCTTATGTATATTTTGGATCAAAAACTAGATATAAAAGCCAAAATTATAAAGTTTCTATGAAAAAAAACTCCCAGAAAGTTCTTAGGAATTTAGGACAGTCAAAGATTTAACCCCCCCAAAAAATCTATACAAAGATAAATTCAATTGCATCAACATTCTAAAAGCTCATAGGTCCAGGACATGGGACTCTTGACAAGAGAACTAAAATTTATATCCATACCAACCAGGGCTTGAAACAAGACCCTGTCCTCAAAAAATGAAAAGCAGAAAATTCTAAAACTTGTTCTCACAGGAAACCATTGAAATATGAAACACCAAGCCATGCATTTAGATACATATGCATGCATCCAAAACAGTATGTGTCCAGTATACAGAAAGCGGGTTTATGACTTAATAAAAACAGAGTGGGGGGGGGAGGTTTAAACAGGTACTTTTCTGGGGAAAGTAATCAACTGAAAATATGCTTGGTATCTGTGGTCTCAGAGAAGCAACTTCCTACAATGTCCCCGTCTATGAGTTAGGAACAAATTCAGATGGAAGAGATTCGAAGTTCTGTCATGTCCACGTGTGCACTGGGATATGAAATGGCTGAGATTCTCCTGAACTGCTGAGGATGGGATAGTACAATAGAGACCGTAAAAAGATCTCAGCAGTGTCTAAAAATTAAACACACAGTCAATATGACCAAGCTTTTCTCTTAAATGTTGGCTGAAAGCAAAGAAAACCCCTGTTTTCACACGCACTTGAACATAGAAGTTGATCTCAGCTTTATTTGTAGTAGTCAAAAATTGGCAGTGGCCCAAGACTCCATCTGTAGGTGAAAGGACAAATTGCATCATATTCACATAGTGAAACAGACACAGAGGGAATGAGCTGGTAATATGGGAAAGAAGACTGACTTGCTGAGGGTAGGGAGGAATGCCAAGAAAAAGACACAGGTGATGAAGTACTTTCTAGCTTTGGCATGATGTTAACTACAGTTTTTACATTTATTAAAAGTAATCAAAACATTTGCTTAAAATGGGCTCCGTACAGTATAGTCAAAAGTATAGTATGGCTTAGCAACTATCAAGATTTGCTTCTCTTAGAACCAAGACGTGGTTCCTAATACCCACATGGAGGTATTCACAGACTCCTAATTCCCGTTCCTGGGAGTCCAATACCCTCTTTTGGCTTCTGGGAGCACCTGCATGTACACAGCACACATACATGCAAGGAGGCACACAATGCAAACACAAAAATAAAATTTTAAATTTTAGTTTATTGAAATAAACACCATGAAGTACATTTCTACATTTTTTTTTTACATTAGACTGAAGCATGCTTAAGTGAGGGTTGTGAACCATACCTACTGCATAGTTTCCTCATTTCTGCACACCTTTTTGGGCTTCTTTAGAAAACAATAAGAACTTAAAGACAGCCATTAAGGATTATGAACTTGGCCTGTTTATGCTCTTCCCCTTAATATTTAAAGTTTACGTGCACATACCTAATTGAACAATTTGCCTTCTTTACCTAAGTGAAATATCCTGATGAAACTTTCAAGAACCTGACACATTCTCTCTCTCTCTCTCTCTCTCTCTCTCTCTCTCTCTCTCTCTCTCTCTCTCTCTCTGATTTCACTCTTTTGATCACCATTGCAGTAGTAACTTTAACTGAATTGGACAGATTTGGGATCAAACGTAGTGTGCTTCTAGTGGGATCAGGCAGTGAGCATCAATCAGTTGGTTGTGTCCTGTAAAAGGCATATGGCTAAGAAGCCTTTGAATGGAAATGGGGTCCGTGTTCTACCTTTTACTGGGTCAGAGTTGATTTCATTATGTCTGCAAAGGGGAAAGTATGCAGATACACTGAACAGAAGAGTATTAGCCCACCCCTAGTCCTTGTGTTACAGGTGAATTTTGTTAGGTAAAAGACACAGTACAATTCCCCCCTTCCTCCCTGAGAACCAGTCACCAAAGCACACAGTAGGAGGGCTTTGTCATGGAAATTCCAAAGCTGGAAGAGACTCTTACCTATTGCTTTCCTTGGGGCAGCATCTTACCTGTAGAATTCCTGACCACTCTGCTGAACACCTCTCAGTGCTTGCAAATCTTTCCTTCTGAATAATGACTGACAGAGAGCCAGTCACAAGATGTAAATGCAACTAGTAGGCAAGCAATTAGATTCCCACCCTGCTGTAGCCTCATGTCGGTACTTAAGCAGTTTTGGTGACCAGATTTCTATTTGAATTTGGTCAGGCTAGTCTTTGGTTTAGTGTGCATGTGACTCTATTCTCTCCTTAACATATGCTAACTATTGGAGTAGTAGTTGTCTACTCCTGGGAACTGGATGCTATAAAGCTTGCTTTTTCTCTCCAATAACGTTCTTCATGTTGAGTTTTAATATTTTACTTACAACTACTGAACTACCACCATGCACAACAAAGCTATACAGTCATGAATATTCACAAGTCTACCTACCTACCTACCTACACACACACACACATACACATCACACACACATCACACATTTAAAACCCTGCACTTTTGCATGTCAAGGCACATAAACAAATGTACACATGAGGGCCCTTAACTAAACTAACCTGTAAGGTCACCCGTAAACTATGTCTACAGGAGGAATGTGGAAGCTGTCCCCGAATCTCTCCTCTTTGCCCATTTAGTCTCTTCCTTAATTCTGTGTATTTTGAAACACTTTTGAAATCATTCCCTCTTCCCCAACCATACCAGCTGCTGGTATCGTACTTTCTAGCCGAGCATAATAGACAGCATGTTTTTTGCACTGAGTAACAAATGAGCAAGTGTTGCCTCTGCTTGTGTTTGTTGTGTGATAGTTGATGAGATTTAACTTTTCAGAGCCTCTCTGTCTTTGCCTGCGGATTAAAGAAGATAAGGCTTACCTGGTAAGCAGGCAGAGAAGAGGCACAAAAGCATTATTTCTCTTCTACTCTTATTTTCTCCCTTCACAGTGGCTTATAAACTTTTTTTAATCAACCTCTTTGCTCCTTTGTGTCCTTCCTCCACTTTGATCTAAAGATGTTATTATAACATGTATATAGGCATGTATGTTTATGGCATAAGACGTATATCCACTTGGTTACATGGAAGTGTTCTATTAGTTGGCCTTCTGTAGAAACTCTCTTTGACCCGCCTTGGGCCCATGGCTTCAGTCTAGTTCCTCCCTCCTCACAGGTAGTAGGTCTAGACTGCCTGTGTGCTCACTTTCTGCATGACTGTGTGTCATTCATCTTTCCTGTTATACAGAATTCCCCACTTAGTTTTCAAAGGCTGAATCTACTCTTTCCCTTTTAAATCTTACCTGATTGGCCCTATATGTTGTGTCACAACTCTGTGCCCATGGGAAAGTAAAGGCCAGGTCCCATTCATCTTTATCTTCTTAGTGAGTTCCAGTGCCTGCTCTGTGTAGTAATCACTAGACACTTCTTTATTTGGATGTTTACATTCTGTATTAGCTGTTCCATCTACATGTTTTTAAGATTAGTTGCCACTTGCCCAAGAACTGTTCTATTAAAATATTTTCAATTTTACTAGAAATTGAATGAGTATTCCTCTATTATTCTGTGAATTTTTACCAATCCAGTGTTAAAAGTTGTGTTTTGAATGCAGTGTCTCAGAGGGAAGCAATATGGAACACATGGAACATTATTTAGGAGCCACATAAAAAAACCCAAAAACTTCAGATAAGAATAAAATTCCCTCTAAATGTATGCTTAGAGGTTGGGCCCAGGATGCTGATAAGGTAGCAGGGAGCCAGTGGCCTCAGGCTTTGAAAGCTAACTGCGAAATTCCACATACATGTAAAAGGAAGAAATCCCTTTACCAAGTCATGCATGGAGGTTACTGCCATCTCTGCTAGGCTATCACATATGTAGGTCAATAAATATTTCATGCAAGTATAACTTCAGTACCTATTCTAAATGATCTAGAATCCTTTGAATAAGCATGAATTTAAAAAAAAACTCTAATATATTGTTCAAACATTTTAACTCAGTAAGTCTCTTCTACAATCTTTTGGAGTTGGGAAGTTCCTCAGAAGCTATCCTAAGGATAATGATGATATAGACATGACAGAAGAAGAAGCTCATCACTGTCTT
Source organism: Tokudaia tokunoshimensis (assembly GCA_036184795.1). Taxonomy (NCBI): domain Eukaryota; kingdom Metazoa; phylum Chordata; class Mammalia; order Rodentia; family Muridae; genus Tokudaia; species Tokudaia tokunoshimensis. The sequence goes on from BTHU01000015.1 coordinate 11,094,167, forward strand.
TCATGCTTTCTCTCTTTATTGCTTTAATGGATAGTAGGACCATCCAGTCCTTGGGATTCATCATTAGAGCAATGCTGGAAAACATCCCCATCTTCCTTGATCATGTACTAATTTACAAAAGCAAGAATTTGGCCCATGGTGGCCAAATGCCACCTTTCTGTGGCCGGTTCTGCCAACCCATGTCTCCGATTCCCACTGCCTTGCTCTTGAAGCTGCTCTTTGTGTTTCACTCCAGCATATCCCATGAGCAACCTCTGAAGTGCCTAAGTTACTCTTTAATAAACATCTCTTTTCCCTGAGACACCATTCCTCCTAGTTGTACCACCTGCCACAAGCTAAATTATTCCTTAGTGTTTACACCTCGCGAATATTTATAGCCCATCATCATGGCACCCCTTAGTCATCTTCCAGCCTCAATGTGTTACATATATAGCTCTTTTAATCTTCTACAAAGTCAGACTCTTCAGTCTCTTAACCATTTGTACCATCCTCTCTCTGGTGCCTATAAGAGAACAGTTTGAATATATCCCAGATGGCAAAAAATAACCCCAACATGTTGTAATTAGGGGAGAAAAACACAGAGGAGATTAAAGGAGCAATCTCCAGGTTAATTAGTGGGGTGGCCGCAAATATGTGCACAGTTTGTTTCAGAAATAAAGCAAGCTGTATTTGTTGTAACTATCTCCACTTTGAACTCGGTAGAATGTTGGTGGAGCCAAGCTATTGTTGATGGTCCAAATAGTCACTAAAGACCTTCTACTTTGCTCTACCTCTGTGAATCTTTTGCCTAAGATAGACTTCAAATAGGGTAACAGAGTGATACAAGAAAATATTACTAGCTTCTGTTTAGTTTTATGGGTTCACATGGTTTCTGAGCTTCATATACGCTCAATAAGGGAGGACCTTTGACTTGTCTCTCTAGTTATTAGGCACATGGGTATTAGTCATCTTATAAAATTAGCTGTGTTTACTGAATATGATAGCCTAAATAGGGAACAACTTTAGTACAAGAGAGATTGCTCAGAAGTGTTCCACTGACATCAGGAGAATATGGCCATTTCTGGGGTTTTTCTTTCTCTCTTTCTTTCTTTTAATTTTATTTTATTTTCTAATTTTTTTTATTTACATTCAAACTCATTTCCCCTTTCCCGTTTCCTCCCTCCCCGAAAGTCCCATAAGCCCCCTTCCCTCCCTCTTTTCCCCATTCAACCCCCTCTCGCTTCTCTGTCCTGGCATTCCCCTACATCCAGTCTTTCCAGGACCAGGGGACTCTCCTTCCATCTTCTTAGAAATCTGTTGATATGCAAATTGTGTCTAGGGTATTCAGAGATTCTGGGTTAATATCCCCTTATCAGTGACTGCATACCATGTGTGTTCTTTTGTGATTGGGTTACCTCACTAAGGATGATATTTTCAAGTTCTGACCATTTGCCTAGGAATTTCGTGAATTCATTGTTTTTAATTGCAGAGTAGTATTCCATTGTGTAAATATACCACATCTTCTGAATCCATTCCTCTGTTGAGGGACATCTGGGTTCTTTCCAGCTTCTGGCTATTATAAATAAGGCTGCTATGAACATAGTGGAGCATGTGTCCTTATTGCATGCAGGTAAAGCCTCTGGGTATATGCCCAGGAGTGGTATAGTAGGATCCTCTGGGAGTGTCATGCCCAGTTTTCTGAGTGGTTGCCAGACTGCTTTCCGAGTGGTTGTACCAGCTTGCAATCCCACCAGCAGTGGAGGAGTGTTCCTCTTTCTCCACATCCTCGCCAACAACTGCTGTCTCCTGTGTTTTTGATCTTAGCCATTCTGACTGGTGTGAGATGGAATCTCAGGGTTGTTTTGATTTGCATTTCCCTAATGACTAAGGATGATGAACATCTCTTTAGGTGCTTCTCAGCCATTAGATATTCTTCAGGTGAGAACTCTTTGTTTAGCTCTGTACCCCATTTTTTAATAGGGTTACTTGCCTCTCTGGAGTTTAACTTCTTGAGTTCTTTGTTTTCATAATGTTTTGAAAGGCTATGCAGAAATGTCCACTAAGTGATTTTCTCCACACCTTGAGTCAGCCTTGATTCAGTTTATGTACTTATCTTACAAAATGTATCTTGGGATGGAAAACTGAAGTCTGTAGGAGTCCTGAGGAAAAACTCCCAATTCATTTGGGAGAGGGCGACTTAAGCACACAAAGTCAAAGCCTGCGTCCACTTTTTCCAAATCTTACCTGATTGGCTCTCAGTGTTATGCTGTGACTGTGTACTCATGAATTGTAGGGAGGCCAAGGCCAGGTCCCATTCTTCTTTATCTTCTTAGTGAGTTCAGGTCCCATTCATCTTTATCTTCTTAGTGAGTTCAGGTCCCATTCTTCTTTATCTTCTTAGTGAGTTCAGGTCCCATTCTTCTTTATCTTCTTAGTGAGTTCAGGAGGAACTTAAGGCCAAACCATAGACGAATGCGCTCACTGGCTTGCCAAGACAGGGGCTTGAAGCAGAAACATGGAGGGATGCTGCTCGCTGCCTTGCTCAGTTACTTTTTGTATACATCCCAGGCCCACCTGCCCAAGGATGACACCTCCCATGGTGTGCTGGGTCCTCTAGCATCAATCATTATTTGAGAAAATGTCCCATAAATATGCCCACAGGCATATCTGATAGAGCGGCCCCTCAACTGAGAGTTCCTCTTCTCAGAAATGCATGTCTAATTTTGTGTTGAGATGATAGACAGTATCGCAGGAAGGTATCTGAGGATGAGCCTGTAGCCAGTTTCTGCATTAAGCTCCTCTACTGAGTTATTGCCTTGGCTTTCTTTGATGATACACTGTAAACTATAAGGCAAGATGAGCCCTCTCCTCCCCAAATGCCTCTTGGTCACACGTTAACCACAGCAACAGAGGATGTGACCAGCCTCCATCTGTGATTCCTAGGAAATTTCCCTTTTCCCAGGGTCTCACATGGTCCAGAAAGTGTTCTTTCTGGCCCAGCCATGTCCCTCCTATAGAATTCTATGCTTTCTTCTGCAGGTATCTCTGATGCTCTTTCAGGTTGATCAACTCTTTCAGGTTGATCAACAGTCTCTTCCTGTTTTCTTTTACAAAGAATTTGCCTGCAGCTTAGAAGATTTGAGTCTCACCAGAGTTCACTAGAATAGATTTTAAGCTTTAAGACTTATAACCAAGCAATTCTGCCAGTCTGAAGGTGGCAAAGGACAACCATTTTCTCTCACACACGAAGAAAGGGTGTGAAGGGACTTTTTCTCTGAATGAAAGAGGGGAAGGAGGAAGGAGAAACCTTCACATGTTTTATTCAAATGTTAGCAAAGAAATCGAGAAGTGTGTTTCCTTAAAATTGTTACCATTTTTATCCCAAATGTTCTGGTGAGTGATAGTGGATATGGCAGGCAGTCACAGCAGGGGGAGCTTGTTCCAGGAGCTCAGTCCTGGTGGGAAGTATTACCTCCAAGTAATACACTAATCGCTTTGAATCCTGCATATTTTCACATACTGTGTGCATACATACGGATATTAATAACTGTTCCCTAGACGTCACTTCAGCTCTTGGAGAGCTCAGTGTTGCTAAGCAAGTGCCGGAGATGGAATCAGATGCAGATGGCAGTTCAGCAAGGAGGATTTTACAGAGATGCATGAGGAGCAAGGGCGGGGGTGCTGAGACTCCATCCCCACGGGTCTCTGAGTTCTGACGTGATCATCTTCTGTCAGCTCTGCCTGGTATTCATCTACCCACTCCACTGAGAATATAAACGGCATTGTTAGTGTTTAAAGGTACTCACCTCCTCAAAATCCATCTACTCGAATCATACCTGCATCTTATTTTTTTACAACAGTGTTTCTTTCTTTAATCCTTTTTTTTTACTTTTTTTTAATGAAAAAGGAAATAAAAACATTTTCTGATAAAATTAACGATTTACATGGAAAATATTTCTGACAAAATTGAAGAAGCATGTAGAAAAACACATTAAGATTGACAATTTTCATGGAAAATTAAAGAGTAAAATGGTAGACATAAAAAACATTACTAAATTAATTGAAAAAGGAAGTAGAAACATTTTATGATAGAAATGAAGATTTACATGGGAAATATTTTTTAGGAATATTTTTATGCCTACCATTTTATCTGTATAATTTTTCATGAAATAGTCAATCTTAATGTGTTTTTTCTATATATTTCTTGAATTTTATCAGAAATATTTTCCTTGTAGATATTCAATTTTATCAGAAAATGTTTATAATTTCATTTTCAATCAACTTAGAAATATTTTTGTGCCTACCATTTTATCTGTAATTTTCCATGATAATCTTCAATTTTAATATTATTTTATATTTTTCTACAATTTTATTAGAAATGTTTCCCATGTAAATCTTCATTTCTATCATACCTGCATCTTATTCAGTGGTTTCTGTCTAGTAATTTCTTATAGCGTGGAGACATGTACGTTTTACTGTTTTGTTTATATGTTCCATTTACATATATATTAGAGGAATTAATATAGTATATATAGGTGTGTATGTCTATATGTATATCATATAGAAATTCGGGGGGTGGTGGAATCTTTTTCCATACTATCTTATGGTATCTCAGACTAAGGTTGGTATTCCTATATTATATAGAGTTCCAGTAAGTAAAGTAGCTTGCCTAAGGTCACAGGTCATATGTATGGTATATCTAGATCAAAACCCAATTCTTCTTTCCACAAAGTTGCAATACTCCTTCTACTTTATGTTCATTTAAATGAAAGTACAAAATGGGAACCCTTCCATGGAGTGAGTATTATATTTAACAACATTGTTTAAAACAGTGAGTCCACACCAGATGTGACCACACAGGGCCTGTGTTCTTCACTCAGATTTGCCTCCCTTCTTGCTATCATCTTGTCAGAAAACAACAGATAAGTCTGCAATATTTCAAACTATTTCCAGGTAAAAGGAAATGATCACATTGACTTGGATTGCGAAGAATTTAACTTGTTCTGAAATCATCCTTGTAGACTAAGCAGTGTCCCAGGCATTTTTTTTTAAACAAAGAAATGTTTTCATCATAGGAAGAAAATGCATATGCTCAGGAAATTTCACCAGATAGTACAGAGACTCGACTACATGATGTAGCACATTTGGGAAATTATGTGCACTGCCTGAAAGAGCATCACTTTGAGTCTCCAAGGTCCTCGATTTAGAGCCTGGCTCTGCCGTTGACTTTCTATGGGATCTTACTCAAGTCACAGCCTGTCTCTTGACCTTTGTTTTATATTATGAATAATAAAGTTAAATGAAATAATCAATGCTCTTCACTTTCTGGGCCTTTCTGAATCCCCTCAATAGTGCATTCTGGGCATTTGGGCTCTAAATAGACAAGAGGACTAATTGGCTTCCTGTGGAGATAGTGCCAATTGAAACTGTCACCTGCCACTGGTCCCAGCCATGTATGTAAGGGTCATTAGATGATTCATAGCTCACTGTCTCACAGCACAAAGTTCAGTTTTGCTATCTATTTCTCAACTCATTCACAAGGTTATTCCTGTGTCACCTCATTGGATAACAGGAAAGTTATCTTATTTAAAGTTCCATGTGAAACAGAAATTCAAAAGATTATATATAAAGCATGCATTTCCATCTCTTTAGACATTTCTATCTTCCCCCTTGGAGCAGGTACTATAAGGCAGAACTCTATTAGTAGCCATACATTGTTATAGTCTGCCTTATGATGCTATGGCATAATAACACTGAGACTATATAATCTGTAGAGAGCAGAGATTTCTATATAGATCTAAAGGATAGGGTTCACAATATCAAGACCCTGGCAGGACTCTGCTGACTCCTGAAGGCCCCTGTCTGCTTCAAGGATGGTAACTTGTTAGTATGTTGTTACACAGTGGTATGCTGCTTGAAACCTCTTTATAGAGACCTTTTTAAATCCTGGAGGGCAATGCCCTTGTGACTTTACAATCTCTTCAAGGGCCTACCTTTAATATGATCACATTGGCTACACCTGAATTTTAGATCGAACACAATCAATACATAAAACATGAAAGTCTTAAGATTTAAGAGGGTAATATGGAAAAAAATTGAAGGAGATGAATCAGTAAGCTAGTTTGACAAAGTAAGTGTGTGTGTGTGTGTGTGTGTGTGTGAGAGAGAGAGAGAGAGAGAGAGAGAGAGAGGGGGGGGGGGAGAGGAGAGAGAAAGAGAGAGAGAGCACGGTCTGGAGGACCTGTAAGTTCTTGTTTCCTTTTGTGAAACAGGATAAAAAGGACATTTGAGAAAACCTAATTCCCTGTAGCAAGCTGAGTCCTGGTTTTCCATTTGTAAAGAGTGTACCTGTTCATTTTATTCATGTCAGTGTTTGTTGTAGATCACATACATGTGTTCTACCTCATTTGTAGAATATTCTTTTGCCTTAGTTGATTGCTAGAAATGAGTTCAAATAGTCTTATATCCCACATTGAAGACATAGCTCATTCCATAAGTCACTGATATTTCAGGCATTTCAGCTTTTTCATTGTTGAGCTGAGGGTGGCTCTTGGTATTCTGCCATATAAGATTATTGAAGGTTCTGATGTATCAGTGTGTAAGAAAGTTTCAGAAGATGCAAGGCACTATATTAATGTAAGGAGCACTTGCTGATGTCCTGAGTAGATAATGCTGTTATTGTGCCAATATACAATACCTTCACAGACATGTCCCCACAGGTCACCTCAGGGCTAGGCTTGCCCTGAAATAACCACAATAAACTAGAATAGGCAGGCAGTGGTGGCGCATGCCTTTAATCCCAGCACTTAGGAGGCAGAGGCAGGTGAATTTCTGAGTTTGAGGCCAGCCTGGTCTACAGAGTGAGTTCCAGGACAGCCAGGACTGTACAGAGAAACCCTGTCTCGAAAAACCAAAAAAAATAAAAAAATAAAAAAAAACCTTGAATATTTTCTACCACAAATCTAAAAGTAGGTGGGCTAAGGGTAAAAAAGATTTTCATGATAGAAATCATGGAATACATTCAACCATATCTCAAAAGTAGATATTCTGGTAGTAGTTGCTACTATACTTGTTAACATCAGTTTTTCTGTTAACAAAACAACCATGAAATGAAAGCTAATATGGATGGCTTCAGAATTAAAAGTGGGACTAAACAATACTATGTAGAAATTAACTTGAGAAGAAACTTGCATTGGCCAAAAGGCAGGGTAATATTTTTAGTAAGTATATTCTATGTTTCAAGAACATTCTATCAGGCCAGATGTCTTTAGGAATTTATATTTCCAAAGTTAGTAGGTGGATAGACTCTAAAGTCAACTACCTAGGCAGGCGTTAAAGTTTCAGTACTGATCTCTCAGACTAAGAATGCACAATATGTCCATGCCACCTTTTCTCAAATATACTGATGGAGCTATATACATCTGACAGAAGATTAGTATCGGGAACACACAGCCAACTCAAAAAAAAAATGCTAAATAATAAGAAATCAAATGACACAATAAATAGGCTAATAAAATGAACAATTTTAAAAAACATAAATACCCAATACATGTGGGAAAAATGTTCACCCTCACTAGTCGTCATAGAAATTCAAGTTAAAACTCCCTTGAGGGGAGGGAAGGGGGCTTATGGGACTTTTGGGGAGGGAGGAAACGGGAAAGGGGAAATGATTTTGAATGTAAATAAAAAAAAACTTACAAAATAAAAAAAAATAAAAGGTATTTCACTTCTCAAAAAAAAAAAAACAAAAAACAAAAAAACTCCCTTAAGATTCCATTTTATCCCTGTCAGAATGACAGTCATTGAAAAAACAAATAGCACTGCCCCTAGAAGCATTGTGGGTGTGACTGCTGTGTCAAATGTGCATCAGTAGGTGGCAGAGAGGAGAGAGGCTATATCTGTGCTCAGTGCTCTGACCTATAAACATTTGAATGATTAGTAGCCTAACATTCCCTGAAAGAAGTGAGCCTGGAGTGACCACCAGTCTGGTGGCTTGCAGTCCATAGCAGCTCCCAGGACTAAGAGCAAGTCAGAGACTAGAAGAACCCTGCCTGAGACTGAGGGCCCCAGTGAGGTTCCAGTATTGATAGGACAGCAGAAGCCTGAAGCCTTGTGCCAGACCAACAAGTCACTGCAATGAACATTTGCAAGCAAAGTAGTGTGGACAAGAGGGTACTGTGGGCCACACTGCAGCTTTCACAACAAGATCTTTTCTCTCTGCTGGCAAGGAGGTGTCAAGGGTGGAGGGCAGATATGGTAGGACTGGGGTGTATGATGTGAAATTTACAAAAAGAAAAAACAATAAAATGTTTTTTTAAAGACAAAAAAGAAAACAAAACAATGAATGCTGGAGAAGATGTGAACAAGAGTGAGACCTTATGCAATACAAATAAGAATGTAAACTAGTTCAGCCATTCTGAAAATGTCCTCAGACTAAAAATATGTCTACCATATGACCAAGCTCTCTCAGTTGTAGGCACTTAGCTCAAAGACTGTATACATCACAGAGATACTTGTATACTGATGGTAGTACTATTTGCAATTTACCCCCAAGACTGCAAGGCAGCAGATCACATGGATACTTGCATAAAGATGGTTATGGTGGCAGTATTCACAGTAATGAATTTAAGTGTCCAGCCTAGGTGTCCATCAATGAAGGAGGAATGAAGCTGGAGCTGGAAGAATGGCTTGGAGAGTCAGAGTACTGCTTGATCTTCCAAAGGACCCAAGTTCGATTTCCAGCACCCACATGGTGATTCACAACTGCCTGTAACTCAGTCCTCTTTGGGTCTCCTCAGACACCAGCCACACATTGAACAGACAAACATGTATACAAAATACCTATGCACATAAAAATAAATTAAAAACAAATAAGACTTGAACAATGATAGTACCAGTAAACATGCCCAGGTAGAAGAGTGAAGAGTCTCTCTTGTTACAGGGTCCCATAATGACCTCTGAGAGGAAGAGAACAGTCCTCTCCCAGGAGTGTCCCTGATTGGCTATCTAGTACAAAGCAGTCAGTCCTGGATCCACATACATCCCGAACAAAGATGGATAGAAAGTGGTGTGTGTGTGTGTGTGTGTGTGTGTGTGTGTGTGTGTGTGTGTGTGTGTGAGAGAGAGAGAGAGAGAGAGAGAGAGAGAGAGAGAGAGAATAATAGAGAAATAAAGAGGATATCAATTTGAGTGGTGGGCATGGGGGTGGGAATGGAGGCAGGAAAGGGATGTGGGAAGTGGAATAATTATATTTTAGCTAAAACATAAAAATAATTAACAATTTTTTAGGTTAAAAAGAAAGCACACTGAGCAAGCTATGGAGAATAATCCAGTAAGCTGCATTCCTCCATGGCCTGTGTTTCAGCTTAAAAGCAAAGACAGACGAATAACAGAAGTAATGTCATTTGTAGGAAAATGCAGGCAACTGGAGTTAATCTTATCAAACTAATTAATTCTAAGAAACACAAATACTGCATGCTAATTTTTTACTTGTGGGTCTTAGATTTTATGTATACATATATATACATATATATGATATATGTATGCACATACACAGGCAAAATAGAAAAAACTGTCTGGGATAGTTGTGTTAGGGTTATTACTTCTGTGATAAGACAATGGTTTATATTCTTACATATCCACACCACAGTTCATCATTGAAGAAAGGGTAAGAACTCAAGCACAGGCAGGAAGGAACCTGGAGTCAGGAGTTGATGATACAGAGGTCATGGAGGAGTGCTGCTTGCTGGCTGGTTCTTCATGGCTTGCTCAGCCTGCTCTTTTATAAAACTCAAGACCACCAACCACGGGATGGCACACTCCGCATAGTGGGCTGTAGCCTCCTACATCAGTCATGCATTAAGAAAATGCTCTACAGGCTTGCTTATAGCGTGATCTTATGAGGGATTTTCTCGGTCAGAGTTTCTTCCTCTCAGATGACTACCATGTGTCAAATTGGCATACAACTAGTCAGGAAAATAGCAAAGGACTAACAAGAGAGGAGAAGGACCACAAAGAGAAGGATAGCAGAGTTTGAGGTACTGACCATGTCCTTATAGACTTGCTGGAATATGCCCTTTGCATGCAGTTATTACTAGGAAAATATTTTTAAATAACTTTTGCGAGTTATAAAGTAAAAACAAACAGCAAACAAGCATGAAAACAACTCTGGAAACTCATAACCTGTACTTGTTCAGCCTGTCGGGTTTCCTAGATTGCCAGGCTCTACTTACATCTCACCTGTCATCCATTTGGAATTCAGTCTGACTATTTAGGCTTAGCTCAATTATTAAGGCATCCATAAGGCATTTGCATTTATAGTAGTAGTAAGACAACCACAGGTTTCAGAACATTGAGGAAGCCCTTGTAGTGTCCCAGGATAAGGAAAGCTGATTTATATAGTTGATTTCATCAACATTAAGGAGATTGCTTTCGTGCGGGAAAGAGAAGAAAGGTACATAGGATTCAAGGCTGGCCATAGACAATAGTGAACATCTGAAATCTTTTGGTATGTATGTCGGCTTTCTGGTCCTCTGCTCCTGGTTTATTTGATTTGCTACGCCTTGCTTCCTGCTGCCTAGTCAACTGTGCTTCCTTTGTGCCCTGGTGCCTTAAGGTGCCGACATTCCTCTGGCCTTTCTTATTTAAGGCACTGAAAATTTTGTCTAAATAACAGGCCTTAAGGTTGTGGTATGCTTTTACTAATGTGCTATCTGCATCCCTCTAGGAGCAAAGATACCCTCTGCTTCAATTCCTTGCTATGCATTCTGAATGCGCTCCCCAAGGAATAGTTTATACATTTTTGTTAATGTAAAAGGGAAACATTTGGGCACCTTTTTTCTGTTGCTGGTTTGTAGACCTATTTTTAACTTTTGTTCTTTACTGGTTTTTTTTTTTTCTATGCTTGTGAATTGTAAGGTGCTAGACTGGCTGACCTTGAGGCTGGTGTCCCTAATTTATCCCGAGAACAGGAAAAATACAGGGGGTAACAGAACTGGTCAGGCCCAGGTCCGGGTCCAGTACATTAGCCCAACCTACACTGGAAGAACATTCTCAGGTGTGAAGAGAGAATTGTATCTGGGAATGCAGGCCATCTGCTCTTATGGCAAGCACATAGACGTCTGCTGACCCATCACCAGGCTCTACAGTGGTTTGCATCCAGTGAGCCACACATGGTCATCCTTTCTTTGGGGGAAAAAAAAGCAGCATTTTTTTGCCTCCCACCTCTACCTGTCAAAATTCCATTCTTGAAGGTCAAACTAAATTGCCTGTTTCCTCAGGAAACTCTCACAGAGGTGTTTTAGGTGTGATTCCCCTTACATATTTCTGTAGCACTTTTCCCTGCAATGTGCCACACATGGTGTCTTCGACTGTTGGACACGGGACATTCCTTAATCATAGTAAAAAGCGCTGGTGGTGACTAGTCCACTTCTTCTTGTCACACAAAAGCACACTGAGGTATTGGACAAAGAGCAGACCCTTGGAGCAGCTTCGAAGGAGGATGAAAACTAAAATATTTCTTTCCAGAGCAGGCTTTCAATGTAGGCTGGTGATTTAAGATACTCCACACCTGGGATGGCTGTCTCTAGCTCTCCAGATGCCTTAGAGGCTCAGGATATACATTCCATGTACTGCACTTTGAGCATTCATGATCAAAACCTTGAATGCAGCTGCTACTGCTGCCTTGCCAGCCATGTGCCCCTCTCATGACCCCATCCCTATTTTCTTGTGCTTCCTATTAAGTGATCCTTTTTGACTTAAACAAAGGAGAAAGTTAATATAGAGGAATAAGTGTGTTGAGTTATATTGAATCCAGTGGATTTGTAATAATGTTCACATGGTTTGATCTATTTTCTGCAACCCTCAGTGTTTTCTATAGTGAAATGTCATTTGTTGGCATGAAATTCTCAGAGGTATGGCATCATTTTTCAAATAGATCATATTTGATTTGATAATAAGCCAGTTAAGTTTGGAGACGTAGGATTTTTTTTTAGCCTAATTACTAAAAGAGTGACAAATGAACAAATTAATTCTCTTACTCAAACCAGGAAAGTATATGAATTTAAAGGAGCATTTCTAACTATTTGTCTAATAATAAAAATAAATGTAAGGTAAACTCTTGGGCAGGAGTTCATTAAAAGCAACTATAAACTATATCACAAATATCACAATTGTATTAAATATCAAAAAAAAAAAACCAGCCTGAAATTTCACCTTAATATAGCTGTAGCAGACACAGTCCATGTTTTTAAAACTTGAACTTTTTTTCTCAGTGTTTCAAGCTTGTTTGTTTGTTTTTTAAGATATGCTCCAATCCTGCAACAGAATACAAAGGAATATTTCCAGGACCACATGCAATCTGAGAGAAATATATTTACCTCTCCTCTCACTTATTGAAACATTTACTCCTCCCAGTTTTGAGTGTGAAGTGGCTGTCAGTCCAATGTGACAGGGTGCTGAAAGCCTTCTTCAATGAGAAGTCACTGATGAACAGGCACTGCAGCCGTGGAGTTGGAACAGACACTTCAAGCAAGGATGTTTAGGCATGAAGTTAGTTACATAGTTTCTACAACTTACTTTCTTCTTCTTTAGAGGAAGAATAGTGGTAGTATGTCCATGTAAGGGTACCATGAATTAAAAACAAATAAATACAAGAGCCTCAAAAAAGGTTGGCAATTCATGAAGCTAGGTCCATGATATTTATCTGCAAAGGCCTGCAGGTCCTTGTCGATGTTCCTGGTTGCCTGTGGTTACCTAGTAGGGTCGTGTTTCTGCCTAGTAGACATAAACTATAAGGAGTCAAGTTGGCTGTGGCCCTTGCGATCCCAGGACATTGGGTTACAGAGACTGCCACTCAGAGTAATACACACACCTGTCCCTTTATTTACATTCCTTCCTTCTGGTCCTGTAGTTTGAACTCATGATCTTAGTATATATTAAGCAAATGCTCTATCACTCAGCTATACCTAGTCCTAAAATTTTAGGCTAGATTATAGTGTATTACTGTTTAAATGTTAATATGTTCTTTAAAATCTAATCTGATACACACACACACACACACACACACACACACACACACACACACACACTGTAGCTTTATGGGATGAGAGTGAGAAGTAGGTTCTCAAGGAACGCCCAACCACGCAGTGCATGGTGCCATGACATGATGTAGGTATGTTCAATTAGGTGCAGACTCAGAGGGAGTGCTGACTGGACTCTAGTATCTTAGATGATATCAAATGTGTTGAATGAGACTTGGCCTCGAGATCCCTAGAAGTCAAAACTAGATCCATGAGGAACAGTCAGGGTGGGATTGCATTAGTGACTCCATTGGGAACAAAATCGTCTAGCAGCCTCAGTGCTCTGGAAACCACTGATCTGCCCATCAGTGAGGGCCTGCTACAGAAGATTGACAGCCAGGACTTAAAAAGGATATGAAGTCTGAATTTAGACAAGATCTGCACATACTAACTGATGTACAGACTCTTCAAGGGACAGATGCTTTTCTGAGTTGTTCTGTTCAGTATATTGCACTTTTCAACCCCACTATCCTGAATCCTACTCCTACCTGTATGTGATTAGAGGCAGTGCCCAGGCCCCAGCATCTAGATATGAGTTTTCCTCCATTGCCTTGTCAGGAGCTTTAGCTGTCTGCTCAGTTGACTCAGATGGATTCCTGCTATGTGTAGGGGGAGACCTTGGTGGGCTTGCTGCTTAATACAGCAATGGCAGTTGTGCGATGTCTCTTGCTACTGCAGGATGAACCAGGAGTCTCCCTCATCTTGACTTCATCGGACAGATCCAAGAATTCCTCTGTAATAAGCAACCCCTTATCTTCTAGGCCGCTGTGCCCGCTGTGGGGAAAATGTAGTTGGAGAAGGAACAGGATGTACCGCCATGGATCAGGTCTTCCATGTGGATTGCTTCACCTGTATTGTGTGTGATGTCAAGCTCCGAGGACAGCCTTTCTATGCCGTGGAGAAGAAGGCATACTGCGAGCCCTGCTACATTGTAAGTTGCCACATTGGGTCATCCTCTGCTCTGTCTTCTCTGACCAAATACCAGTCACTCCATATAAATGTCTCCATCAATTCTTTGAAGTTCGAACGATGTGTATACATGTAAATTGGCATACTGTATTTTTTCTATATATTATCATTCACATGAGATCAGAAAATTTCATTAGGAGAAGGCTGCCTTTCAATTAAAGGTCAGCCAGAAAATTGTCTGACCTGTGTTTTTCAGGCATGTATATAGAAACATGTGTTTTCTGTGTATATGAAGGATTCCCTGTTCTCAGAGTCATAGTCTTATCGTACATTTGAAGTCTCAGTCTTTTAGAAAAGACTTAGCAGGTGGCTGAATTTGTCAATGGCCTTCCAAACTTCAGGAATAATTATCTCTGCAGAATCATTTTACCTCCCTTAGTCCCCAAGGTTGTCTATGGTATAGAGAAACTCTTTATTATAGAGTATTTAAAAGAATTGCATCCTAATTCTGACTTAGCTAGAAATGGTTTTCTGTTTTAAAGAACAAAGCTATTTTTGAATAGCAAAGCTTAGTGACTAAAGATAAATAACATTTCCTTAGCATTTTATATGGCTACTCTATCAGAAGGTAGTTCTCCACTACTGATATTTTCTATGTTCCTGTAATATTGCGTATGTCTCTTGGGTTCCATCTTATTTTGTTTTCCTTCCAGGAACAACTTAAACATATGCAGCAGCATTATAATCCCATCAACTAAAACAGGTGGGAGAGAAAGGAGCTGTTTTCAGGTCACTTACCTAACTACTGTCCTTAGAAGTGAGAATAGAGACACAGGTGTAGGGTGGCTTCGGGTTACCATCAGTCAGAGCCAGGGCTGCCTTAGTCACATTTCCTCCTTGTCCTGTGACTTGGGCAGTGCTGCATGTAGTTAGTTCATAAAGATAAGCCCAGCAATGCCCTGTCTATCCGGAAGCAGCAGCATCTACAATAAGGGAAGGTCTAGTCAGCAAAATCTCACCTCTGACGTCTTTGAGCTCTTCAAGTACCACCCTGTGAAATCATTTTGAAAAAGAGGAAGGCCTTTTTAATTCTGACCTCTTTTAAGTGGACTGCACTTTCTAGCGACTCAGAACAGCCTTGTGCAATCGTTTATTGCTGCAAGTTTTGGCAGCAAAGTCAGCAAAGCCTTGTCCAGTCATCCAGCTCTCCTTTAGCAGGGAGCAGTTGTTTTTTTATAGTGCCTGCTTGGTCCCATTTTACTGTGCCAGTGTTCATTGCTACTGTAACACTGCTTCTGTGGAAGGCTTCTTAAACTGTTTATTTTTATGCTTTGTAAGCAAAGGTCTTACATAAAATACTGGGAGACTATAACAGCACGAAGAGAACATGAGTTTGAATTGAATTCAGTCAAAGCTTTCTGTCTTGGGCAAGTTACTCGCACTTTCTAAGGCTTGTTTTTTCTTTCTCATCTATATACTGGACATGATAGGAGTATTTTTCCATAAGCCCCCTGAAGATGAAATGAGGCAATCTTTATAATCACCCTTAGTCTACTGACTAAGCTATTCAACAAATGTTACATCTGTACTTTCGTACTGTTAGACTTGGGAACCTGTTTACCATTCCATATGTGTGCAGTGAGAGTCAGACTCGCTTAGCTAAGGAAGCTGTTTTGCTTCTTGGATATACCTATCTTCCATTTTTCTTTAATGTTTGCTTTCCTGGGTGCACAACAAAACTTCAGTTTCATGTTTTTAGTTATTTTCTATAGTGTGGCAGCTCAGAATCCAGACTCTGCTGTACAGTCTCCGAGATTGTTTAGGATACTGACTCCCTCTGCTGTGGTTGCCTGTCACAGCACACTGCAAGGCAGACTATCTGGGAGATATGTTATCATACACATGAAAAAGGTAGCAAATTCAAATAATAGAGAGCCTTACTATCCTTTCTCCCATCATAAGAACCTGTAATTATGGTCCTTGATTTAATGACCTCTTTCCATAGCTACCCAGAAAGGTTTGAATCTTCTCAGAATTCAGTTCCACTTTTTAAAGGTGCTTTCTGTTTAGAATTGATTCCAGGATTGAACATGGACCTTGTGCCCTTGACTGACATATCAGCACTTCCATTTCCTTCTAAATGGTTCTAAGCTGCATGCTGAAAGAACAGAGAAACTAGGGAAACCGGAAGTGTGAATTAGAGCAAGTTGCTTGGAAGGTAGACTTAATACAGCCAGCGCTAAGGTTGCTTGTCCCTCCAGGAGCTAAAGTTCTAGAACAGCAGATACTGTCCATGGGATCCAGCTTCTTGTCACAGCACTGGATACAGGTGTCCCAAAGTCATTGTGAACAAAGACAAGACAATCAAGTCCCTGGGCACCAGTCAATAGGACGCTTTTCTTTCTGTTCTTGTATTTGGTTTGTTGTCACTTAGTTGATGGAATACAAATAGCGAAGGCAGTGGCTTAGTTCATTATTTCTCTGAAAGCACCAACCACTCATGCTTGACTCTTGATCCAGGAGTGAGGCCTCCTGTAAAACAAAACTTAAATTTCTTTCTCAATTGGTTATTGATAAGCCTAAAATCACATTTAAATGCAATATTGTATACTCTGACATTAAATGTCCAGTAATATCATCAGATTTGGTTTCTTACATTAGTTCTTTCCTAAGTCTCTTGAGCTCGTATTCTTTGTATACCTGCATCTACAGTTGAACATGTGGTGGTATAGCTCTCTTCACATGTATTTTACCTGTTTTCTGTCGGTACCTGATATGAGCATATGTATAGTGTGTTGCAGTGCTTCACTTTTAGCCTCTCCTCTACTTAGATTTGCAGTACGTTTAGGAACTACCTTTGAAAGCAAAAATATATTTTTCACTCCTTTATCATTATAATATGCTTAAAGAAAGTTGAGTGAAATTTTTATATCTTTAAAATAAAATTTAATTAATTTACAATAAAATTTAAATTTAAAATTAACATAATCTTAAAAATGTAGTTTATTTTCTTGCTTAGGGTTTCAATTGCTGTAAAGAGACACCACGACCAGGGCCATCTAATTGGGACTGGCTTACAATTTCTGAGGGTCAGTCTATTATCATCATGGCAGGAAGCATGGCAGCATCCAAGCAGGCATGGCACTGGAGAAGGAGCTGAGAGTTCTGCATCATGTTCTGAAGGCAAACAGAAGACTGTCTCACACATGGCTAGGAGGAGGGTCTCAAAGCCCACCCCCAACACTGACACAATTCCTCCAATAAGGTCATACCTCCTAAATAGTGCCACTCTTTGGGCCAAGCATATTCAAACCACCACAATTATCAACTCAAATTATTAACATCAGTAATGCCTAGGGCATTGCCTACTATTCTTAGTTTTGACCTAGAACATGTGATCCTCCTGCCTCAGTTTCATAGGTCCTGGGATATACCACCACACCTAGCACCTTGAAATGTTTCTTTAGAAAACTGTTTCTAGTTGACAAGACTATTACAAACAATGAGCTCATATATTAAACTATGTGCTATTCCCTGTTAGATTTATTTAGATTCATTTGGGTCAATGTAATAAGTACACTATGTCCTAGTTATTTTAACTGATGCTTGTATTATTAGTAGTAAAATGAATAGATCTTGTAAATGATTCGTTTCAATTATTCTTATAGTTTGGAATAAATAAAAAGATTAAAATTAAGAGCACTAAAGTTTATTAGGAAGTAAAATGATTTAAATAGAATCTATCTATCTTGGTCCTATCTCTCTGATTATAATGTTGAGTACATCATTTGCCTCCAAGTACCAGGGTTTTTTTGTTTATAAAGTAAAAATTCCTTAATGTCATAGATAAGGAATAAGCAAGTGTGTTATTTTTGTTTCATCAAACGTTTGACTGTCTTAGGGATTAATCTGTTGAGTGACCTTATTGTGATACGATGGAGAAGCTGTAGCCTGCAATGGGCATGTCTTAGATGCTGTTGCTATAGAAATATTGAAAGTAATTGGCTTGATAGGAGGAACACAGGGTACATTGGTAGAGCAGTGCTTTGCTTACAGTCACTTGTGTTTTTAGGTATGAAGGGCATCAACAAGGCCTCCTGCTTGTTTGAAACTTCTTCTCTGGTTAAGACAAGCTTACTCCTGAGCATTAATGTAATAAAGGAACAGTTGGTCTCTTCTTGATATTGTAAACGAGCCTAAGCCTTGGGACATACACATCAGACATATATCAGGCAAAGTTTGATTATGAAATGGTGATCCAGGATCCTCCACTAGGTCAGGGCTTTTAGGCAGAGTGGCTGGAAAAGAGGGGTGGGTATTTTTTTATTAGAATTGAGATCCTACTGATTAGCAGGCCTCTGAAAGAAGCAAGCCAGTCTCCTGGGAGACTAACTTGAAGTACCAGAACCTGGCACATTAATAACCAAGACATTAGCAGCCTCTCTTATGGCACTAAATGGTGAAGTTAAAGCAGTCTAAATTTTCAAATCCATTAAGTTGTAGTTTTCTTGTACCTCTGCAGGAAAGCTGTCCTTTTATGTACTAACATTTGTCCTAATGGAATGTTTTAAAAGCAGTTCAAACCAGGGCCCTGCGTGGGTGTTGGAAAAGGAACCAAAGAGTTAGAACAGAGTCTGAAAAAATCCACATCCCTCTCCCTACTCACCCACCTCTGCTCTCATCGGCATGATGCCTCCCTCCGTCTCCTACTGCACACACCACCGATACTCTTAAACATCCATTCCTGGTGTCATACTGTCACCCCACCAGTACTCTCCCAATCATAAGAAAATTGGTTCGAGAATGAGGAATGTTGTTTTAAAAACACTCGCCTATGAGGATAGACTGTGAACCTGGGTGTAATCTCCCTCATTCCAGACCTCCAGTAAGGCACATCATGCCAGTTGGAACCATGATACACAAGGGAAGAGTATTAGACCTGATTACAAATGAGACTTTGATATGGTCAAAGTAAAAGGCAAAATGAAGACCAGAAAGCTTTCTTCTGACCTGGTCTTTATTTTCTATTTTATTTACTTATTTTATTTGCCTTATTTATTTACCATGCTATCACCCTGAAAACTAACATTTAACTTTTTGAAAACACAGAAATGCTGCCAGTCACTGGCTACCCACTTTAAAGTCACAGAAGTCTTCTGTTCCCAAGATTTCGTTTGATAGCAACCACTGGCTGAATTGTGCCTTTTAGTATTATAGATCATGCGCAAAAAGCTATGACACCTGGTCTTCCCTTCAGTGTCTACAAATCCCTTTGTCCATAATGCCTAGGATCTCAATACAAAAAAGAATGCATTTAGTTAAGTGTAAACATAGTGGCAAATGCCATCTGCCCAGTGGTATAATTGTAAATTTTTACTGGTTTTGTTTTGTCTGTTGGCCTGAAAGGAGCCTTAGAGATTGGTCCAGCTCCTTTTACTGTCATTTCCAGTAGCAAGAAACTGAGGCTTGTACAACTCTAGCATGATGGGCTTTGTCTTATCTTATATTTTATTTTGTTCTTTTTTTTAAATGAATGAAGGAAGGAAAACCTAAATGACTGCTTTTTCCTCTATTGCCCCTTCTAGGTGGCATCTGGGTTTTTTGTGGGTTTGTTTGTTCATTTTTTAAATTTAATTCAAGCTGGATTTTAGCGATATATAGCCTTGTCTTATTTTTTAGGTATTTTAGAGAAATGTTGGGATCAAAATGATCTTTTTAATGGTAGCAATTTTTTAAAAAATATCTTTTAATATACACTCCTTAGAAGTAAACTAGAAAAAGAAAACTATTCAATCCTTCCATGCAGTATCTGCAGTCTGCTGAATGTCCATCTTCTGCCTCTGTGCTTATTTGCATGGCCATAACTGTGCAGCTCTAATAACCTCTGATGCAGGTGTACTCACAAGGAATACTCTCACCTTTCTTCCTAATTAGCTGCTTGCTTAGTTGAATCAAACTTTGTTTTATACAGAAATGATCTCTTAAATATTCCATGGGCATTCATAAAGAATATATACCCTTTCTGAAGAGTGACTCCAAAAGAACTATCTCATTAGATAAACACATTAATAAGAACATTCCATGAGGGTGGTTGAGGTCAGATGAAACTGGTAAACAAAGAGTCAGTAAAACTGGTTACTAGTTGATGAAAAAATGGGGTATAGGAGTGTGCTCAGTGGTAATCCACTTGCCTAGTGTATGTAAGGCCCTCACTTTTATCTCAATGTGTGAAAAAGAGGGAAAGGAAAAATAGAGAAATAAGCAAAGGTAAATTAGTAAATTCTTATAATTCAAGTTATAGTATTTCAAAAGAATATTTTACAAAGTCAAATATCAATATCCCATAATATGAAAAGCAAAATACAATTTATGACAAAACTATCAAATTAACCCATGGACATGATGCTATTCATAAGCATCTCATATCACAGTAAGGATCAGACTTTTTCCCTTCTGTAAGTATCACTGGACTGAAATATATAGCACTGCAATCCTGATGAAAGATGAGGCGAAGTGAAGACACCTGTTCTTTAGAAAGTACAGTTCTTTCAGTCTTTGGCCAATTAATTGCAGGAGTTGGATAATACAATTAATAAGATTGATTGAAGCAAGATACATTAAGCATATAATAAAGAAATTTATCTTTCCAATACCCATAAAATATTTAGAAAAACATTTATCACATCAAAATCTAAAAAGAAACTACATATGGTATACCAGTTTAGTCCTACATCTTGGGAGGCTGAAGCAGGCATGTTGCCAGTTCATAGCTACTCTTGATTACATAGGGAGACCCGTCCCAAAAGGGGGGAAAAAAACAAGCAAATTCCAAAAGGAAACTGTAGATGACCCCAGTAGTTGACTAGCAAAGGTACCAGCTGTTAAATGAGAAGTAAAAAGCTAAGTGAATAGACACCCTGCTGAGGCAGACTGCTTCAACGTTGGCACAAAAATGATAACATCTGTCAGGGCAGGGGCCATGGATAGAAGTCTGAGTCACAGTGGCAGCAGCCACTGTAAGGAGACAGTACAGAAAAATAACTTGATGTTCATAGGAGATGCTGCCTGAAGAAGAGGTGGGGTGCAAGCCATTCATGACAAGTTATTGGTAGCTGAAAATAATTCTTGGGTTTTTTAGAATTTTTAGTGAATTGCACTTGAAAAGATAAAAAACTAGGCCATGTATGGTAGCTGTAAGCATACGCTATAACAGTGAATTCAAGGCCAGCTGAGGTTAGAAAAGACCCTGTCTCACAGGGAAGGGTGGGAGGTGGATGGAAATTAATAAGTGTGGTACAAAGAAATCTAGACAAACATTACAAACTGTGGGAGTGAAAAAATGTATTGGCATAACTATAGACCATTTCCTCTCTCCACAGAACATAGGCTTCTTGACTCTG
Organism: Tokudaia tokunoshimensis; assembly: GCA_036184795.1. Classification (NCBI taxonomy): domain Eukaryota; kingdom Metazoa; phylum Chordata; class Mammalia; order Rodentia; family Muridae; genus Tokudaia; species Tokudaia tokunoshimensis. The sequence goes on from BTHU01000015.1 coordinate 11,115,534, forward strand.
AGTAAAATGCTTTAACCCTAGTACACTTTTTTGTCAATGTGGCCTTGCTAACACGCACAAAACCTTGAGTTCAATACCCACACTTCATAAAACAGGTGTGCTAGAACATACCTGTAATCCCAGCCAGGGAGATAAAGACAGGGAGATTAGGAGTTCAACTCTAGCCAGGGAAGCTGTAGACCTTCCCTCAAAAAATTACACTTTTCATAGAAGAGATGCTTTTTCTGTAAATCTAAAATACGCAAGGAAAAAAATAACCTCAAATAACCCCACCAATGTAGATGAAAGTCAGAAGTGCTACCTGAGCCAAGGCGAGGAAATGCCACTAACAGGGTTTCTCCTGTCTTCAAAGAACAAATGATGCCTGCACAGTCTCCACCTTCAGCCTTCCAAGACCCTAACTTAGCCTGCCCCAAGGAGGAAGTGCTAATCTAACTGCACATGCGGAGAAATCCTAAAAGAAATGTTGAGTTCAATGCTGCGTGATAAATTCGAGTGGTAAATTGAATGCCACACAATAAAATATTCTAAGTTATTTGATGAGTGCAATATTTGAACAATATTAGGAGCCTATATAATACCTGGTTAAACTCATATAGCAAATTGGGGCAGGGAGAGAATATGAGTGTACTTATCTCCATAGATACTTTTCACTGAAATGATACTTCATAAACCTTGTTACAAATTCTTTTTAAGATTTTAGTTATTCTAAATAGTTCGTGTGTGTGTGTGTGTGTGTGTGTGTGTGTACACATGTGTGATGGGTGTACCATGCTGGTAGATACCAGAAAAGGACATCAAATCCCCTGGAACTAGGAATCAAACCTGAGTTCTCTGCAAGAGCAGCCTATCATACCTTCTTTTAAAAACAAGCAACCACCCCAACACAAAGCCAGCTCTCAGTAAAATGAGGAAATTAATTTAGTTGTATAAGGCTTACCATGACCAGCCTTCCTACCCTTGAATATAGGAATGTGCAGGATCATCTCTTCTCTTATATTTGCATTTTTTAAACATGGTTTAACTTTTGAAGTTGGAATAAGAAAACAAAGAAAAAGTTAAATGCATACATGTTTGCATATTACAAAGGTTTTTTTTTAACACAGACACAACAAATAATAGTAAAGGTCCACGTATCTGTTACCCAGTTTAACAAATAAAAGTATTAGAAATGCACTGGGTTCTTTGTTCTGATCAGTCTCCAAACTTCCTTCTGTCATACCCATGAGGTTCTAATGCACATCTCTAGCAATGTGCAGTGTTGTTTACATGCAGGGATTCATAATTGTAAATATAGAACTTATAAATATTTACAGACAATGTTAGACTATAAAGCATGATTAAATCTAAAGTGAGAACAAAGCCTAAAAAGCTGACAAGATAAAAGTTACAAAGTGGCTGTGGTCGTCTGGGTGCCAGATCGGCGGGCCATCGTGACCACAGGGTGTGCGGCGCCACGGAGACTGCCCTCCGCCATCTTTGCTCCAGTGACCAGGTAGTTGGGACCGCCAGGCTCAGAGACAGACAGGCATAATATCGCTTCGGTTTCAGGCAGCTTGTGTGTAACCTGCTCCCAGGTGCTGGGCTGATCTGCAGTAACCAGCGCGCCAGTTCCGCGGCGGGACCTTCTGCCTGGTGGAGGGACCCCGCGCAGGGAGGGAGCCTGCCAGCTTCCCTTCCGCGACCTCTGTTCCCGCGGACTGCGCTGGAGAGACCGGTACCCAGGCTCTCCCCCCGATATAACATCACTTGGGACACGGCCGGTTGGGGCTTCCGTCTGTGCCCGAGGGCGGGTCGGCGCTGTGGTCGTCTGGGTGCCAGATCGGCGGGCCATCGTGACCACAGGGTGTGCGGCGCCACGGAGACTGCCCTCCGCCATCTTTGCTCCAGTGACCAGGTAGTTGGGACCGCCAGGCTCAGAGACAGACAGGCATAATATCGCTTCGGTTTCAGGCAGCTTGTGTGTAACCTGCTCCCAGGTGCTGGGCTGATCTGCAGTAACCAGCGCGCCAGTGCCGCGGTGGGACCTTCTGCCTGGTGGAGGGACCCCGCGCAGGGAGGGAGCCTGCCAGCTTCCCTTCCGCGACCTCTGTTCCCGCGGACTGCGCTGGAGAGACCGGTACCCAGGCTCTCCCCCCCGATATAACATCACTTGGGACACGGCCTGTTGGGGCTTCCTTCTGTGCCCGAGGGCGGGTTGGCGCTGTGGTCGTCTGGGTGCCAGATCGGCGGGCCATCGTGACCACAGGGTGAGCAGCGCCACGGAGAGTGCCCTCCGCCATCTTTGCTCCAGTGACCAGGTAGTTGGGACCACCAGGCTCAGAGACAGACAGGCATAATATCGCTTCAGGTTCAGGCAGCTTGTGTGTAACCTGCTCCCAGGTGCTGGGCTGATCTGCAGTGACCAGCGCGCCAGATCTGCTGTGGGACTTCTGCCTGGCAGAGGGACGCCCCCTCCCCCCCCCAGGAGAGATCACACACCCCTGCACAGGGCAGGAGCCTGCCAGCCTCCCTTTGGCGACCTCTGCTCCAGGAATCCACTAGGCTGAGCCTTTAGATGTGCAAGGCCTCCCCAATATAAGATCACTTGGGGCAAAGCACATTAGGGCTCCAAAGTCACTCAGGAGCAGGCAGGCCCCAGAAATCGGTGCCAGGGGAATCCTGGTAATCCAGGGGGGGCAGAAATAGCTTTGCAGGCTCACAGGAGGTCCAACCAACAGCCAGTGGCAGCAGGACCAACTAACACCAGAGGTATCCAGATGGCAAAAGGCAAACGTAGGAATGTTACTAACAGTAATCAAAGTAATGTGGGACCATCCGAACCCAACTCTCCAACAGCAGCAAGTCCTGGATACCCCACCACACCCGAAAGACAAGATCTGGATTTAAAATCACTTCTCATGATGCTATTAGAGGATCACAAGAAGGACACAAATAAATCTCATAAAGAGTTACAGGAGACCATGAATCAACGGTTAGAAGCCCTTACAAAGGAAACACAAAAATCGCTTAGAGAAATGCGGGAGAACATGGATCAAAAGATGGAGGCGCACAAGGAGACAACACAAAAATCGCTTAACGAGATGAATCAACGGGTAGATGCACTCACAAAGGAATCACAAAATTTGCATAATGAAATGCAGAAGAATATGGGTCAACAGACGGATGCCCATAAGGAGGCAACACAAAAATTGCTTAAAGAAATGAATCAACGGTTAGATGCCCTTACAAAGGAAACACGAGAACTGCTTAAAGAAATGCAGGAGACGATGGATCAACAGATGGAATCCCATGAGGAGGAAACACAAAAATCGCTCAGAGAAATGCAGGAGAACGTGGGTCATCAGGAAGAAATCCTGAAAGAGGTAATGCAAAAATACCTTAAAGAAACACAGGAAAATACAAACAAACAAGTGAAGGATCTCAGCAAATCCATCCAGGAACTAAAAAAGGAAGTAGAAACAACTAAGAAATCACAAAGGGAGACAACTTTGGAGATAGAAAACCTTGGGAAGAAATCAGGAGTCATAGATGCAAACATCAACAATAGAATACAAGAGATGGAAGAAAGAATCTCAGGTGCTGAAGATTCCATAGAAAGCATCGACTCAACAGTCAAAGAAAATGCAAAATGCAAAAAACGCGTAACCCAAAACATCCAGGAAATCCAGGACACAATGAGAAGACCAAACCTAAGGATTATAGGTATAGATGAGAGTGAAGATTTGCAACTTAAAGGGCCAGTAAACATCTTCAACAAAATTATGGAGGAAAACTTCCCTAACTTAAAGAGAGAGATGCCGATGAACATACAAGAAGCCTACAGAACTCCAAACAGACTCGACCAGAACAGAAATACCTCCCGTCACATAATAATCAAAACACCGAATGTTCTAAACAAAGAAAGAATACTAAATGCAGTAAGAGAAAAGGGCCAAGTAACATACAAAGGAAGACCTATCCGAATCACATCAGACTTCTCACCAGAGACTATGAAAGCCAGAAGATCCTGGGCAGATCTCATGCAGACACTAAGACAGCACAAATGCCAGCCTAGACTACTATACCCAGCAAAACTCTCAATCACCATAGATGGAGAGACCAAGATATTCCATGATAAAACCAAATTTTCACAATATCTTTCCACAAATCCAGCCCTGCAACGGATAATAGGTGGAAACCTCCAATACAGGGAGAGAAACAACACCCTGGAAAAAATGAGATAATAACCTTCTTGAATCAAACCCAAAAGTAGATAACCACTCAAACATAAAGATAGCGTCAAGAATGGCAGATGGCAATAATCACTATGCCTTAATCTCTCTTAATATCAATGGTCTCAATTCCCCAATTAAAAGACATAGACTAGCAGACTGGATACGTAAACAGGACCCAGCATTTTGCTGCATGCAGGAAACGCACCTCAGTGTCAAAGACAAACACTACCTCAGAGTAAAAGGCTGGAAAACAATTTTACAAGCAAATGGCCCCAAGAAACGAGGTGGAGTAGCCATCCTAATATCGGATAAAATTGATTTTCAACCCAAAGTCATCAAAAAAGACACAGAAGGACACTACATACTGATCAAGGGAAAAATCCACCATCAAGAACTCTCAATCCTGAATATCTATGCTCCAAATGCAAGGGCACCCTCATTCGTAAAAGAAACTTTACTAAAACTCAAAGCACACATCGCACCGCACACAATAATAGTGGGTGACTTCAACACCCCGCTCTCTGAAATGGATCGTTCAGGAAAGCAGAAACTAAACAGGGACACAGTGAATCTAATTGAAGCCTTGGACCAAATGGAACTAACTGATATATATAGAACATTTCATCCTAGAGCTAAAGAATACACCTTCTTCTCAGCTCCTCATGGTACCTTCTCCAAAATTGACCATATAATTGGTCACAAATCAGACCTCAACAGATACAAGAAGATAGAAATAATCCCATGCCTCTTATCAGATCACTATGGAATAAGGGTGGTCTTCAATGGCAACAAAAACAAAAGAAAACCCACGTACACATGGAGGCTGAACAATGCTCTACTCAATGATAACTTGGTCAAGGTGGAAATAAAGAAAGAAATCAAAGACTTTTTGAAAGTTAATGAAAATGAAGGCACAACATACCCTAACTTATGGGACACAATGAAAGCAGTGCTAAGAGGAAAATTCATAGCCCTGAGTGCCGCCAAAAAGAAACGGGAGACAGCATACACTAACAGCTTAATGGCACACCTGAAAGCCCTGGAACAAAAAGAAGCAAATACACCAAAGAGGAGTAGAAGGCAGGAAATCATCAAACTCAGGGCTGAAATCAATCAAGTAGAAACAAATAAAACCATACAAAGAATCAACAAAACGAGGAGTTGGTTCTTTGAGAAAATCAACAAGATAGATAAGCCCTTAGCCAGACTAACCAGAGGGCACAGAGATAGTATCCAAATTAATAAAATCAGAAACGAAAAGGGAGAGATAACAACAGAAACTGAGGAAATTCAAAAAATCATCAGATCCTACTACAAAAACCTGTATTCAACACAACTAGAAAATCTTGAGGAAATGGACAATTTCCTTGACAGATACCAAGTACCAAAATTAAATCAGGATCAAATAGACCATCTAAACCGTCCTATAACCCCTGAAGAAATAGAAGTTGTCATTGGAAGTCTTCCAACCAAAAAAAGCACAGGTCCAGATGGTTTTAGTGCAGAATTCTATCAGACCTTCAAAGAAGACCTAACACCAATACTCTTCAAACTGTTCCACAAAATAGAAACAGAAGGAACACTACCCAACTCGTTCTATGAAGCCACAATTACACTAATACCAAAAGCACACAAAGATCCGACAAAGAAAGAGAATCTCAGGCCAATCTCTCTTATGAATATCGATGCAAAAATACTCAATAAAATTCTTGCCAACCGAATCCAAGAACACATCAAAACGATCATTCACCACGATCAAGTAGGCTTCATCCCAGGGATGCAGGGATGGTTCAATATAAGGAAATCCATCAATGTAATCCACTACATAAACAATCTCAAAGAAAAAAACCACATGGTCATCTCATTAGATGCTGAGAAAGCATTTGACAAAATTCAGCATCCTTTCATGCTAAAGGTCTTGGAAAGATCAGGAATTCAAGGCCCATATCTAAACATAGTAAAAGCAATTTACAGCAAACCAGTAGCCAGCATCAATCTAAACGGAGAGAAACTTGAAGCAATCCCACTAAAATCAGGGACTAGACAAGGCTGCCCTCTCTCTCCATATCTTTTCAATATAGTACTTGAAGTTCTAGCTAGAGCAATTAGACAACAAAAAGAGGTCAAAGGGATACAAATTGGAAAGGAAGAAGTCAAACTATCACTATTTGCAGACGATATGATAGTATACATAAGCGACCCAAAGAACTCCACCAGAGAACTCCTACAGCTGATAAACGACTTCAGCAAAGTGGCCGGATATAAAATCAACTCAAGCAAGTCAGAAGCCTTCCTATACTCAAAGGATAAGCAGGCTGAGAAAGAAGTAAGAGAAATAATACCCTTTACGATAGCCACAAACCATATTAAGTATCTTGGCGTGACGCTAACCAAACAAGTGAAAGATCTGTATGACAAGAACTTCAAGTCTCTGAAGAAAGAAATTGAAGAAGACCTCGGAAGATGGAAAAATCTGCCATGCTCATGGATTGGCAGGATTAATATAGTAAAAATGAGCATCTTACCAAAAGTAATACACAGATTCAATGCAATCCCCATCAAAATCCCAACTCAATTCTTCATAGAGTTAGAAAGAGCAATTCAAAAATTCATCTGGAATAACAGAAAACCCAGAATAGCTAAAACTATTCTCAAGAGTAAAAGAACCTCTGGGGGAATCAGTATCCCGGACCTCAAGCTGTACTACAGAGCAATAGTGTTAAAAACTGCATGGTATTGGTACAGTAACAGACATGTAGATCAATGGAACAGAATTGAAGACCCAGAAATGAATCCACACTCCTATGGTCACTTGATCTTTGACAAAGGAGCTAAAACCATCCAGTGGAAAAAAGATAGCCTTTTCAACAAATGGTGCTGGCTCAGCTGGAGGTCAACATGCAGAAGAATGCAAATTGACCCATCCTTATCTCCTTGCACTAAGCTCAATTCTAAGTGGATCAAAGATCTCCACATAAAACCAGACACACTGAAACTAATAGAAGGGAAACTAGGGAAGAACCTTGAACATATGGGCACAGGGGAGAATTTCCTGAACAGAACTCCAATAGCTTATGCTCTAAGATCAAGAATAGACAAATGGGACCTCATTAAATTACAAAGTTTTTGCAAGGCAAAAGACACCGTCAAAAAGACAAAGCGGCAACCAACTAACTGGGAAATGATCTTTACCAACCTTACATCCGACAGAGGGCTAATATCCAAGATATACAAAGAACTCAAGAAGTTAAACTCCAGAGAGGCAAGTAACCCTATTAAAAAATGGGGTACAGAGCTACACAAAGAGTTCTCACCTGAAGAATATCTAATGGCTGAGAAGCACCTAAAGAGATGTTCATCATCCTTAGTCATTAGGGAAATGCAAATCAAAACAACCCTGAGATTCCATCTCACACCAGTCAGGATGGCTAAGATCAAAAACACAGGAGACAGCAGTTGTTGGCGAGGATGTGGAGAAAGAGGAACACTCCTCCACTGCTGGTGGAATTGCAGGCTGGTACAACCACTCTGGAAAGCAGTCTGGCGGCTCCTCAGAAAACTGGGCATGACACTTCCGGAGGATCCGGCTATACCACTCCTGGGCATATACCCAGAGACTTTACCTGCATGCAATAAGGACACATGCTCCACTATATTCATAGCAGCCTTATTTATAATAGCCAGAAGCTGGAAAGAACCCAGATGTCCCTCAACGGAGGAATGGATTCAGAAGATGTGGTATATTTACACAATGGAATACTACTCTGCAATTAAAAACAATGAATTCACGAAATTCCTAGGCAAATGGTCAGAACTTGAAAATATCATCCTTAGTGAGGTAACCCAATCAAAAAAGATCACACATGGTATGAAGTCACTGATAAGGGGATATTGACCCAGAATCTCAGAATACCCTAGACACAATCAGCATATCAATAGATTTCTAAAAAGATGGAAGGAGAGACCCCTGGTCCTGGAAAGACTGGATGTAGGGGAACGCCAGGACAGAGTAATGAGAGGGGGTTGAACGGAGAAAAGAGGGAGGGAAGGGGGCTTATGGGACTTTCGGGGAGGGAGGAAACGGGAAAGGGGAAGTGATTTGGAATGTAAATTAAAAAAATAAAATTAAATTAAATTAAAAAAAAAAAAAAAAAAAAAAAAAAAGTTACAAAGTTAGATTTAAAGAATACAACATGAGAAATAGCCCTTCCACAAAAGTCATAAGAAAAACTGAGAAACTAGGTAACATTGGAAATTATGTAGGGAGGCACGCCATACGTCTGTGTAAGGGAATTGAGCATGCTTTGGAGCCCACCTGACACTTGTATGCCATCCTTAGGGCCACCCATTCATAACCAGCAGTATGTCCAGTCTATAGCTACCTTTGCTAATGACATAGCTCTGTCCCCAGTGGACATTGGGCAGTACTTTACTGTCAAAGAAGCTGAGGCGCACACCTCCTAGTTGATTGACCAGAGCAGCAGGAAGCCCTTATTGAATATAACATTTCCCCCTAACTCTTATCCCACAGTATACCAACTTCTGTTGTAATCGAATCAGAATATTTAAAGCCCAGAAGGAACTAGAATTAAAGAAGTACTTTAATTCAGCACTGTCATTTTATGACTGAAAAAGCTAACAACCAGAGCAAGTTTGTTGATTTGGCTGGGTTCACATGTTTGGCAATGGTAGAAGCATGAATAGAAACCGTGAGCCTTGTTGGTGCCTTCAGAGGCCCTCTCTCTTTGGTAGGAATCTGAAATAATTGAGCCTATGTGTCTGCAGAGGCAGAGTGGTCCCTGGGGAAGCTAGGCTCTTCCCACTTCAGTAGAACAGTGAACCAGGACAGCATTTGCTTCAGCTCTGACCAGAACGAAGGGTCTCGTATTTCGAGGTTCAGCGCTTCTGAAATGTTATGCTAGAACCTTCTTCCTGCCCCAGTTTGTTTATTTTTAAAGGAAGCATGAACTCACCACCCAGTGTTTGACAGAGTTTGGATGAATGTCAGCATCAGGCCACTGCAATAATGGTTTAAGATTATTTAATCCCATTACTTATACACTTCATTAGGCTGAGTGGATTGCTGGCTGTGGTTCAGCAGAGTTCCTACTTTAAAGATGAAGGATGGAAAGGGAATAGCAAAGGAGTCTTTTCCTTGTTTTCGTCTGTATTCATCTTGCGGCTCTTAATGGACAGAAGGACAATAATTAGCCATCTACAGCGTAACGTCTGCGTTACCGAAGCCCTCTGAACTGCTCTGCACCACCAGAACAAATTGTCCGTAGCTTTAGATTTCCTATAAGTAGAAAAAGAAAGGAATGGGCTTAAAGGTGAAAGGAGGGACTAAGCTATAAAAATCTATCGTAAAATTCTATCTGAAATAAGCTCCAGGGTCCTCCGTAATATAGTCTTTCACTTGGGGTTAGGGGACACAATAGCAAGTGATTTTAAAGATGTAGAAATTCAAATCACAACCAGCCCAACCAGCTGCCATTCAGCATCTACTCAGTTTCTTTCCCTTCAGTTTCTGAACATTTGGAACAAGTTTCTTCTTACCTCATATGATCACATGGTGAAAAGAACATTCGGAGAGGGGGGCTGAACTAGAGTCAGTAAGGTGTGCATTTGAGTGTGTGTGTGTGTTTGATTTTTTTTTTTTTTTGTATTGGGTAATTGCACCAGGCCAGAGTCCAAGGCCCATGAGCAAAGCCTTCTGAGGAGGTCTTCCTTGACTTGAGTCTCCAGCTCCCGTTGTCTTCCAGTCTCTGGCACACTACTGGACCCTGATAGTCTCCGAGCTCAGGAAATGTGAGGGATGGCAGTCCTTGAGGTCCTGAAAATTTGATTTCCACAGCAAGAATCAAAGGTCATCTGCTTTTAATCACTGGTCATGCTCATTAAACAAATACATTCTAGACCCTCCCAAGTCCCTGCATAGGAGGACAGGAACATAGCGCCTTCTAGAAGCTGAAGGTCAAGGATGGCCTGTCGCTTCTATGCACACGAAGGTCGGAGATCCATGCCCCATTCTTTCAAGTCACTTGAGAAATGACTCCAGGACTCTTCTCCTTCCCTCTCGTCCATGAGACTTGTTTCCAGCAGCCTCTTTTGACCACTGGTTCTGGAAGCTTCTCTCTCTGCCCTGGTCCAGGCTGCTGTCTCCCTTGTGTCTCTTCCCATCTCTGTACCTCAAACATCTGAATTAACCAGCCTTCAAAAACTTTCTTGGACAAGACTTTTAGCAGTTTGATGTTTTTTCCTGGGGTTTTGCCTTTATTTTTTGAGAGAAAAAGAATGATAACATGAAGTTTGGTGGGTAGTTAGGTAGGAAGGATCTGGGAGGAATTATGAAAGGGGAGTCAGAATAGCTCAAAATATATTTTAAAAACTAGATAAAATTAAAAAATAACTTTGAGAAGTTTTTCAACTAGATGTGGCTTTTCTTGAACAGATATCTTTTTTTTTATCACCAACTGCATAGGGCTGAACCTTATTATAAGTGATATAAAATTAGTGGCTTCTTGGCATATTCCTTAACGATGTAAATCCTAGTAGAATATATAAAGGCAGGGAGGTCACGTGTGACTTGTCTCTGTTGGGTTTTGTGTTTTTTGGGTTTTTTTTTTTGTTTTGTTTTGTTTTTTTAACAACGTTTATCACAGCAGGTGATCCTATCATTGCTTTGAGAGAGATGGAGGTTGGAAGGGGACCAGCTTCATGCCAGTGTCTCCTCACAGAGTTTGGCTTATATCCTATTTGCTTACCCTCTGGTGCACTTGAACTTGAGACTCTCTGAAATGGAAGGGAACAGGAAAACTTGGCAACAGGAGCCTATGAGCAGTCATTGCTGAATGTAAATATGAACGATTGAGAGAGAAGCCAGCTGTCTAGTTTCCAGACCAAGAACTATCACATGAGCTGCTGTGCTCAAGGTCAAGTGCACAGATTTTCCCCACACAACAGAGTTGCCAGGAGTTTGATCAGAAGTTCCCTTATGTGGTGAATGTGACAGGCCAATTCCCTCCCACAACCAGGTTCAAATAAACAATAGAAAAGTTCGTGACTAGTTAACTTCCAGGCCCCCTTTAGCACAATTCCCTGCAGAGGAGGGAGTGTCAGCCCCAGATGATGACATCATTCCTGCGGATCAGGTTCCCTATTCCTCATCTTCCAGAGATGTAATATATGGGAAGTAACGAGTTAAAATCTGCCTGAAACATCTCTGTTGGATGAATGAACCATCTACTATAAAGCAATCTGGATGTATTAAATGCATATATTTTGTGACATTTTGCATTGGACCAATTATTTTTATATAAATAATAAATACCTTCCTTAATAGTCATTCCATGTCCTGAGTCCCTTAACACTCTCGGAGGTGGTTGAAGTAATCCAGAAGAATACAGCTAATGGGACAGATCAGTTGAAATGAAACTAAATCTTCTAAGATATATTCCTCTTAAAATGGAATATTTATATTTTTCTGATTTAGCCAAATGACCTAAAAAGTTTTCTATTATAAAGAATAACATATGCAAGTAGTTTCCCATTAAGTAGAGGAAGATGAGTATATTCAGGCTCAAAGGGAAGAAGGAAGGAAATACCGGTATCTTGTGAGGGAAGTAAGGAACTCATAAGAGTTCACCCGGAGGATTTTCCTGGACGAAGCTGCCTGTAGGATGGGTCAGATGGCCGCTGTTATTCTCTCCATTTTTACCATGGGAAAAATAATGGGAACTATTCTTACTCTTTTTGTTAACAAGTAACAGAATCAAGACATGAAATAAAACCATTTTAGAAAGCGATTAGACCAGAGATCCCAGAGTCTAAATCTTAGCCCCTTCCTTGTCTTTAAATAATCATCACCTGTCATCAGATGTTGCTTTTTCTTCTCTTTGTCAGCAAGGCTCCCATGTCAGCTTCGAATTCTATTTCTGTTACCTCTGCTTCAAGAATCCTGCTGATTGGCCTGTAGTTGGGGTGTCTAATCTCTCTGTGTCTCCAGAGAGGCTTCTGGGTATATCTCTCACCTCTTTTTATCCTTTTCTGTCTACTTCCCATCTTGGTAGATGCTCACTTTCCCTCACATATAGACAAGCATGACCTGGAAACAAGCTTGTTTGCATGTGTGTGTGTGTGTGTGTGTGTGTGTGTGTGTGTGTGTGTGTGTGTGTGTGTGTGTTTGTGTGTCTTCTCTGCGAAACCCTTAATCTTATTCTAGTATTCAGAATATAACCCAAAGCTGTACCTCTCATCCTAGGGGTAGTTCGTTTTTTCTTAACAGCTATTACAAAACAAATACAAGTGTCACAGCAAAAGCAAAACTAACCATAACAAAATATCGAAACTTGTAGCTTCCATTGCAAAAAACATAATTTTTCATAGTTCTGGTGACCAAAGATCAAGAAACCAGCTTTGAGGTTGGTGAACACTCCCTCCTGGGTTTGTGTACCATCTCCTCACCTGCCCTCGTGTGAGGGGTGAGCCGTGTCAAGCATGTTCCCTAGGGTTTGTTGCATGATTTTGAAGGCGGCTATGGAGCCTTTAGAGAAGATAGGCCCTGACTCACAGCAGTCAGTTACCTGCAGTGGGCCTTTAAGCATTAAGCCCGTAGGTTGGTCTGTCCTGGTTCTCTCCTCTTCCTGGAGTGCTGCCATGTGACCACTCATTAGCATATATTCCTGTCACCAGTTAGAACCGACCTGCACCAGAAATTCTTTGCTATAACAAACTAAAATCATGAGCCAGACCAAAGCTCCCTTTCCTCAGTTGCCCCATGAGCTGTGTTGGTCATAGGTACAAGGAACATTACTAACCCCACAGAATCAGAAATGCATAGCAATTAGCTGAACCTTTTGACCATAGGTTGATAGATGCATTGTCAGTACTGTTACGGGGTAGAAACCACAACTCCACCCTCCTAGTAATAGGAGCTGAATAATCACTTAACAAGTACTCAGCAAGCATTCTCTTAACTTGACTTTCTTAAGCACACCATGGGAATGGCACTGGTGTGAAGGTATTGTATTGCTGCTACATTTTCCCATCAGTATACATTTGTCTTTGCTAGATCTTATCGTATTGTGGAGAAAACAAGAAAAACATTGTTAGGGAATTAGTGAAGGGTGCTATGAAATTGTCGAGAAATTGGCACAGATGGCAGGAAGTGGCCCTGAGTCTGGCTGGACAGTGCCATTTCAGCAAACGAGCTGATGTAACCCGGTATTCACCCATAAAGTGCCTTTTGTCAAAGTGTCTTATGGAATTAACTCCTCATGCACGGATCAATAGACCTCACCAATTTGCCAATGTAATTAAGAGGTAGCAAATTAAGCATTACTATTAATTAAGCTCAAAGTATAATAGAATGAAGAAGGTTATTTTGTGAATTGTGCTGCTGGAGTTTCCTCAAGGACGTTGCAGTTCTTATAGAGGATACTCCAGGAAAGGTTGGGAAGACTGTCTCTACTACTTTGAGGGGACGGAGCATTTAAACTCATGTATTTTAAGTCATTTCAAGTTTTTATAACTGAAGAGTAAACGGGGTGTCAGCTGTGAAGGGCATAGAATGAACCCAAGACAGCTCATGATTTTGGGAAGTCTGCTGTGCACCAGCAGATCACTGAGAAGGGTCAGACAAACAACAAAGTAAGGCAAAGCTATCTGACTTAAGTTTGAGAGATCCAGGCCTTGCTAGGAGATCAGAGAAAAGTACAAGCCCTGCCCCAGGGCCATGGCAGAGCTGACCAGCATCAAAGAACCCCCAGGGTGACCATTTGACCTGGGCCTAGAAAACCAGCTTATTATTCAATATTTTCAGGAAATAATAACTTGGCTCCCAAGTGCTATCAAGTAGAGAGGAGAAAAAGTTTCTTCCCACCCTCTCAAGGATTAATACTTGCATCCATGAAATATATTCAAAGTTGACAGATAACCAGGAGAAAGTTAAAGTTTATTAAGTAGGTGGGAATAGCCCAAGACAGGAAAGTGACTACCCAAGGAAACTCCCATATTCTTCTCTTAGAGGATGAATAAGCTCTAGGCTGCTTACTGAAGAATAATGAACTCTCAGAAGACAAGAGCCTAGCCTATGGTCAGCCATAGGGCTCTGTTGACTTCCAGTCTCTGTTCCTTTGATACTGTTTATATTCCCTGGTTAATGAGATTCCCAGGAAAGCAACTTATGACAATTATCTTCCTTTTGGACTTAGCCAAATAAATTAACCAGAAGAAGACTGACCTGCGCTTTAGAAAGAAGGAAAGGAGGTGGACACTGTGGTTTTTAAGTGTTTAGTTTGTTTCTACTCAAAGTCCACAGTATATCAGAGCACCATAATTTGGGGCATGGTTTCCTAATGCTCATCCCTGTCAGGTTGTTCCCTATCTATGTTAATTATATACCCTTGAACACATAACCAATTGCTCAGCATAGTAATATCTTATACTTACATGCATGTGCCCAAAGAATGTTCAAAGTTGTTTTTCCTTTGATATATATAGCAATCTCATAAAGCAGGTGTTTTCTAGGATATATGTATAAGAACCAAGGCCCTATAAAAATACCCTAGATAGCTAATTACTAAGGGTGGGGCTTTGATGTTCATTGTCTGATTGGAAGTCCACTTTTCTCATCTTTGTAGTCTAGATGCCTGTCTGTAAATGGCCCAGTCTGTAAAGTCCACCTAATATAAATCCTAATATCCCAATCCGTAAAGTCCACCTTACTGAGCATCTTCTGTACTCTAGACTTTTAATGGATGTTTTAAAAGAAACCACAATCTTTGTTAAATATGGTTAATAGACAATCAAGTAGATAGTAGAAATCAAAATTCAATACCGTATCTGTATAAACTGTCTCAGCTGGGCAGTGGGTAAGTATATGGAAGTGTCTTCAGAGCTGGGCAGTAGGTAGAGATATGGAAGAATGCAGGGATGAGTTTTTGCAGTTGATCTAAGCATGACAGAGTCTGCCAAGGGTACCTGTCCTGCCATGTTCTTTGTCTTCACATTACCTGGGGTCATGTGCATGAGCTTAACCTCTGCTGGCCTTCCTTTCAGAGCAGTTGGTGATGCAATGATCATCCCTCTAACTTCCACATTACTCTGGAGATTTTCTCTTGACCCTTCAAGGCATAGCACAAGATAATTTAGGAATCAGGATTAAGGCTTTAAGATCATTTGTAAGGAAAATAAATAACTTTATGATAATTTGTAAATACTAACTTACTCAACACATCAATTGATACTCTGGTTTAACTAGCAAATACCCAAGATGCTTTGTAGTTTAAAGGATTGTTACTCTTCAATCAAGTCAGTTAGCTGTTACTACAAATGGGGACTGTCAACAAATAGCAGCAGCCTTTAATTAATCATCTTAAACAGTCCAGTTATTACCAACTGTCTCATCATTACTGTTTCATTGATGTTGTAGGAAGGGTTACACAGTCTAGTCACCTCCACCTGAAGGGTAGGATCTCAATAGCATGAAGTGGCTAAGAACATCTCTGTCACGTACTTTAAGGAAATCTTTCCTTAAGGGAAGTTGAGATTGATTTTGTCAATTATACAAGGTTGGAATTCTACCATAGGAAACCACATTCTAGATCACTTTATTTTGGACATTTGGAACTATTAGGATGGTTCATAGCTCTTTTTCAATACTTATTCATGTTCTGAACTCTTTCTAGCAGGCTTTTTGAGCAAATGTTTTCCAAAAACATTATTGGCAAGGTCTTTGCATCTGAAGAGATTACAAGGTGTGATGGGTCTAATTCTGGGTTAAGTTAGAGACCGAGGTGTTCTCTCTCTAGCAGAAGCTCCCTGTAGACTTAGTCTCAGCATTTGTGCAATGTTAAAATGAGTAGAACAGGTTTGCATTACCAATCACCAAAACACACATCCATGTGCACACACAGACATGAGAACACATGCATGGGGAAGCTGAGCCAACTGGGAAACAAAGTTATATCTGCCTTGAGGGGAATCTAAAAATTAGCCCATTACAAAAGCATGTTTTTTTTTAAAAAAAAGTATAGACAAATTTATAAATAGACACTACAGCACTAATTTATCAACCAAGCAAGTTTAAGTGGGACAAGATAAAAAGAAATTGTAATTTAAATTTTTTTCTGTATGGTACTTGTGAGTGTGTGTGTGTGTGTGTGCACGCGCGCGGGCTCGAGTATAGGGATGTATTGAATTTGAAAGTAATTTATGGAAAGTGCTGCTACCATGGTATTTCAAATGCTCCACAATTTGAATTTAAACTACTCAATGGGATCATTAAGATTATTATGCATGTTTTCCAAAGACTTTCAAATGACAATTTTAAAAAATGGATGCCCTTTAAAAACCAAAGAATGTTATTGCACTTGTATAGATTCATGCAGTTTGAAGTAATTACCACCGCCCCTTCTGAGCAAGTGCCTGATGATAGCTGTTCAAGAGACATGGGTGTTAGAGAAGTGCCAAGCTGCACACGTGTCCGTTGATAAGTAGAACCAGAGTATAGAGCAGACTTTATGGACAAAGATTTATTTCATTTAGTAAAACTGACAGAAATTGGGAAGGAATATAGTGCTCACCATCAGTGTGAATTAATGTCGGGTTCAAGCACAGAGTATATGACAACAGAGGCTTGCAGAGTGAGCTCGAAAAGGGAGGCTCCCTCAAACTTACTACTTCTGCCATTTGCTCCCCTTTGTATGGGTGGGTCGTCTTCCATTGTTTGCCTGTTACCAAGTGAACAACATACCAAGGTAGGAGGGATATTTAAGCATTTTTCAAAAGGAAGGGTGGTTGGTTTGTTTGCTTTTGCCAATAAATTTATATTATTTTAATTTAAAACCTAAGTTATAATTCCTAATCAATGGGAATATGCTGGTCCTTTTGTTGTTTGGATTTTGGGTTTTTGAGACAGTGTCTCACTATGTATTAAAAACCCAGCATTACCTGGGATTCACTATTGTAGCCTTGTAGCCCAACTCTGCCTTGAACTTATATAGGGAACACACTCTACAGCAATACAGAGGAACATGGTTGGTCCTTTCCACACTGCTAGAGTTTTATTGACTTGACAAACAACATCAGTTTCCTAGGCTGCAATTTACAAAGCAGTCTCAATTTCCCATGATAGTTAGCAGTTGGCAAACACAGTTCTTTTATTCTAATCATAATTACTAATATTAACTCCCGGATCACACATTACACTTCCTACAGTAATTATATGTCTATTGGAAGGTTACAGAATGTCTACTAAAAGGTTAAAGAGACTGCTGAGTTCAAAGAGGTCTTGATGGGAGCAGAGGTGGAAGGCTGATACTGATGCAGAGAGTCACTGCTGGTGGTTAAATGAGCTACTAAGGAATCTAGTTGAAGAGTTATTGAAGGTTCAGAGCCTAGCAGCCGTAGTATCAAGCAGAGCCACCGGGCACAGTTCCCCACAAATGTGCAGGACTGTCCAGGCCAATCACAGAGCTGAGTCCCGAAGAACAAAGGAATGTGCTTACAATGGCAGCTCTAATAGGCTGTGTCAAGGGGTTAGGACCCTGATGAACTGAAGCCATGCCTGACCCCAATCAGTAGTCCTCAGACTGTGAGTCGCTAATATACACACAAGTCACTGGAGCTGTTGTGACCCAATATATGTGATGTCCTCTGCCTTCCAGGGTCTAGGTGGGAGGCTGTGCCCTTCCTTGGCCTGCAGTGTTCAATAAGTTCTCACGCCTATGCCCATGTATTTTTATGTTAGCAATCTGCTTTGGTAAATTTATAAGTGTTACTTTTAGACTCATGGAAATAAGTAAATCAGCTTGTGCCTCAGGGGTGGTGCTGGATCTGTGGTGGTGTTTATGTGCACAGCAAGGGGCAGGGTCATCTCCCTCTGCCTTTGCAAACAATGCAGCTGAATACTGCTTTGGAAAAATGGAATCACCCAGGGAAAGTCCAGCCTGAAGCCATTGTTTTACCTAATGTGTAGGTAACAAAGCCAATTCTTGGCTCTATATCACATGGGCTCCCCACCCCCACCCCTCCTCCCTGTCCCCAAAATGCTGTGATAGCAGACATCCCAACTATGGCTCATAAGCCACCATTTTTTGTCACTGAACTCTCTAAAAGTTATAGTCACTTCTTTTTTTTTGGGGGGGGGTGGACAGAAATCTATGTTGTTCTGCCTCCTACTGAGTCCTTGTGGTCCTCAGAGAAGAAACTCCTGGGACCATCTGAGTACACACATATGCTGCCTAAACTCTGATTCTGCCATCATTTGTCTGTCAGCATCCCACGTGATCCTGACCCCTCTCTGCTGCTGAAGAAGCTCAGTTGGTAGAGTGCTCACTCAGCACTGTGGTGGCATATAAGCCTATAATGCTAAGATTTGGGAGGTGGAGGCAGAGGGTCAAGAAATTCCAGGTTATCTTCCGCTACACAGTGAGCTCAAGACCAGCTTGGTACACACATGACCCTTTAAAGTTGAAAGAAAAATCTTAGAACTCGTTTCTTAATTCAAGTGGAATTAAATGAGGCTGTACATTTGCCCTGTTCTCTCTGGCCTATTTTAAGCAGACATGGAATCAAAGGGATGGTATTTGTCTCTTCCAAACTTAATAGTAACAAGTATGCTTGGTCTCTGCCAGCTGTAACTTACTTATTTTTTACCTTTACTGCTTTGATGTAGGTGGTGTTCATTAGTTCTCTAGTTAAAAAACAGTGCTATCTTCAGTGCAGTCTCAAGTGCTACATACACTTGAGACTGGTGCGGGTAGAATCATTTTTATTAGATAATGGAATATGAGGAAACTGAGGTGGAGAAGTTTTGAAGGACTTCACTCATGAATACAGAGCTGCAAGACTTTGTGGGTACCAGTACTCCTATTTATGCTTGAATTTTGTGTGACTTCCTATTCTACCTGGTTAGCATATACTTGTAAATGACTTAGGAGGGCACAATTCTTATCTCTCTCCTCTCCTCTCCTCTCCCCTCCCCTCCCCTCCTCTCCTCCCCTCCCCTCCCCCCCCTCCCCCCCCCCCAGAATTCAGGGCCTGGAGTATGGTTGATATACCCAATGTCACTACATTGTAGAAAACAGAAGGCTGTACAGTCTCCTTATCAAGTTGTATTGAGACATGGATGTTGATGTTAAAGACCTTCCTGCACTCTGAGTGCAAACACCCAGGAGCCTTGGAGTGAAAGGGCAAATTGGAGGGGTCTTGCAGTTATCCATTGGCAGAACTCTCTTCTAGAAGAAATAGGTAGAGTTCTCACATTCTTCCTGATGTAAATTATCTACAGCAGGACTTATAGACCTTATTTGCATATCAAGTGAACTTACATTTAGGAGAGTGGCATATGCCAATAGTGTGATCCAGTTAGCCTCCTACAGTTTGTGCTATGTTAAAAGAAAGATGGGTTTATAAGTTATCCACTAAGCTGCCAGTGGGAATGGAGGAAGAACTTCTCTGAACACCCCTTAGAGATGCTTTGGGCAGTGTTTTCAAAGAAGAGACTGGATGAAAGGATCAGTGCAGGAGCCCTTTCTAGTAGAAAGTGAAACAGAAACAGAACCTCTTTGTAAATGGCATACTTTACCAATGTTACATCCTGAATTTTGGTCAAAGAGTCCTAGTCATTAATTTACTCTTGGCAGAAATGATACAGTCAAACTAGCCTCTGCCTTTTACAGTTTAGAGGAGGGAAGGTTGGCTTCATTAGCAGTTGGAATTTCCCATCAGTAAATATCAAAATAAAAATCTAGTGATACTCAGCCTCATTCTTGAAATTTGGATCAGTCTCCCTATCCTAAAATTGATCAGTAGTATACAGAGTGCAGTATTTAGGTTGAGGAGACATCAATTTGAATACAGAGCTTACTTTCTATTGTGTAAGATGAAGTGATAGAGACCAAGGTCCTTCAGATTTCTGCAAGTATTTCTGTCTATTAAGGGAGGCTGATAAAAAAGGTTCTAATTTTGTTAGTTTGTCATAAATGCTACATGAGTTCATCTGTGTTAAGTGGCCAGCACAGTGTACCCCTCCTGATTGAGATCCTGTAAATGCTGACTATCGTTATTGACTTTGACCCTCGAAACACCTATCACATCACACATTTTATAGCAAATAGATTATAAGTATACTGTGGGCATACTCATGTTGCCGTCCTTCAGCCCTTGGCTTTCCCCTCCTGCTCCACTTTCCTGGCAGTACTTCAACCTGGATGAATGCACTACTTGTCTTTTGCTTGCCAAAGCATCTGACTATTGTGAGAGAAAACCACTAAGCCAGGCATGATGACGTCATCGTACATTCTGACCAACCTAGAACTGGGCCTCAATCCACTCTGCATTCCTACTTTCTGCTCCCAAGCAGTTCATAAATCTTATATTCTTGCCCAGTTTCTATCTGCCTCATCCCTACCCCTTTCTTAAGGGATACTTTTGCCTCATTCTTCACAATGAGGATGGAAGCTTCTAGAAAAAACTCCCTCAGCTACTCTCTAAGTTGGTGCTGTGAAGAGACACCATGACCATGGCAACTCTTTTTTTTTTTTGACCATGGCAACTCTTAACAAAGAAAGCACTTAATTGGGACTGACTTATAATTTCAGAAGTTCATTATCATCATGGTAGGGATCATGGTGGCACATAGACAGATAAGAAGAGAAACCTCAAAGCCATTCCTCAGTGACATACTTCCTCCAACAAGGCCATACCTCCTAATCCCTTGAAATAGTGCTACTCCCTATAGACTAAGTATTCAAATCTGTGAGCCACTGTGGCCCATTCTCATTCAAACCACCACACAACCCCTGCTATCAAAGTCTTGTCCCTTATTGCCCATTTGATTATCATATGTTTTGAGCCCACTCTCTTCTGCCTTCTGGAAGGACAGTCAATGCTAAATAAAAGAAGTCAGCTATGAAAGGACAAGTATACAATCCCACTGATTCTTAGCATATGCAAGTCTTCTACTCCATCTGTTACATTCTTTATCCTGCATTTCCTTCCTCCTTTACGAATTGGATTCATCTCAATGATATCCGAATATTTCTCTTATCACCAATAATTTGCTTCAGTGTTTTAATGGCTTCCCCTTGGCCACTGTTTTCCTCATTCCTTCACAGGTAACGTTTACAGGTAGGATGTTAAAAGTCTGCCCCTTATCTTCCTTCCTGCCTTTCTCCCATCCCTGCCACGTCCATGTTGATTACACTGACTTCTGAAACTCCTATGTCACATGATCCTGATGGATGGTCATTGCATCCAAGGTCTCCTCCCACCTTCCCTGGCACTCCAGTCTCTTGGTTTTATAATCTCTCTTCCGTGTCCTTTCTTTGTTTATATGCTACTTCATGACCCCTTCCTGGTTCTATTTTGGAGGATTCCTATGTACTTCATTTGTCTCTTTAGTCTTATTTCCTCCTAAACTTATAAATACTATCGTCATTGACATGTTTCAAAGAAATTCCTTAAAGGTATTATGTATTTATTCTAGCCATTCTGGTAAATATATGATAGCATCTTATTACAGTTTAAGTTTCCAGTACTTACTAGTGAATACAGTTAAAAATCAGTGCTTGGGAGAAAGTGGGAAACCTGGTTATTTCATGCTTCGCAAGTAAATGCCAAATGGTGCTCACTTTGGCATTACTCAGGAATTTCCTTTGAGATGATACCTGCCGCTGTGCTCTGATCCAGAAGTTGTATGCCTAAGCATCCTTTCCAGAAAAACAAACAAACAAACAGTCTAAAGGCTTATGTTTATTCAACACTGTGTTCATAGCAGCTGTGTTCATTACAGCCCCAGCACTGAACCATTTCAGATGTTCATCAACAGGTCAATATTTCAACTGCTCATGCTGGAGTACTGTTGGGCAATGTAAAGGGACTAAGGAGAATTATGCTTAGTGAAAGGCCAGAATCCAGAGAGATCACACATTCTGCGATTCTGTGTATAGCATTCTTCAAGTGACATTGTGGAAATGGAGACAACATTCGTGGTTGTCAGAGGTGAGGAATAGACAGTTTTCTAGTTAAGAGTGTAACAATCTCAGGTTAGGTTTGAGAAATGAAGATCTAAGATTTGAGGCAAAACACAAACGGTAACGAAGGACCACTGTAGTGATGGAGCTGCTCTGTGTCTTGGCTGCGGTGGCATATTTATCAAGCTGTGTTGGTGATCAAATTGCATAGGATTAAATGTACACATGCATATGGACTCATCCTTGTACACACAGGTAAGTGAATACAAGCAGAGCTGGTCATATCTAGGTGAGTCTGACGACTTGTTTCAAGATAATATATTGGCTGTGTAAATTTTTCCAGCAAGATAAAGGGCAGATGGCCTTCAGCTTCCATGAATCAGTAGTCACCACACTAGCCAACTTTTAATTATTTTAAAGGATATTTGCATATTTAAAATAAAAATGCTTCCTTTGACTACAGAAATCAGTTAATAAGGTATAAATGAAAGTGATCTTAAAAATCATTCCCTGTCTTCATGCCCCAAGACCATAGCATTTCCTGCCACCTCTTTGGGGCTAAATACATTGAAGACTTTTAATCTTTTTTTAAGTTTTTGAGAATTTCATACATGTATGCTGAATTTCAAACATGTATACTTACTTCTCTCTTCTTTATTTCCCTATGTTCTCTTCCCATTCTCTCTCATATTTATGATGTTTTCTACTTGAATTATTATTACATATATATGTATATATATGCACATACATATAAGCTGCTGAGTCTATTTGATGTTGTACACACACACACACACACACACACACACACACACACCAATCTTTTGAAAAATGGACACTTCATCTTCCCTCTGGGGCTGATCAAATATTTTCCCTTTATAGAATCTGCAACCTTTCCTATTGTATCCCCACCTCTAGCCAAGAGCTCATGAAAATTAAAGATAACTCTGGCATGTTAGTCTCCCCAGAACCCTATGTGATAGCCTCTTCTTTGCCCCCATCAAAGTATCTAGAAGTCTCTATTTCAATGACCTATTTATTTTTCAGGTACCCAATCAGTAATGACCTTCCCCTGGGGCAGAAGGACTCAAATTTGTTTTGTATTCTTTGGGCAGTAGTTGGGATCAAGCTTTCGGTGTAGCAGGGAAACACTCGACACCTGAGTTCAGTTTCTGAATGCTTCTTTGCCAAGAGGCAAGAAGTGAGAAGTTCTGTATGAATATGAGACCAAGAACTAGAGTCTCTCTCTCTGTCTCTGTCTCCCTCTCTCTCTCTCCCTCCCTCTCCCCCTCTTTTGATCCTCCCCCTCCCCCTCCCCTTGCCCCGCCCCCTCTCCTTCTGCTTCTCTCTCTTCTATCTCTCCTCCCTCTCCCTGTCCTTCTACCTCTCTCCCTTCTCTCTCTCTCTCTCTCTCTCTCTCTCTCTCTCTCTCTCTCTCTCTCTCTCTCTCTCGGATTG
The DNA here is from genome assembly GCA_036184795.1 of Tokudaia tokunoshimensis. Classification (NCBI taxonomy): domain Eukaryota; kingdom Metazoa; phylum Chordata; class Mammalia; order Rodentia; family Muridae; genus Tokudaia; species Tokudaia tokunoshimensis. Next base: position 11,139,184 of record BTHU01000015.1, read on the forward strand.
CTACGAGGTAAGTTGCTGTGTGCTTGTTATGCGTTTCCACAACCCTGCTACATGAAATTGCATTTCTGAGCCTCTTAGTCACTTCCTATGAATGTTGCCCAAATTACTTTCAGTTTGCCTTTGCATGCCCTCCCTCTCCCCACATTGTGTAGGCTAGAATAAAGCAGTGTCTAACAGCACTGACTGGCTTGTGAGGACTGCGGTTGATTGGGGTAGGAGGGAGAGAAGGGAAGTTAGGCTAAGAGTAATTAGGAATATATATGTATACACACACACACATACAGATGTACATACATACACACACATATATATGAAATTCTTAAGGAACAAATTTAATTACTAAAGGACTTTTTAGACTCCCCTCCCTTTTTGGTGTGAGGCTAGCTGCTCATAAAGAAAACAAAACTAAAGAATAGAAGTGAATTATAATGTGGGGAAAGTCCAGGGACTGCAAGTGACATGAGCCTCTAGAGCCTCTGGTGGACACAAGTCCACATCACAAACAGCCCAGCTGTTGTGGCCTTTAGCTTCCCTTGAGGGACTGGTTGACAAAAGTAAATTGATGTTGCTTTTGAGGGAACAGAACAGGAAATGTGAAGATAATCAGGCCTCCCTTCATCCTACTGAGGAAAACTGAGGCCCACCCCCAGGTGCTGTAGCTAGTCACTTCTCTGCTATGCAGAAGCACTGGGAACCGGCAGTCTGTTCCACTGAGGCCCATGTTTTCCTTTGTAGCATGTATGCAGCATTCATCAGGAATAGGCTATTCATATTCAGGCTCCCTTGGAAGCTCTCCTCTTCCAGTAAAGAGACAGCTCTTCTGCCTCTCTATCCAGTCACGGAGAGAACCTTTGTGAAGCTGCATTCTTGTGTGCAGAACAATATGGCAGATGCTGGGCATGGCTGGAACCTTTATGTGCCTTTTCCTACCAGGGACTTTATTTTTATTCTTGTCTGTGTGATAAAGTTACCAAGTGTATAATTTCCTTTGCAGGACAGGAGACAGTTTCTTCTGTCCTTCCTTCCTTCTTTTCTTCCTTCCTTTCTTCCTTTTTATGATTATATTTGATGCTGGTTTCTGTAGTTATTGTTTTGCTTGCTGTTTTGTTTTGTGTTTTGAAACAGGGTCTCATTATGTAGCCCAGGCTGGTCCAGAACACTCAATCCTTTTGTCTCAGCCTGTTGTGCATTAACATTACACGTATGCACAACCATGCCCAGCCAGGAGTTCTTTTCTTAGCTGACATTCAGGCGGCCTTTCTCAGAGATTTCTCATGAATGTCCAGCTGAGACTATATGAATAATGGGCAGAAATCATAACAAGAAAGGATCGAGGCCAGCCTGGTCTACAAAGTGAGTTCCAGGACAACCAGGGCTACACAGAGAAACCCTGTCTCGAAAAAAAAAAAAAGACTTTCTAATAATTACCTTTGCCAGGTGGTGGTGGCGCACGCCTTTAATCCCAGCACTTGGGAGGCAGAGGCAGGCGGATTTCTGAGTTCGAGGCTAGCCTGGTCTACAGAGTGAGTTCCAGGATAGCCAGGGCTACACAGAGAAACCCTGCCTCGAAAAACCAAAAAAAAAAAAAAAAAAAAAAAAAAAAAAAAAAAAAAAAAACAAGAAAGGATAGCATCGATCAGGAAATAAAATGAGCCTGGTTTTAAGAAGCATTTTGGATTGTCCTTCTAAGCAATATTGCCTTGTATCCTCTACTACATTGCTTGCACGTGGGTGCTTTATATTAGTAGTTGATAGTTCTCAATGTGTATTCAGTGTTTCTGACCTCTAGCTATATTAGAATTAACATGGGAATTTTCATTTTTTTAATTCTGGTACCTAGGTCTATATTCTTGATCAATTGAACCAGACTCTCAAATTGAGGCCTGACATTGACAGTTTGTCATTGTTTTGAATCACATAACAATCAAATATCATATAAAAACTTTGAGGCGGGGAGGCCCAGGTTGATTGAGAGTCTAATTTAAACAGCACAGTTTGAGTGAATTCATTACCATCTTCTGCCACTGTCTTGCTATCAATTTATATTTTCCTGACTCAGTAGGACGAGGAGGGAGCAAGTAAAAGAAAGCAACCTTTTCCAAATGCATTTTCATGTGCGGAAAAAATGGATTTTTCAGAAAAAGATTACAGAAGAGATTTGGAGCACAGGAAGAAATGTGACAGCAATTAATCTGTCCAGGGAAGAACTACTCCATAAGACTTCATAGCCTAAGGCTGTTGATGATCTGGACATGACCTTTACATTTAAGGGAACTCAATAAACAGCAAGTTCAGACCCAGGTCTCAGTAGTTAAAAGTGCTTGTTTCACAAGGCTAATGACCTCAGCCTGGAATCCATGGTGAAGGAGAGAACAGATGCCCAAAATTATCCTCTGACCATCAAACACACACGGTGGTGGTGGTAGTAGTAGTAGTAGTAGTAGTAGTAGTAGTAGTAGTGTGTGTGTGTGTGTGTGTGTACATATAAGCACAGCAATAATAATTAAATTAATGACAGCATATTACATCTATATATATTTATGATATTAGGTTATATTGTTGCATGTTAAAAAACTCAGTGCTTTAATACAATAGTTTATTTCTTTCAATAATGGCTCCTTGTTGGTTTCCACCTGTGGATTCAGGAACCTGAACCCACTTACCTGCCACCTCTCCTATTGTTTTAGAGCTCTGAGGCCCAAGGGCTACAGCCTTAGGCTTGGACACTTGAGGAAAGAGGGTGGCCAGGGTCTTATCAGGAGCTGGAGCTAATCACCATCCTAGAAAAGTGATGCCATGTTCCTTCTACTCATACTCCATGGGCTGGGGCTCAGGCTATAATTATAAGAAACTGTTGGAAATGTAACTAAGTTGTGCCCCAAAGTAGGGACACATATCTAGCCTGTCTGTGCTCTCTGTCATCGTCCCAGAGCCATGCTTGTTGGTGTGGTTCAGTCTAAAATAGGAAACCGTGGTATCTCAGAGCAAACTGTGGGTGATTTAGCTTTTTCTAAGGAAAATAAACTTTTTTTTTGTTCCTATACGTGTTCCTTATAATAATCTAATTTGAACCAATGACTAAAACATATATACTTGGCTCATCCCAATGAGGTAATTTAACCTCTAATTTCTCTGTTTTGTAGATTGGGAACACCTTACGTTTTGGGAAAGAGAATATATGTTTACCTATTAAGCACATCTAGAGGCTTACTGTTTGCAAGCTCTGGGTGTTGAGTAGTGAGTGAACTTAGGATTTTCTTTTCCAGTAAGACAGAAGGGTGAGGGCACACATTCCTAAGGAAGTGATACTTTACTGAGCTGAGGAATGAGCAGGAGTTCGATGCCTCAGGCAATGGAACATGCTGACTTGAGGAACTTAAAGAGGCCAGTGTGGTCAGAGGCGGAAAGTAGCGTGAGGTAAGATGAGTTTTGTGATGGACGGAGGTCTTGCTACGGATTTTGGCCTTTCTCCCAAAAGGAAAAGACTGCTTAGCCATTTCATTTTTTCTTACACACTCACTCATTACCAGCTTTTCCTGAAAGGTCTTTGGCAGCAGGGAAGAGAGGAAGGCAGCACCCTACGTAAGTGAAAAGAGTCTTCTCCCTAAGTGTTGCGGTTTTTAGCCATACACGCTATGCTCCACATCTCTCCAAAGTGCCTTACTTTCTAAAGCTGAAAAAGGAAAAAAAAACCATGAGCTTAAATTAAATCATGGCTCAACTAAAACACAGCCTAAAGAGTAAACCATGTTTCCTGCCCCAGATGTGAACACAGCTGCATTTTCTATCACATGATTTAGGAGAGACACCTTGAACTTGGAGCCATCTCTGACTTTTTGTCTGTTAGCCAATACTTATTACAGATGACTTTCTGGCACTTGTTTCCAGAAGGAGGTCCAGTGTAAATCCTTCAGATGCCTAGGCCAGGGCACTCTCCACTTTTCTGTACAGGATGAGCTATGGTGCTCCCCTTTTTATAATCTTAAAATATATTCATCCTGACTGAACTAGATCTCCTTAACCTTCATTCCTTTTCTTCCCATTGAAATGGCAGGTTTCCTCTCCAAAATTTGGACAAGCTTTAAAATTGGATCTCAAACTGCCAGGCTCACAAATCTGCCCTGACAACAAATTTGTTGATTGTGTTTTCTTCTCAAGGAATAGAGTAGCTCTGAGGGGCATTGTCTTTAGCTAACTGTCCTGGAAACACAGATAGAGCTCTGGGCTCTGAGCCAAGGGCTGTGGGCTTCAGTGACTTGGCAAAGCACAGCAGGACAGAAGCCAGCAGAGCATGAAGTCTGTCTTCATCATAATTTGCTAGAAAGTCAGAGTCAGGCTCCCAGAATGTTCTTCCCCAGACGGCCACATACCATAGGGGTGGGGGACAAGTCAAGTGGCTGTAAGGTATGTAAGTCTGTCCAGTCTGTCTTTCCCATGATGCCTCATAAGTGACTGTTCCTACACACTAATTGTTGCTCACAAATTAAAATCATAGAATTATCTAAACCTTTCATGTAGAAATTCTGTGAATTAGGTTTGTGTTTGACCTGAATGGTCTAATCCCATGCATTCTATACTCTACCGATATTGGCCTCTTTTATAGTCCCCAAGAAGTCATATTTGGCCTTGCCTTTCTGATTCCATGCCTGGCACTAAAATACCTTGTTCACATTTTTACGTCTAAATGTTATATGACCAATTCCAGCATCATCTTGTCTTTGAAAATTACCTTGGTTCAAAGTGATCATTTTTTGTCCTGCTCTGTGACACAGGTCTCCTCCTCCTCCTCTCCCCATATGCCTTTTCTCCCCACCACCACCACAAACTTGAAGACAATTTTGTTATCGTTTGTAAGAAAACAAGCACAGCTCTAAATCTCAGCAGCCACCTGGAGGAAGAGACAGAAGGAGAAAAGGCATGGATATCACACACAGGAGGGAAAGCATCCATGTGGTGGGTAGAGGAGCTTTAGAGAAAGAGTGAAAAAGTCCAAATGTTGGGGAAGGCATGCCTATACAAAAGAAAAGGAGACATTACCCTTGTCTGAATGAGTCAGAAAAGCGCAGACTTACATTACAAAGCTGTATGGCTGTGGCCTTGTAAGGTTCTGCACTAAGAACAGGAATTATTGGAAGGAAAACTGCAATATCTCATTAAAGAGCTAGTATTCCATCTGCCTCTTTAGAGTGGTGAAAAATGAGATGCCTTTCAAGAGGTGGTCCTTTGGTCAGATGATTGACACATTCAACTGGAATGTGAGGTCTATACCAAGGCTAGAGATGCTATTCATATGACCCTAAGATTTTTTTCATAAAGGAACTTATTGCTACTCTAACATTGCTTTTATAGGAGAGGTAACATTAAAGTCATTTAAGAAACAGATCGAGCCTCTGGCAAGAATCAGTGTATCTTGGGACCCAAGGACATTTGTTGTTACAGGGTACTTGAACCTGCTTCTAGTTAGGGTGTGGTTCAGTTCTTAGCACACACCTTTAATCCATCCTGCTGGAATACAAACACACCCTTAGCACACACCCTTAATCCAAAAAAGTGAAAGTAACATCAGTTTATAGAAGGAGGCACCCATGTTTGAAGTGAATGGCAGGAAACGTGACAAATCAGGGAAAGATTTGACAGAATAGGATTTGCTCAACTCTCAGAAGAGAGAGAGGGAAAGGAAGCTGCTTAGTGGAGAGAGAGACAATTACAGGAAAAAGAGGATACAGTACAATTCATGGAGAGCAGAACAGGAGGGTTGAACCAGCCAGCTAGAGTTCAGAAAGAAGAAAGGATGGATTTATTCAGCAGGAAGTCTCAGGAAACATTTTAGCCCCAGATTAGATTGTACAGAGGCTAGAAGCTTCCAGAATTAGGCCTAGAGTAACTGAAGTAGGCAGTAAGAAAACAGTTACTACAGGAGAATAAAAGTTACTTTTACAGTGTCTGTCTTAGCCAAGACAGACAGAGAATAGTTACTTTTCCTTGAAGTCTTTGTAGTCTCCTAAGCTGGCCAGTTTCTTCTTCATCTCCAGGTCTTCTCATCTTCTCCTTTTCCCCTCTGAAGATGTATCCCTAATGCCACTGTGGAATTGGGATGGCAACTGATGTGACTTCTTTCACCTGAAAGGGAATATTGACTATGGCAGTTGGGGTTCTCCTCAAAGGGACTATCTAAAAGACCCCAAAAGTACATTGGTGGCTTTATTTGACTGGTGCCTGGGAAGAGCTGTGGGAGAGTAAAGACAAGAGGTATTAGCATCCCAAATTGGGCAGGGAACTAGAGGCCAGAACACAGGCTGCTTTTTTAGTAAATGTCCAAATCAAAATACATTAGATTTTCTTTATTTTAAATTAATTTATTTATTCTACATGTATGGGTATTTTATATAAGTCTGTGTACCCTATTTGTGCCTGGTGCTTGTAAAGGACAGAGGAGGACATAACATATCCTGGGACTAGAGTTAGCACCTTGTGGGTGCTGGGTATTAAACTCAGGTCCTCTGGAAGAGCAACCAGAGCAATGAATTGCTGAGCCATCTCTCCAGAACCCCATTCTCTCCAACACTGAACTCAATAGTGATGAATCCAGAATGTTTATAGGCACTTTGAATTATAGTCTGAAGCCTTTCCCAAAATGGCATCTAAAGAGGAAGAGCTTGAACAAGTTTCTCCCAATAGGAACTATCTCATGGCAGGGACACCTGAGTTCCTTTTAGAAACCAGCAAATATATTGTGTAAAACAATGTGTCAAACTCCCAAAACCATGGAGGTCTGGTGTTACCTCCTTATTCTGACATAGGAAATGCACTGTTCGGATCACATTCAAATAGAGCCTGTGTTGGAATCTCTCATTTCCACCAGCCCTTTATGCCTCTGCATACATAAACACCAAATATGAATACATTAGCAGGAGATTTGGATTCATGACTGAGTATTAGTTCATGCCATATGATTGCATTAACTAATATGGCAGCAAATTCATGCAGTCTCTGTCAATTCGATGTTGTCAGGAACCAAGATAGCTCCTAATTCATGTGTCTGCCCTGCTACTGATGAGACTAAGCCTCTCATAGGGCTGGCTATGTTTTAAACCTTTGAAGGGTCTTCCCTAATTTAGGATTGGTCAGTTTAAACAGGATGCCTGGCTGGCCCACAACTGTTGTATAAATATGTCCTGAAGATCCTCCTGATAGAAGAGAATCAGCTGTCCAGTCCTGTGTTTTAATTTCCCAGGCTTTTCTGTCATGAGGGTAAGGAAGAAGCCAGCCATCTGGAATTACATAGCCATTGCCCCCCTCTCTTCTGTCTAACTTCCAGCCCTTCAATCTAGAGTCCCTCTGTGGTTGTCAGACATTGCAGGACAGCTTTGAATCCTCCCATGAGGTTGTTACTGAAGCTGTATGACTGCATTCCTATAACCTTCTGCTAATACAGATTGTCCTTATTGTATATACTTATGTCTGTGTCTCATATTCCCCATGCAAGAGCTTTTGAGGGAAGAACCTAGTGCTTGTCTTATATTTGTTTCCTAGAGCCCCTACTGGTGGGAAAAATAATACTCCAAGGTCAGAAAGCACTGAGCTCAAGTTGAACTCTGATGGAGACATTTGGATTTGTACTTGGACAAACCTATCACCTTCCCTATGAACTTGGGCAAAGCTATTACCTTCCCTAGGAACTTGGACAAATGTGTTATCTTCCCTGAACCTCTTAAATTCTTCACCAAGAAAGTAAGAGTGTAACATTAGTGATGACATAGTGAGGATATGGTCCAGATTCATTTAAGAATTTAGAAATAGCATTCTACATCCTTCGGGCCTCTGTTTTCCCATTGTTAGCCTTTCATATTCACAAAATATAAAAGTAATAATGATCATTCCAATGGGCCATGAGTACAGAAAGAGCTTGTGTATCACATTGCACCCTTAAATTTAACAAACTAGAAAACAAAGGCTTAGGTATATTGACCATTTTTTTCCATTTAACATGGCTCTTTTTCCTTAATTTTATTTTGAGTATTTGCCTTCAATCATATATGTAAGGGGGGATGGGAGAGTGTATTGGCACGATTGTATCACATGTGGCCACAGAGGCCAGAATAGATGTTTGGATCTCCGGGTACTGGAGTTACAGATAGTTGTGAGCATTAGAAACCAAACCCAAGTCCTCTGCAAGAGCGGCAAGTGCTCTTAGCCACTAAGTCATCTCTGAAGCCCCTAACTTAGCTTTTAGAGGAACTTACAATCAACCCTAGTCTCTGGGATCAGTATTCTTGATAATACTTCCCGGTGTTTCTCCAGTTCAAGAGATCGTGCAGATCATAAAACTCTGGCACTGTCCAGGAGCCTAGGGATGTCTGTTCACTCTCCAAACTATAAGATCTCAGAGCTGTACCCGTGAGCATCTCGATTGCTCAGCCCTGGGCAGAATCCACTTTTATGTACATCATAAAGTACAGCACAAGTTTCTTGGAGATATGACTTATGGAGATTGGAGAAATAGATAATACATAGTTCCTAGTGTACAGAAATGTGTTAGTGAGCTTGAATGTCCCACAAGTCAATTTGGACAACCTCTCATAGCTTAGAATAGAGGCTGATAAGGTGTTGAGTAGAAATGGCACATACATCGGAGAGAAGAGAGGTTGCAAACTCTAGCAAGTTCCCATCTGGATTTTATGTTTTGATTTTATGAACTGCCTCGCTGGTGAATTTTGTAGTTCAGTGTCCTATAATACATCCATAGTTGATCAGGTTCCACCTTCTTCACATAAGAGTCCGATTGACTCTTGGTGATAGAAAACTGTTTCATTGCCAGTTCAACACCATGTGTGCAGTTGTTTTTTTTTTTTTTTCTTCTCCTGTGTAAGCCAGGTCTTCTCGATAAAAAAATAAGCCAGATTTAGTCAGCTGCTTTTTAACAGGTTTCCATAAGCCTGTCATAGTAAAAAGAAAAAGATTCCAATTTTACAATATCACCTTCTGCTTTAAAAATAAATAAGTAAAATTTCCCATTCAATCAGTTAGATTTTTAACTCTCAGCATCTCCAGTAACTGCTAACAAAGTCTGTACTTCATTTCCAACATTTCACTCTATTCTTGAATAAAAATGTAATCAGAAAGAATTATTGCTTTTTTTAATACCCATTTAACCTTTATATTCACAGTGGATACCAAAACCACTTAAACTTTAAAGCTCTCTTTTTATGGACTGGTATGCAGTTGCGGTTTTTTTGGAGATTTCTTTGCAGTTGTTGAAGCATGACATGCAGGTCCCTGCTCGCTTCCCAGCCTTACCAATGACTGCTTTCTGTCGCCATGTTCTCTGGTCTATTAATTATTTTAACAGTGACTTGCTGTTTTAAGGAAGTTCTTTATTAATGCCACTAAATCCTCTTTTATGGTTGAAATGATTCTTTTTTCCACTATTAGAAGTATTTCATGATTTTAGTCGTTGGAATGCAAAAAGTGTCTAACTGACCATAAAGTGCTGCTGGCTGGCCAACTTTTATTGGCTTTCCCAGAAGAAAGGTATGGAAGTACAGATCAAAACTTCATCTGCAGTTTCATCTGTAATCTGAGCCTCACTTCCCTCCTTCCAGCAGTTTTCATGTACAACAGTGTCACATGACACAGTAGTGCCTTGGAATTTTTTTTTAATTTACTTATTATATAAGTACTTCATCTCATACTCTAAAATCAAATTATGCAATGGCATAGAAAATAAACAAAATTCTTCCAGAACTCTCCCTAGCAGAAACCACTGTTAATAGCTTAAGTATATATTCCCTGAATTTTATATGTGGTATAAAACCATGCATTCTCACATACAATACATGCAGCATGTGCATATTCTTATGCAGCTTGTTTTTGCTCCTATTCCAACAGTGCATGCCTAGTGTCTTGGTCCAGAAGGAAGTGCAGTATAGATCTAATTTTTTTTATGCTATCAAGGAATTCAGTGTGTTACATGGTCTACAACATTCTCAGTCAGCTGTTTTTTTTCTGATAAGAATTTATGTTTCTGTATATTACACTAAAGATAAATTTATTTAAAACTTTCCTCAGATTTGATTTTTGGAGTAGGCTTCTGAGTTCAAAAAATATATGTGCACTTTCTTTTCAATGCCTACTGCAATTGCACCCACGAAGAGACTTCATTCTTCAGAGTGTGTAAGAATGGCTAATTCCCCACACTCGCTGTAACCTGGAACATCTTTCAACCTTTGAAATCATCTGCTGAAAACCTTGTCTGAAAGTGAAAACTCAAAGTATAATTTGTATCTTTTTTCTTACTACTACTACTACTACTACTACTACTACTACTACACTACTACTATTTGTGTGTGTGTATGAATGGATGTAGGTGTGTGTGTGTGTGTGTGTGTGTGTGTGTGTGTGTGTGTGTGTGTGTGTGTGTGTTTGAATGAATGGATGTAGTTCCCTTTCCAGTGTTCAGTAAACACTTGCCTCTGCTCCTTTTCCATTTTTCTGGCTGGGTTATTCATGTCTCCCTAAAGACTGTATTGGAAGTTAGATGAGATTTACCTTTTGGTAATGGTTATTTTGAAACCACTCTTCAGAGCTAGGAACTTCCTTGGAGAACAGCCTAGTTGATAAGCTCTCCTACATAACCTTAAACCCCTTTTTCTATTGCAGCCACTAACAAATCCTGTTCAAACAGAATAGCCCATTTCCCCCTTCTCCTTCCTAGAGGCCTTTAAAATTAAGTTTAAACAAAAGTTTCTGAGCCTACAAAGGAAGTCTAAAAACCCTGTTTTTGAGGAAAGAACCCTACATTTTATCATAAAGAGATCTAGTTCCTGGCTCCTCAACTTTGTATTAGCATATTGGAGGAGCATTTAGAGATTTAACTTAGCTCCCATTTTATTACGAATACTAATGTAACATAAATTATAGTTTTATAAGTTGATATGCTTAAAATGCATTCTGTGATTGATACCTTAGTAATAATGTGTATTTTATTTTAATAACATCCTCAATATATATTTGAAATTGAGAAGTATTCATATGTCTATAAACAATACTTGGGGCTTATGATGATGATGATGATGATTCTTACATATATGCTTGTTGTCTACCACTTTATTTGGTGCATATGTGATACATTTATTTGAATATTTTGCTTGTTCTAGACCTAATCAAAAAGTGTTACAGTTCTAAGTAGCTTATTTGAGCCAATCTTTTAATTCTGAAAGTTGAGTGAATTTTTGTGGACATCAAGGCAGCTAATACTAGAGAGATGCCCACAGCCAGTGCTGAGTAACTGTGTGCAGGTCATCTTAACTAAGCTTCAGTTTTCCTTCTCGTTTTCAATTGCAACAGTTCATCTGTTGATGTACTGACTGGGCTGTAGATTTGCAGATAATGACAGTTCTTTCTGGCTTTTGTGAATACACTTAGTATCTTTAAAAGGCTGAGTAATTATCTGAATATCTTTTGTCTTTTGTTGCATAGTAAAGGAATGATCACTTCCAGTAGCAACTGCAGCAATTAATGTTTTTATTTTAGCATATTATAATATTATATAGAACAGTGCTGATATTTCATCTGTAGTCTCCTGTGGGCTTGAAATTTTTTGCATTATTATGTTTTAGATCACCTATAAAAATAGCTCTGGGATAGTTCTTTCACTGTCACTGAAATAACAAAAATCACAACTGCAAACGGCCAAGGAATGACTAAATGGTCAAGGTAGTAGCCTCAGGGTGACTTTCCAAATGCTCCTTTTATGGTCCATCTCTTTCAGACCTTGTTTCAACAACTACCTACAGAGTTCCTAGTACCAGATCAATCATTAAATAAGACATAATAGAGTGGGCCAAAGGAGACCGTCGTAGATTGTTACAGAATAAAATGCAGTAGTAGGTTTTCACAGTGTGCCGTGAACTCCAGTTGCCTTGTCAGGTAGGTAGGGTCATCCAGGCAGTGCTGTTGATGAGACTCCATGGATACTGCTTCTCTGACATTTCTCAGAGCAGTCTTCTTCTTCTACTCTTACATTGTTTCTACTCACACCTGCTGTGATTCCTGAGCCTTAAGTGCAGGAGCTGTGTTGTAGGCTATCAGTTCAGGTTGAGAGCAGGAGAAATAGTCTTCTGGAAGGAAAAGCCCCCAATTAGTTATCTAGTTATCTGATACCAAGTAGTCACCTTTATATGTGTGCATGTGTGTGTTTGTGAAGCTTTATACAATTGAGCAAGTTATATTTAAATATATGTGTGCATTATATTATATATGCACATGTATGTATATATCTGTGTAGGTATGTAACAAAAATTAAAGAAATAGAGGCCATGAATTTAAGAGAGAAGGAACACATTTCATCAGAAGGATTGGAAGAAAGAAAGGGAAGAAAGAAAACTATATAATTATATTTTAGTTTCAATATATTTTAATTTTTCATCCAATAGTGACTCCAAGGCTTTTGGTGGGTAGCTTACATGAGGTTGAATTTTTTTTTCTAGGTGTCAGAATATAGTAACAGAAATGTAGACTATTTTCCAGTCTGGTAATGACCATTGACTGACTAAATTTTGCTTGAATGCTCAGTAAGCTGCCACTCTGATTGTAGGATGTTATAGTTGGACCTCCTCATTTTATTCGTAAAAGACTGAGTCTTATAAAAAATTATAATCAAATGATACCCAGTGATTATCTGAAAAATGAGTTTCAATGCATACTATAAATAAATTTCTATATCAGCATATGCTTGGCTTACTTCTTAAAAAGTGAACATACTCTATTAAGAGTATGAAGACAAGACATTGTTATCCATACATCAGCACCTTCTTCAGCTATTGTGACTTCCTATCTTTCTTACCTAGAAGACCAGCACCTAGACTTACAATTCCCTTAGTGTTGGCGATTATTGGATATGCTTGCTGTTTGGGTCGTTTTGTGTCATAAGGTCTAAGACTTGAAGTAGAGTCATAGTTTGTTTTCATTTTATAACTTTAGGGCTTTGAATGTTTTCTCATTTCAAGTTAATCTGCATAAAGTGAATAAGGTTCAGTTTTTGCCTGTTTTTCTCATTTATGGATCCCAAATTATTCCAACACCATTTTGTCTAAATTAGTTAATGCTCTGTAGGTCATATGAAGGATGCGTGACTCTCTCAGTGCGCAGTACCCTGTTCATCAGTCTGTATATCCTCTCATCCTTGAATCCCTGTCTTGACTGTAGCTGTATAGAAATATTGAAATCAAGACATATGCTGTGGTTTGCTTTTTTGTAATTATTTTGAGTGTTCTGATTACTTTGCCTTTAATTAGTTTGTCAATTTTTAACAAAACTCCTGCTGGCATTTTGATTGGAATTGTATTGAATCTAGGGATAAGTCTAAGGGGGAATGATATATTTTTTTTCCTTAAATAGATTATATTTTCCATTTACTTCATATTTACTATTTACTTAGATTTTCAATTTGCTTAATCACTGTTTTATAGCTTTCAGTTTGGAAATTATGCACATATTTTGTAAGATTTATAATAAGGGTTTTATGATTGGAAGGGCTTTGTAAATAGACCTGTAAAAAAATCAATTCCCAAGTAGTCATGGCTACTATATAAAATCAGAGTTAATTTTTACATACCAAGTATCCTATGACATTATTCAATTTATTAATCGTAGGAGCTCTTACTTAAAAAGTGTTTTCATCCTTATTATTTTTTTCTCTCCTTGAATCCAAACCATCTCTGTTCCTTGCTCCATTTGCTTTGGCTAGAATCTCCATTGAGATGCTGAACAGAAGAGGCATGAATGGCTCCCCATGTCTGCTTCACAGGTCTTTGTTGTCTGTGATGTTAGACCTGGGATTGTCACAGCTGCCCACATGACATCAGGGTGAGGAAGTCCCATTCTAAGAATCTTAATCAGATGTTTTAACCGTGACTATAAAAAATAAATAAAAAACAAATTAACATCGCTTCTCGGCCTTTTGGCTAAGATCAAGTGTAAAAAACAAATTAACAATACCAATAAAGCATTATCTTGAAAAAAAATAATCTTAATAAGGGAAGGAGATTAGATTTCATCAGACGTTTTCAGTATCACTTGATAAACAAAGGGTTTTTGCATTCCACCGTGAAGAAATGTACAGGTTAAGTTTTGGGGCTCTAGGAACCTTGTATTCCCAAGAAGAGCTGATTTGACCATGATATTTGAATTCTTCCAACTCTTTTTGCTAATCACTTCTTCTGGGGTTGGCCACGTGTCCCAAGGGATGCTTTTGCATAGATTTCACTCTCAGTCTCTTCTTTCTGTGATATATTTGATCTTATTTGGTATCAGAGAAGTCTTAGCCTCATGAAAGAAAGTTGGCAATATTCTTTCTTCTTACATTGCTCTGGAAACATTTCTGTTTAGTCAGAACTGTACCTTAAGTGTTTGGTAAGATCTACTAACAAAATTAACTAGATTTAGAGTTTTTGCTGTCACAAGGCTTTTCTTCTTGTGTGTAGACTTAATGAGTTCAGTACTTGAGATCGAATGCAGAGCCTTACACATGCTAGGCAGATGTACTCCTACTGAGCTACATCCTTAACTCTCTACTTCAGACAGATCTCAAGCTCCTGAGCATTTGCCTCTGAGGGATGGGATTTCAGAGCTGAGGGCTTAGTCTTAAGAGCTCTGAGAGTTTGTTTTTGTCAAGAATTGGAATTATTTCATCTCACATGCAGGGCTGCCTTCTTGTGTTGTAATGTAAGATAGTGGCCTACCTCACTAGTGGTGTTAGTGCCAGAGGCTTATCTCCTTCCTTTCTCCCTCAATTCAAATTCGAATATCATTTTTCAATTTTTTCAACCTTCTTCTCATCAGATTTTCTGTATTGTACTCTGCTCTGACTTTGGGGGCTTTTATTCTATTCTTTGTTCCATTTGCTTGCTGTACCATTAGTATGTTCTTTGTTTATTAGGGTTAACACTTAAACTATAGACCTGTGTTTGTTTATCATTTCAATATAAAACTTTAGGTAATGATCTGTAAGCTTCATTGTTCAATATTCTCATGTTGTAATTTTACTTTTATTTTAAATATTGTCTAATTCTTCCTTTGTTCCATGATCATTACATACCAATGTTATTAGTATTTTGAGGCTCTCTGTCATTGACTTCCTGCGCTCTGAGAACACATCTTGTACAATTTTAATTTGGTTAAGTTTGTTAAGGTTTGTGTTATGTCCAGAAACATAAGTTGTGTTGTTAACTTTATTTTGAAGGTCATGTTCAGGAAATGTCAGGGAACTTAAGTTTGACAACTGTTCTACAGGGCCTCCTTTCTCACTGACTTTCTCTACTTTTTCTTACTGTCATTGAGAACACATGGCTGACTCTTGGTTATAACTAAGTTCATTATTCTCTGCCTTTCAATTATTTGGCTTTATTTATTATAATACATCTTAAGCCTTGTTTAGTATTAAATTAATATGCATTTGAATAGATGATGCTTTCCAGATGTCTTTAACACTATATCATATTCATTTTAGATCTAAAAACACTTGTTTACTGAACTCTGATGTTAATATCATTTTCTTAGGTTAGTTATCTTGGTATCTTCCTTCAAACTTCTACTTTTATACAATCATTGTTGTATTTTATTTGGAAATTGAAATTAACAGTTTAATTCACACTAATTTTTTATTCGTTTGCTTGGCTATTTATATTTGATATAATTGTTGATAGAACTTGATAAAACTTATCACGCTCCTAGCTTTTTCTACTTTTCCATTTGGATTTTTCTTGTTAGTATTTTTTGAAAGTATTTTCCAAAGTGAAGAATTGAGAGCAGCTACTTCAGGCCAACATAACCATCAAGACAGAATTCATTTCTAGGAGACTTGTGGTATAAGAAGTATCAGAAGCGGCTTTCTAGGCAGAAGGATTGTGACATCAGACTGACACTTAGATTTACACAGTAACAAATGGGATGCTTGTGATAGTTTGGGTGTGATCTGAGTGTGTCCCCAATGTCTCCCATGCTGGGATTCAGTGTGATGTTGAGAGGTGGTGGGACCTTTCAGGTTGGACTTAGTGGGAGATGATGAGGTTCTAAAGGTGCATACTCACACCAGAGTGCACACTCACACTCCTGGTACGTTCTAGGACTGTAGGTCTGTTCTGCCTTATTGTGATATGTGGTCTTGGAACTGCCCTGATACTTCTTGTACTTCTTGTTCCCTTTCTTGCTGTGTGACCTTTCTTTCCTTTTCATGATCTCTCTCTCTCTCTCTCTCTCTCTCTCTCTCTCTCTCTCTCTCTCTCTCCCCCCCCCCACGCCTCTTTCTCTGTCTCTCTCCCCCTCTCCATCCCATCCCCCCTCCCTCTCTCTCTCCCCATCCTCCATGAGGCCTTCAGTAGAGGTGAGCAATGTCTACATCGTGTTCTCATGGGCAACTGTGGGTCTAATAAACCTAAAAATTGCTATGTGTTTACATATCTGAAGGAAAGGAATGATAGGAACACATGTGGCTATTGAATAGTCTTTTCCTCTGCTTTTCTTCACTAGTATGTCTATTTTGTTCTCATAAAGCAATGATAAGACATACTCTAAATTGACATAGTCAGTGTCTCTGATGATAATATATGTTTTCTTCCTTTTCTATGAAAGCTTATAACATTAATCATACTTATTTTAATTTATAATTCTGTAGTTCAAACATCTGTCTTCCTTCTGAGTCTGTTTTTTTTTTCTCTTGCTATTTTTGCCTTCTTTTGTATGTCTTATAATCTTCATTGAAATGCTATATGTATAAGAAAGTAGAGACATGGGCAAATACATCTTACACCTAGACCTGGACATGTGGTTTTTTTTTCCTATTAGACCTTTTTTAAGGTGCTGTGTTTGTTGTGGTCTGTGAGGACAGACCTTGGTTTGGTTTGAGAGGGAGAGGGGCTGTGGTTAGATTCACCTCAGTGTAGTGCACATCGTGCATGCCTCCCAGACACCTCTAAGGTGGCCTTGGCCTTGCAGTAGGGAATGAATGCTTTGCCCCTGGAATCTTCTCTTTTGCCTCCTGCTAAAACTAGAAGTGGTCTGCACTTGACATTGCCCTCAGCTCTCTCCCGTGGTACACGGCTGTTCCTTGATGTCTGTAGATAAAGGGGTGTTTTCTGTACCTCTTTAGCCTTGGTTTTCAGGCTCTTGTTTCAGTGACCCTGCCTCTGCCTCCCCAACAGTTATGGGTTTGCCCCCTCCCTCTGGCTGTAGTGAACCTCACAGGTGTGGAGATTAACTGCATCTTTCCCATGGCGTAAGACTCTTGTGCTAAGGAGAAGACAAGGTAGAAGGATCTGTGTGGCTCTGGGCCTTCCCTGTAACTGCTGCATGCCAGCTTCTTAACATACATATAGCAGAGCCTTATCAAGGCTCCTGCCCTCTGTCAGACACCACTCGATTGCACTGGTGGAGATGGTGACGAGGAGTATAAACTGAAAGCCTGTTTTGTCTGTAGTGTGCAGTTTGTCTGTCCTGTCTCCTCAGACTTGTGCAAAGACAGCCTTCAGCATTGTCAATGTTAATTAACTTTCTCGTTTTACAAATAGTATGACATTTCACAGACATTTGCCCCATGTGAGCAAATATATCCTTTCTCCCCTTAGAGGTATTGGTCTTTCCTCAAAACTGTGCACCCTCAGCTCTCCATAGAATTTGAATGGGTTATAGGTTTCTGAGTTGTCTGGCATAAGTTGTACTGTATAGAGCACTGCTTATTCATCTCTCTCCATCTATGTAGAAGCCAGTCATTCCACTGCAGTATCATGTTTTAGTGCATTAAGAATGCCAGAACATCAAAGCAGGAGGTACAGAAGTCTAAGTGTAGTAAGTTTGAGGCCAGCCAGACCCCATTTCAAACAAACATTTCCACTCATTTGTTCAGAGACAGATGAGAGCTGGGGAAATCACTCATTAAGTTCATTGTATGCCAGCATAAAAATCTGAATGCAGCTCCACAGCACACACATAGAGACATATGTGTGGTTTCAGGCATCTATAACCCCAGTATAGTAAGGAACAAGGAGGTACATCTCAGAGGTTCAGTCACTAGTCCTTCTAACCTAAACATGTGACCTTCAGGTATGTCTTTTGAAAGATACTCAGAAAATATTTCTCAAAGTTACAATAGACTAAAATCATTGAACTGTAGAAGAATACATATGGCTTATGTATAATTTTGTGTGTCTATTTGGTTTGCATTGCTAAGGATTAGGGCCTTACACATTTAAAGAGTATAGGTACTCTATATTGAACTATACTCCCAGTCTAAGATATATTATTACATGTTACATTTTAAATAAAATATGATTTATGGGAAAGGACACCTGTCTCAAGTGAACATAGATCCTCTTTTAAGCTGTACCACCAGAGTGCTATAGTCACGTTTCTAAATATTAGCTGGGAGTCTGTTATTATAGCAAATGAAAGGTGAAAGAGGCCGTGTCTGGAGCAGCTTGAAAGATAGAATGCAACCACCAAAAACCAAAACAAAGAAGGAAGGAAAAGAAACAAATACAAGAAAGCACATCAGCAGTATTATTCCATGTAGACTGTCGAGCACAGCTGTTTGATGAAAGATAGCTGGTAACTGGAATCTGGACATGTGCTCTTGATGTCTGGCCCAGTACTATCCAGCTGGGTAAACACCTCACAATTTTTGTCTTTAAAAGAAGAATAACAGGGCTGGAGAGATGGCTCAGTGGTTAAGAGCACCGACTGCTCTTCCAGAGGTCCTGAGTAGTTCAAATCCCAGCAACCACATGGTAGCTCACAACCATCTGTAATGAGATCTGACACCCTCTTCTGGGGTGTTTGAAGACAGCTACAGTGTACTTACATATAATAAATAAAATAAATCTTTAAAAAAAAAGAAGAATAACAGTAACACCAGCCACAGTGGAATACTACAACACTATGCATCTTCTAAGTGCTCAATAAACATTAGGTTTATCATCGTCATCACAGTTATCATCTGATACAGTTCCTAGAGTCATCTCAGTGATTTCATAAAATGAAATCCTTCCTTATTAAGAATGTAAGGTGTGGAGGATAGAAAAAGAACTGAGTAGTTCAAAAATCTTGCTGCTGTTGAAGAGGACCCAGGCTCTGTTTCCAGAAGCCTAACAGATGGCTCATATCAGTCAGTAATTCCAGTTCCCAGGATCTGATGTCCTCTTCCAGCCTCCACTGATGTCTTCATGCAAGTAGCACACATATATTACACTCAGGCCCATAGTTTTTCTTAAAAAGAATAAAATATCTAACCTTGCTTCATAGTGATTACTGATATTTAGTTCTTTTACCCTAGAACAAATAACTATTAATTAAGCTTCCCCCATTCATCTTTAGGAATCATCTTGTCTGGAAATTTCACTTCAGAATAAAACTCACATGCTGTTATACAAATGAGGATATGATGATGATGGAGAGAGAAGCAAGGGTATCAGTCTCTGTTTCCCTCTGGTCTGCAGTGCAGTGGGCAGATAGCATTCCTCATGTGACCAGAGAATTCCAGAAACAGACTTCTAGCCCAGACCTCCAATCCCACAATGACACCATGGGTGGATTTTACCCAGTGTTTTAGTGATGAATGTAATCCAAACATAAAAAGATCTAAATGCATGCTTTGAAGGAATTTGCAAAAATGATGAGGAGGGCCCAAAAAAGGCATAATTCCATTTGTTTCTTTCACATCTGTGTTTGCTTTTCCCCTTCTCTTGTACATATTGGAGACTTTAAAAAGATTACATTTTAAGACCAAATAAATAGTTTCCACAATCTTCACTGATGGAGTGCATTAGTGTGATCTTTGTAGATGTGAACATTAAATAATCAAAAGGACTAACCCCTTTAACCATAGGTATTTTTAAAACTTTTACTACATACCAAAGAGGTAATTATATTTTCTCAACTTTTTAGAATACCTAATATTTATAATATCAGTTTTGGACTAATAAAATCTAATAAAACTTACTTGTTTTACTATTATTTTAGATAAACATACAACTTGTTGGGTCTCATTGTTACATCTTCATTAGACATATAATGTGCCTTGGCCTTCTTCCCCTCTTCCTTCCCTTGCTTTCCTCTCTCTTCTCTCATGATCAGTCCTTAAGTTTCATCTGTCCTGATCAATCATATTCTACTTTTAGGTTATCCTCCCCAACCCTTGTTTTAGTTTTTCCAAATTCTTGCTCCATGTTATTTCATATCTAAGAACAGTTTAATCTGAAGCAAGAATGTATATAGTTCATGCTGTTCTGTAGTGTCTTGGTGGTTCATGCCTTTGATCCTAGTACTTGGGAGGCAGAGGCAGGCAGACATCTGAGTTCAAGTCTAACCTGGTCTATAGAGAAAGTTCAAGACCAGCCAGGGTTACATAGTATAGTGAAACTCTTTCTCAAATAACATAGATAGATAGATAGATAGATAGATAGATAGATAGATAGATAGATAGATAGATAGATAGATAGATAGATAGGTAGGTAGGTAGGTAGGTAGGTAGGTAGGTAGGTAGGTAGGTAGGTAGGTAGGTAGGTAGATAGGTAGATAGGTAGATAGGTAGACAGACAGACTAGTTAAATAAGAGGAAGAGAAAGGACCCAAATAAATAAGAATTAGTTAGGTAATTATGAACCAAAGATGGGTTCTGCCAGTACCTCAGTGAGAGGCTTTTTCTTGTGAAGTTAGTCCCAGCAAAGAATCTAGTAGCATTTATAGCATGTAGACTCATGCCACTCTGATGCATATGAATTTATTAACTGAGTTAAAAAATGACCTTTGTCGGTGGACATTATAGCCCACTGATAGAGTACTCTCCTTACATGAAACTCTACGCTCAACTATACTACCACCAAAAAGGAAAGAAAGACTTTTGAATAAGAGAAATTGTACTCTACAAATACTTTGAGGTACATAAACCTGTTAGTCTCCAAGGAGTCTGACAAGTACTTAGGTAATCAAACTAGAGTAATATCTCCTTTTCTCAAAGACCTGCATTCCTCAGCAAAAGCAGTACATGCTTTGCTCTACACCAGAGATCATGCTGAACATATTGCATATATGATATTAATTGAAAATATGCTAAATGATGGCAATTACTAATATTGTTTAATTGAATATTTAAAAAGTTACCAGGAATGAGAAAGCTAGTAAATGACAATGAAATTTTATACCAAGTAGTAAATCTGAAACACAAAATCATATTACTTATGTGTTCATTAACTCATGCTCAATGCGTCACTTAGTGGATAAACACTATGTGTCCATAAGTTTCAAGACATTTCTCTATGGTTATTCTTGGGTTTTGGCTAAATGATAGTAGATACTACACAAAGTCTTACCATGCCCTTTTGGAATCATTATACTTCACAAAGACGAGACTATTGGGTAGTTCTAGTACCTTCTTGAGCAAATCTAGATGATGTAAAAGAATTTGTTCCTAGGGGAATTTTGTTGGTAGAACATTCACTTAATGTTCTACTCAGTACATTATATCATAATCTTAGGATATGTCAAAGAGCTATTATCTAGGGGGTCATCTGGTCTACCTCTCTCATTTAGAATATGAGACAGTTGCCCTAAAAGAAACACAAATTTAGTATCTGAGACAAAGAAACACAAAAAAGAGGGAAGTTGAAAGAAACTTTACAACTTCACTTTATCTGTATTTATAGGACGCTAACTAATTCAATTCAAAAAGAAATGTAGGAGAATTAGTAGCCCGGGAGTAAAATAAAATCTCCCTCTTTTTTGGACCTTTGAACTTGTTACATTCTATTCTAGCATGGAAATGGGTTTGAGGGCATTAAGCTTTCCCATTGTTTAGATAATTGAAATTCCATCCAAAGGCTCCCATATGTATATTCCATGTATTTTCCTTCAAGTACATTAAAAGGTTTCTTCTGGGTCAAGTAGAGTTAGAATTTCCTTGTGTTGTTTCATGAACTATTTTTTCTTCTCTTGCATTGCAGTGTTTATTCAGACTTGGATGAGGTCACCTTCTGTCATTCTCATTCACACTTACACACATGCACTTAAGTAAGCCTACTATATAAGCTCTGAGCAAGCAAATAAGGTATGGTTCATCTCTTGCCCACCATAGGAAGATGAGCCTTACCTTGCTTTAACTTATCAACTTTGAGAGATACTATATTGATTAGTTGGAAGCAGAGTACACAAGATTGCCCTGCTTTAAACCAGTTATCACTAGGCAAGTTGCTTCACCCTGTCCAGGGGTGTCAATCCTCTTATCTATACAATAGATATTAATTGTAAGTAATAATGAGTGCTTGTGATTAAATGAGAGAATACACGTCAGTCCTCTCAGTGACTCATACAGAATATCAGCTTAATAATCACTACTGTGAATAGAGCATGTATAAAGATCCAGACACCAAATAAGTGCTTACCCATGGGAATGACCAGGATTCAATACCCCAAATACTGTCATTTACCATAGGGGTAACAAAGCTTTATTATGCCTTTTGGACTTACTTTAAAAGCCATCCCATCATCCTATATAAAAGCCAGCTCCTAGGCCACCTGGATAATTACCTGGCATAGCAGTAACACATTTAAACAATGTAGGCATGATTACATGGTCCAGATGGTGTTTCTATTCACTAGAGTATTCTGTAGAGAGAGGCAAAGATGTTGGAGTACTATAGAACCAGGTGTATGCTTAACTTAGACTCATTTCCTCTTGATACTGGTTAAAATACTGTAAGCTCAGACTTGGAACTGCATGAAATGAAATAATAGGATTCTAATCCCATATAAGAAAGGAAGTGGGAATTGACCTTTGCACGTGGGCTAAAACTACACGAAAGATTTGTTAATTAAAAAAAAGTCATTTTATGGATTTAAGTGTCCATTGGACTTTCTACTATTTTGCATGTGTTTTCAAAGAAGATTCTGGGTAAACATTGTAATTTTCCAAAGCAGCTGGTCTTCTCCTGGCATTATTACAGGGTCAGTTTATTTCCTTCTAATCTGACCATAATGTCATAAAATGCTGGCTGTTCCCTTGGCAACTGTACAGTGTAGACTAGCTGCTTTCTCTACCTTAAGCCAATCCTGGGCTGCAAGCAGGCTCCTTCAGACAGTGAGGAAGCAGTTTTCCTCACTGAGGGTGTTTGTGTCTTCAAGTCGCTTGTCAGATTTTCTTTCTATTCAGAGAATCTGCATGCACCTTTTATAGAGGAAAAAAAATGAAAGTATATCATGCCCACACGTTTTGTTTGCTTCATGCTTTCTTCCTAGCCTGTGTAAAACTGTTGACTTTTCTCAAACAAGTAAATTGATAAGAAATTAGAAGCCATAAGTGTGAGCGGCTGCATGGACACTTGCCCGTGCTTTTATCCCTGTGTTTTAATACCTGCTTGATGTCTTCTGGGAAGGTTTCCTGTTCAGTTCTCCTAATCACATTTCCTAAGTTAGGGTAGAGCTTGTATCTCCTTCCATATGTATTTTAGTCAAGTCCATGTTCTTAGGGAAACATGCCCTGATACTTGTTTTCTCCCCATCTTTTCTGAAATCCTCTGCTACCATGTAGACTGAGTATTGAACAAATTATAGTCTGTATTTTCTTGATAAGTCATATAAAATACAAACAAACAAAAAATCTTACTGTTTGGGAAAAAAAGACCAAGTTATTTGAAATAACTAATTTGCCTTCCTGATTGCTATAAAAAATCTTGAATGATTCCCAGAATTTATCATTGCACTGAGCACGTAATAGGAATACAAAAATATTGCAATTTAACTTGCTTACAAATATCAATGAGAATTGTTAAAGAATATAACAAAGGTTAATTTTTTCTTTTTCTCAAGATTAAGTAGCAAGAAGCAGTACCCTGGTTCTTGTTTTTAAAAGGAAGAAATCCTTCTTAATTTTTGCATACAAATTATTGGTTATAGATTGTCACGGGATATCTGGCTCCTCCAAAGGGCTGGCATGTTTTTTACATAGAACCTGTCTCCAGGTCAGTACCTATGGGCCCTCTTCTGGTCATCCCTTCATCTCATGGTAGCTTACAGGAGTGCCTTCGATACCAGCACTGGCAGCCAACGCAGGAAAGCCAGACACTGGGGAAGTTCTCCTGCTTCCTGGCAGTGTCCATGGTGTTCTGCAGCCTTATCAAACCATCCTACAAACTACTCAGCAGTTAGTAATCACCTGACAGATAACCCTTAAGAGGAAGACCTGATTTGATCCAGTGCATAGCTTTGAATGCAGAATCCATCTCCAGACTCCTAAAGGGTTGTTAAAGCACTTGGCTCTGTAGGATAGAGGTGTTCAAGTGAGTACAGGGTGCCGGATCCTCTTCTGCTGCCATCTTAATTAAGATGCCAAGTATCCAGTTCTTCCTGTCTCTGGGAGTGCATACTTTTTTTGAAGCATATCACACCTTTTCCCATTTTACAAGTACTTCTGCTGCTACTGCCACTCCCAAACCCAAAACAGCACCCAGCCCTGTTGGGATTCCTGTGGGCTGTGGTGAGACGTTTTGCTTTAGTCTGAAAAGGCTGCAGTGTCTCTATGTGTACAGAGCAAAAATGCAAAACCCGATCATGTGTTTATCTTAAAACTAAAATTGCAAAACCTAATCGGACACGAATGAACGTACTATAGTGCAAGACAGTGTCCAGACTCACTTTAAAGGAGGGCTGTGCAGGAATCACCTTTGGACGTCTATTTAACAGTTCCAGTTTGGGCTTTTTGATGTCTTTTTCAACAGTAGGCTATTATAACCAGTGATGTCCCATAGGTTTACCAGTTAGTCTGTACTGACAACCCCTGTATTGAGCTAACATACACAGATGAAAATCCAGCAAACAGAGTGATTTAATTCACTGCTTACCCTGCTGAGTATCAAATTTCCTAACTTTCAACTAATGTTCTTTAATCTTCTCTTTTCTTTCTTTTCTTTGTTTTTTTGGTTTGGGTTTTTCTTTTCTTCAAGACAGAGGTTCTCTGTATAGCTCTGAGTATCCTGGAACTCACTCACTCTATAGACCAAGTTAGCCTCAAACTTGCAGAGATCTACCCACCTCTGCCTCCTGCCTCCTGCCTCCTGCCTCTCGATGCTAGGATTTAAGGTGTGCTCACTGCTGGCCCGGCAGCTTCCATCTTCTTATGAGTAATAACTGTGTAGCCTAGGGAAACTCTTTTGACTGCCAGGGCATCTTGATCTGCGTCTGTAACAGTTTCAGTGACTGCTTTCTCCCTTTAGCTATTTCCTCCCTTGAGCCTCCCAACAATTGCCAGGGTTTCATAGTTCATGCTAGCTGGACAGATATTAGTCTGGAGTCCTGGAAAAAGTAGAAAATAATATGAGAATCACTTAGTTATTCTCTTCAGCAAAACTGTTAACATTGTTTATGTGAGAGGCAGTTTGGAAGAGTGTGCCTTGGGCAGACTGTTTAACATGTTTAGAATGGGTCTCTTCAGGCAAGTGGAAGGTAGGTCTTTCCGTGCACAAATGTTACTGTCCTTGAAGCGCCCAACTCCTTGTGACTCTGTGTCAGCATTCTTCCCAACCAAAAGGGCCATGTCTGTATTCAGTTCAGTTGACTTTTGGGAAAGGAAAAAAATAACTTGCCATGAGAATATTCTGACTCTAATGAAAATTCAACTGATGTTAATTTTTCCATATCTCTAAAGAATTTCAGTGTGTGTGTGTGTGTGTGTGTGTGTGTGTGTGTGTGTGTGTGTGTGTGTGTATAAAACCTATGAGGGTTTATGAGGGTTTTCATCTCTGTTCATAAAGAACCATTTATATAGGATCCCATGTACTTTTAAGAAGATACCTGAAAGCACATTATGTACCACATCCAGCTCTCTGGAAATCTATCAGAAGGAAACCCACTTTAAAAAGTTGTAAAATAAAATAAAAGCTGATTTTGAGAGCATTATAGATGATATAGAAATTGCATGAGGAAGGCATTTATTCTAACTGGGTAATTGTCAATGCTAGCCTGGCCAGAAAACTTACCAGGGAGGGTCTATAGCAGATGATGTTAGTGGGAACGAGGGACAAGGATAAGGACCCTAAATGAAGATGTGGAGGCAGGAAGATTGACACATGGGTAGTAGTAATCCAACATTACTAGGGGCAAGAGGGCAGAGGACGAAAGGAAGAGCCAGGTAGAAAGCTGATCTGGACAAACTAGCTGAGCATTTTGAGAGCGAACTCTCTGGTTGACTGGGAAGATTTGAGAGCACTACCCGAGCCTGAACTACCCGAGTCTGCCTGCAGTGGCTAAGCAGTAAGCAGATCAAACTGGCATCTTACCAGGAAAGGAAGATCTCGTGTTCTAGTTACAGTGGATGAGAGGTCTCCGAAGGTTGCGCATTGTGATTTCAGCTACACATGCAAGTCGACAAGACTGGGAGCTCACTTGTACTGTTGTGCAACAGGGTTAGTTTTGTTTTGAGCAGAGTCTCCCAAGGAAGTGTGGTAATCAGATTTCTAAATCTATCATATCAAGTCCTGTCAGCAGTGAATCATTGCTTATGAGCTAAGGGTCAAAAAATTTTCCTTTAGAAATTCATTATGGTGGTGACTGGAATGTAAATTTGCATGCTCATGTGTAATGAGTGTGAATTCAACAGATAAAAGGCCAGAGGAGACACAGAAAAATCCGTGTTATTATTATTTTAAGTCAGATATTTGCAAATTGTACTTTAGAAGTTATGACTGCAAAAACAAAGTGAGCATATCTTTTCATCTTGTTTGGGCAAGGCTGTGTGCTGGCTAGTAAGACAAGGAGCCTGTGCTCACATTCCCAGTGAGAACTACTACACTATTGTTCATGTTTGCTTTTCCTCACTAATGCACCCACCCTGGCAGATCCCCAGCTGAATTTCTAGAATTGTCCTATCAGAAAGTCCTGACATCAGGATTGAATTCATGTGCACTGCCATTCAGTGAAAAGACTAGTTTTTATTTTCAGTGTTCTTGAAGAATCATCATCACTATTATTGCTACTAACTACTATTATTACTATCATTACCAATGTCATCATCATCATCATTATTATTGATACATTTAGCTTTCCCTGGAGTTAACCTAGACCACTAAACTGAAATCACTCTAAATGTTTCAGAGAAGTAAAATATAACACTTCTCTGTAAGTTTTTATGAAAAATCTAAATTTCTGTTTAAAAACAACCAAAAAATGAATGCAATGTCTTTAGGGGTTATGATGCATTCAGGAGTAGTTATGAGACAAGGAGAGTGATCGTGTTATCTTCCATGGAGCTCTCTGGTAAAAAGTTGTCTACGTGCATGAGTGTTGTGTCTGTACATGTGTCTATGCACCACCTGAGTGCTTTGTGCACATGGAGTCTAGAAGAGGGGGGTTAGATTTACAGGATTGGAGTTACAGATGGTTGGGAGCCTCTATGTTGCTGCTGGGAATTAAACCTGACTCCGCTATAGTACTTTTAACCCCTGACCCTTCTCTCCAGTCTTCTGTGTAGCTCTTACTAATATTTCTACTGTACCAATGTTGTTTCCCATGGTGCTAGACTTCAGTTCTGAGCTTCTTGAACATGGTTGTAGTTCCCCATCGTTTCCTTTCTCCTGGTCAGCATGATGAAGCTCACTTCTAGATTTTGCCATTTTCAAAGCTGATGCTCAGACATTATGTCAAGTCTGTTATATCAATTTTCTCTAAAGCTCTCTGGGTGATTCCAACACCACAACATATTGTTTCCAGGGTTTTGCATTGTGGTTTTCATATTTTTACAGACATTCAATTCTGAAAGACTACATTTCAAGTCATATGTAATCTCACAATAACTTTGAATCATTAACATTTTAAGATAAATAACCAACTCATCCTTTTCAGCTTTTAAGAGAATTTGTGTGTGTGTGTGTGTGTGTGTGTGTGTGTGTGTACACCCCTGGAGGCCAGAAGAGGATGTTAATTAAGTTCCCTGGAGTTGGAGGTGGCAGTGATCTACCTAACATGGGTGTTGGGAACTGAACTTGTGTCCTCTGGAAGAATAGCAAGTGCTCTTAATCACTGACTGCCTCTCCAGCCCCATCTTTCTGATTTTTAAAATGAAATTGCAGTCATGTATTCACACATGCAAAATATATTTGTTTATATATTATATAAAATCTATATATTTACTCATATATTAGACATATTTATCAATTTGTATATAATATATTTTACTCCTAAAGATATTTTCAAATATGTTATTAGATCTGTCCTTTCAAAATCTGATTCACATAGTAGTGTAATGTTTCTCCTCATGATAGCACTATTATCTAACCTATCCTTGATCCCTACCTATTAAGGTTATAAAACCACTCTTGGGCAACTTTGGGGGCAATAATCTATGTCTTACCTTGATAATATTGTAATTTATAAGTTTCTCTGGGGGATGAATTTGTTCACACAAAGAAGAGAGTAGTCCTTATAGTGTTGCTTACGCCTGGTGTGCCATTCTCCTGACTCATGAAATGGCTGGTTTCTCTGTTCCTAAAACCTCAGTGCATAAAAGAGAACTGTAGACCAGCAGGATCATAACTAGCTCACCAAATTTTACTGGAAATAGCCATGTCCATTTCTGCTCCTGAGGGAGGAAGAACACACAGCCATGAAATGTTAACAGGGACTTCGTGGAGTAGAGAAATATTGAGGTATATGATATATGAACATTCTTTTCTCACATATAAAAAGTAGAAGCTGTCTGCTTGGGCTCCATGAAATAAATAATCTTGCTTTGAGGTCTGAAGCATTACAGAGATCTGACACAGTCTCTGAGAGAAGAGGATGGAGAGTGTTGGGAACGAGCAGAAGGCTGGGAGCTCTAAGACCCCAGGGGGATTATGTTCTCTAATGGCATGATTGTACTAGACACTTACAATATGCTTGGAAGGTAGGTTAGTCACTACAGGATGCCAAATATTGTCACTTACTAAAGGTTTAAGGTTATTTGGGGCCTGTAAGCTTAAGAATTCCAGTCCATGAATTGAACCCATTAGCTTTTGGTCTGGTGGAGAAGGCCTATCCAAACATGTCATGGTAGGCTGACATAATTACTCACTATAATAAGATGCCCAAGAAAAATCACTTAATAGAGATGTAAAGTTAGTTGGAGCCTACAAGCTTGATAATTCCCGTCCATGATGAACTGACCCCATAGCTTTTGATCTTGTCATGATGAGATGATGTTTGAAACCAACCATTCACCTTATGAAGTGAAGTATGAGTGGGGTCCCATGATTCACTTCCTGGATAGATCCTCTGTGACTTGTAGACTGCTAATAAAGTTCCACCACCTCCTCATAGTGCACCCTAGGACCAAGACTTACCACATAAGTCATTTTTTCTTAAGATTTACTTTTCTTTCTTTTGTGTGTATGTATGAGTGTTAACATGTATGTATGTATGCATGTATGTATGTATGTATGTGCACCATGTGCAGTCCAGTATCTGTGAGGGACTGAAGAAGGCATCTGGATCCCCTGGAACTGAAGTTACAAGGATTTGGGAGCTTCTCCATGGGTTCTGGGAACCAAGTCCCATGTTCTCTGTAAGAACAGACAGCGCTCTTGAGCACTGAACAATCTTCAGCCTCTATTTCTTTGGTTTTTTAAGGGATGTTTAAAACTGAAAGCAGAGTAGAAAGTAAGTCGGAAATGATCATCTCTGTATGGTTCGGGGCAATGCAATTATGTTTTCCACTCTTTCAGCTACTTGTGTGCTCATTTGCCACAGCCTTATAAACATTTAGTTCTCCTCTTAATAGATTTACTAGCTTGGATGCATTGATTTTTTTTTAAGTCTATACTAACAGGGCAGATCTTGTCACTGTGCCTAGGACACAGTGGGCACTTGGTAGATGTTTGTTGAATGAGAGAAACATCCCAGCTTTCCCGTCTGGTGATCTGTCTTATGCTATAACTTCCAGGAATGCATTGTGTCTAAAATTGGGTACCATATGTACAGGAAATTCTTTCTATGTCAGCATGAAATCCCTCCCAATTAAGTCCATTCATACTTTGCTGTTGATTGTTATATTTTTGATATAGAAAATAATAAACCATGTAGTAAAATGGCTGTTTGGGGAGGGGACCATCCCTTGCAGGCAGATGGGTATAGGCTAGATGGCATTGCTTTGCACCTTTAAGATTTGGTCCACGTTTTGCAAGAGTCTTATTTAGAATCCCAGTCAACCTGTGAGCCACAGACAACCAAGCCAGGATGGCAGTCAAGGTCATTGGTCATAGAGAGTGAAACTTGCCATCTCTCCTGGAAGATGCAGATAAAACAAATGGTTTCAGGATCAATAAGAAACTTTTCCCTAGTGCCCAAGAGGGAGTCACCAAGTGTGCTGAGCAGACCTAATGCAGGGTATATATAGGAGACTCACACGGCCACCCTGTGATTTAGCTTGCTCCTTTAACCATGAAGTCCCTTGAATGGCAGTGCAAATCTTTGTTTTCAGGAGGGTTCATTTAGGGATATTAAACAAAATGGTATTTGGATGGAAACTTGGCGTCCCAATTTGGAAACAATTTTTTATTGGGTACAGTTGGGGGGGGTGGTTGGTAAGAAAAAACAAACACAACAACTATGTTGTAAATGTTAATAAAAAGAACAAGTAAAACAAATTAAAATGTTTTGTTTTGCTGAGGCCTTTTTGCATTCCCATGACTCTAAAATACTTTTATATTTTTTATGACATCTATAACTGCTTTAGTATAAAAGGCAAAGAACAAGTAAAGTTAAAGAAATTCCAAGGAGCTTGATGTAGATGTACTATTAATAATTGCTAGCATGGGGTTCTAAATTATGTTTTCAATCAGCCAATACTGCTATTTGTTTGGCCTAAAAAACTGCAGCCCTACACAATGTGTAGCTGTGTGATCTCTGGCAGACTCTGTTGCTGTGGCCAAGTTCTAAGTGACTGGACTTGTCAGGATGCTGTGATTGGAAGCTGTGGTTATAATCTGACTCAGGGGTCTCTTTGTGTGCTCATCTCAGAAATGTGGATGTGATGGAAGGAGTCGGGTTAGGAAGGCCATATGGTGAATCTGAGTACTGATTGGGTGATTTAAGCAATGAGGTTTCCCATGTAGAACCCATACTCTCTCAAAATGCATTCATCTGCTTCATAGCAGGTTTAAATGTGATGACTCCTGATAGATCTTGGAATGGGCCATCCTATGTAATGCTCAGTGGTGACACTGGTTTATTTAACTGTTAAATAAATAAAAGAAAATAATATTTTAAATTAAGCTCTTTAGTGATATTTTTTCACATTGTGCATAATAACTTGTTGCTAGTAGATGCCATGTTGGAAATTGCTAAAGAAGTATCCCATCATTGGAGAGAACAGAACTCAAATTAGTACTGTCCTGGAGTACCACCCCCTTCAGAGGTCTGGGATTGGAGTTTAGATAGCATCTCCTTGAGCTAGGCAGTGAGCTTCTGGAAATACTATATCCTCAAAGGTTTCTGGCTTCCCTTGGGGCATGTGCAATACTGTGGACCAGGCATGCGGGAAGGAGGGTCTATTTTCTGCTGAATGGCATATGAGTTGCATCACCACAGATGTGGAATCAGTGGACATGCTTTTTCTGAATTTCATTAGAATTATTTTTAAGTGCCATATGTCCAATGTCATCTTTGACACATTTATCTATTCTCCTCTAAGTTCCAAAGAGAAACCTCACATCTTTATCATAAATTAAGCTGTAGACGGCAAAGGTGATGATGACATACTGCGTTTTAGAAGCCTAAAGTAGAATGAAAATGGGGTGTTGGGAATGGGGAGAGAAGGAACAGGCAAGAACCCTGTTACTATTATGGATCGGCAGAAATTCATCATACATAGCCAGGAACAGCTGCATCCTAAGCAGAAAATATTTTTTATTTCTGTTTGTGGCCTGCTTCCCATCAGTCTGTGTGCATGTCTTGACTGGGAATATAATGTTGGTTATAATGTCATGACACACTCATATACAGGGACTTTGTCGTATGTTTTTCAGCCCTGAACAAATGCAGAAGCCCAAGTCTTTCTCTAGGAGCCTAGGCATGTGCCCACATACATGAATGCATGCTAACACTTTCTGATCACATGTGTATGGAAGAACTTTTTTCCTTAGCAACTGAAGAGAGATTTTATGTGCTTGGGGGTGAATATCTGTAACAAAGACTAACAGGGCTAAGGCAGTAGGCTGAACCTGTTATGGACCCCAGGTTAGTCCAGATGCCCACAACATCTTCATGAGCAAAGGCATATGAACTTTATTATGCTTTCTCCCAGACTCATGTATACTGCCCAGCTGAGTATGATGACAAGGTGTCTTCATGAGAGTCATGTGTCCTGACTGTAGGCTATATGAGCCACTTGGGTTGAGTCTTCCCCCTGCAAGTTGACCACCAACGCTGGAGTTAGATGTGTCCTCACAACGTAGTACCATCAACACTTAGTGTTTCATAGCACTTCTACTGAATATCTGTGCTGTGGAAGCTTTCTTCACCAACAATACCCTTCTCAATATTCATACAACGGGCCCACTCCAACTTAGTGGTTTCTTTTCTTGCCAGGTCCTTATAAAGGCCCTTGAGTGTCTGTTCCCCCCTTGACTCAGTTTCAGAGATGTCCTGTTCCCTTGCTATTGATGTTGACAGAAGCAGGGCACATTTTCCTTCCACATGCTGCTGATCTCTCAGACAGAATGTACAAGATGTTTTCTTGTTGCCAAGGATACCTGGTGGCATAATCATACCTAGCCTTTCTTTTCTTCTTTCCACCCCCTTAGCTCTCCTCTCACCCTCTCCTCCCCTGGGTCTTTATGTGCTGCTCTATGGAGCGTACAGCTTGTACTCTATAGACTCCCATTTATTTTGTCTCAGGAGAAGCTGCCAGTGGATTGACTGGAGAAAACACCACACTCCAGACACTCCCAGATGCTGCAATATACAGGCTACCTCCAGAGAGAGCATGCCTCTCATGCTTTCTTAAACACTGAAGGTCTTTTGGGTCTTTGTTTAGTTTTGTGTTTTACACTATGACAATGAGTCCAGTTTAAATTTTCTGTAGATGAGGACAGATAAGAAATTATTCAATGCTGTATAGACATCCTGCCACCTTCAAGTTCAAGGACTCTTGGGTATGAACAGAATACCCAATTTTAATAGGATAGAATTAGAATAGGCAAAAAAGTGTAGACAATGCTTAGTATAATGCAGAATGTTCTTATCTAAGAAGGCCTGTTTAGAGAGTTTAGATTGACATGCCAGGTTCACTATGATCCAGCTTCTAACTGCTTGCTCCAACTCCCTTCCTTCATGTCCACAGTAGGTTTTTATTGCACTGTCTTTGACTGTAATTCCTCATCAGCACCACTAACTCCAGCATGGGCTCTGTTCTTTATAACTACTTAAGTAGCTCTCCCTTGATTGCCCCAGCTGAAAGTAAATCTGTTGACTTCTTCTCTACTCTCTTTACCTCCTATGTCACTGTCAATCATTTTCTGACTTACCTAATATTCTCTGTGTAGTTGATGATGTCTTAGGTCTAATACTAGCTGTCAGAATTCTGTTGTAATGTTAAGGTGTTATCTCTTCTTCTCTCTGCCCCTTTATAGTCACACTTAAGAGAGTTCCTCACACACTACATCTGTCCCAAGAATACTTCCTGAGTAGGGGAAGGAACCAAATGGCAGAAAGCAAACACTGATTCAAACAGATCCCTTGGCTGAGACTAATGAAGAGAGTCTGCTTATCTAAGAGATTTGAATAGTTTTTAACAGATTCAATTATTAAACAAATTATGTATTACCGCCATAACTAAATAGTCTGTGTTTTCAAGAAAGATTCAAACATGATGGTGCTGGACCCCATCATGAGTAGCTAAGATTTACACCCCAAAGCTACCATCAGCCTAGCATGTTATTTTGAAATAAAATCACAATCCTGTGACTTTTACATACCATTGCCCAGACACATCCCAGGGGGCAATCTCCCACTGCACAGAACTTGACACTATACATTTATTTTTCCGCTAATGTAAATAGTTCAGACAAAATAATATTAACTTCAGCTTCAAAGGGAAGCATGGTAATCTCTTTCAGGTGATGATTCTGTGTAGAAGAACAGAAGCTGAGCTGGCAGAGGAATCCTCAGTTCAGTTCTTTGTGAAAGAACTAAAGGGATGAACTTTGGGCTGGCAAGCCATTAGCAGTGTAAAAAGAAGGGAAGAGTTAAGGCTGACCAAGAATCTGAAACCAGAGAAACAGAAAGGG
Organism: Tokudaia tokunoshimensis; assembly: GCA_036184795.1. Classification (NCBI taxonomy): domain Eukaryota; kingdom Metazoa; phylum Chordata; class Mammalia; order Rodentia; family Muridae; genus Tokudaia; species Tokudaia tokunoshimensis. The sequence goes on from BTHU01000015.1 coordinate 11,173,482, forward strand.
ATCCTGTGCTCAGCATGGGGGACAGGTATAAACCCAATAGTGGTAGAGTAGAAGATTCCTTGCCTTCTCTATTTACCAGCGCTGTGAGTGAATTTAGAGCTTTGCTGTGTTCCAGGCTGGAATGTGGACTGGAAATCTCTCATCATCTTTTTCACTGACCTGCAAACAACCTCTTCTCCCATCTGCTTCCTGAACACCTGCTCCCCAGTCTTTGTCTACAGAGCTTTCTCTATCTTTCTTCCTCTGTCTGCCCTTCCCTACCTTCTGCCTCTGTGTGCCCTTCCCTAGTCTATCTCAGCCCTCTTCTGAGCGTTTCCATCTGACTTATTTCAAAAGAACTGAAAACAGAGAGACTAAGAGGAGGAATCCTGTGCTCAGCCTAGGGGAGAGGTTTAAGTCCAGTAGTGGTAGAGTAGGGGACAATTCCTCTCGACTATTTAGTAGCATCCATCTGACTCCAGGCTTCTCCAACCAGATGAAGTGACCTCGACCCTTATTTTTCTACTCTGCAACTATTATCCACACCTGCTATGTTTCTGTTTCAACTATACTCATTGAGAAAATGTAGTAAAAAGCAGCAAATATTCCCAACTCTGTACTTACACTCTAGTAAGGAGAGACTAAGAAAAATAATCAGTGTGTAATGTGTATAGAATATTGGAAGCTAGTATTAATCCAGGAGGAAGTAGGGGTGATATGAGAAAAAGTACTAGGAGTCTCTGTTGAAATGGAGATCCCAACTCTATCCTTTCCACCCATGTGTGACCTGGGACACTAACAACTTGCTTGCCCTGGTCTTTTTCATTTGTAGGTCACGAGTCCTAAGGTACATTGATGTCTTCTTGAGTTGTACAGAGTAGATGACCTGAGAACTTGTTCCATAAAGAGTTTTATACTATGAGCATTTAATGGTTGTTTTTATTAACATGTAAACTATATCTAAGACATATACTTTATGTATTTATTTCTGTGATTGTAGGTATGCCATCTAATCTTGTAGTTTTCCATGTTTCTCACAATTTCTACAAGTTTATATATGTCTTTTTCTCCTCTCAGATTGTGAACTGTGTCAAGTGATGGGGTATGAATAAGACCTGTGACAGTATAATAGTGGATAGCCCTCTCTTGGGGTATAGACATGGATTTTTTTTGCTGCTTCTGAACATGCTGCAAAAGCAAGACCTCTTTGGGATTTTTACATATGAATAATGAATTACATTAATTGCATATAATCTAGAATAGAGTTCATTTTCATCTAAACTTCCTAGTTAAAAAATATGCATGTTTATAGTGTCTGACATTGAATATTATTTTAAATAGCCCCCTCCAGAAAGTGTACTAGGAATACAGAGAAGGCTTTCTTTTCTAGCAACTTTCAGTATACCAAGTCACTCCCAAAGATCTCTGTATCCACTTACACAACTCAGGAATGTTAAAGGGTGTCCTATAAACTCACCGTATTATAAGATAGAGAGAGCTTGGTATTATAGACCAAGTGCATCACATACTTCAGGAACCTAGTCACATTTGATGGATTTCTTGAATTATTACTGAGCTAGATGTTCCTCTACAAATTAACTATTCATTGGCAATAGTAACTAGACTTACAGAGTTTAGAGTATAGCAATAATCCATGAGCATATGCTGAGATTTCTCTACCATCATTCTATTAAGCTCCCCAGAAAGCATAAGAATTTACCCAGAGATGGCACTAAGCCAGAGCTTCACCTAAGTTGGCAAGCATGGACTGAGGGACATAAAAGGTCTATTCCCACATACTCCTTATGGGACCAGCAGTCTGCAGAGACTCATAGAATATCAACTGTACATGGGAACAAATGCAAGGAGCAGTGCTTGAAATATTATGCAGATGAAAGGAATCTATACTAACAGTTGTCCCAAACACTGCTAGAGATCCCTAAATCATTTAGCCTGGAAGCCAGGACTTACCACAGTTCCCTCTGTCAGGATTGAAACTGACATTGTTGGTTTCTGTCTAAGTACATAGGTACATTCCCTTTCTCTGTCATCTGTCAGGGGCACACTTTCCATGTAGGGAATCCCACCGAAAACAACCTATTGGTCTGGCCTCCCAACCCTTCTTGGTGTTATCCTGTGTAGATTGGACTGTGACCCAGGCCAACTATTCATGGCTTTTTCTTGAACTAAATTTGGAATCATAATATTCTAGATATGATTCGCCCAAGGTCAGATAGTAAATTCACATAAGAGCTGATGCCTTCCAATTCCCTCTGTGATGAGTATTCTTTCTATGAATAACATATCAAGCTACATATTCATACAGATCATAAAGATTGCTACTGGAGACCTAGAGAGCTAATAAGCCTCCATCATCTGTATATGTACTGATAAACATGTGATTAAAATAAGAGGGGTCTCACAAAGATGGGACCTAATATCCATCTCCTAGATTTTTTGGTGAGGTTCCAGTAAGTTAATAGGAATAGTGTTTATTCTGAGAGACTGGAAAAGCAAGTTAAACGGACCTTGTTCTATAAGCTTTCTATATCAGTTGCTGTAGAAGACAGGCTCTAAGATGGTGATTTTCAACCTTCCTAATGCTGTGACCCTTTAATACAGTTCCTCATGTTGTGGTGATCCCAACCATAAAATTATTTTCATTGGTACTTCATAACTGCAGTTTTTCTACAGTTATATAGTAATGTAAATATGTATTTTCTGATGGTCTTAGATAACCCCTCTGAATGAGTCATTGGAATCCCAAAGGGGTTGTGGCCCACAAGTTGAGAACTGTTGCCCTAAGGCAATTGCATACTTCTGGGTGACTAGACTTTAGTATATTCTTCATGAATGCCAGGAGAACCTGTATTTGCTTCCAATGCCCAGAATTTAAATGTGTGGAAATGTAACTTAATCATGAGCACATTACATTAGGATCCATCTCAGTAGACTGAAGACCCAGAAGCCCACCAGGCAAGATGAGTTGGCTCTAGAACCAAAAGTGGGCCTTTGGTTGTTAGCCAACAAAAAGTCTTGGCTCTGAATTGTATACCTGTCAGGTAATGCATTGTGCTAATAGTCTGAAGATCTTAAGAATGTATCTCACCAGCACCATGGTACAACCTGAGAGAGAGCAAAAGACCCAAAGAACCCCTTAGAAGCAGTAAGATAACAGAATTACATTATCTTAATCCTGTGAGATGGTTAGGCAAGTATCAAAAGCTAATATACTGCTCTTGACTCTTTCTAAACAAAATCTGTTCTGAACAGCCTCTGACCTGATAGTTATAGTTTCTTGTATACCATATGGATAGTTTTTAAGGTTCTGCAGAACCACTTCCATTGGCAGGGAGCTACCACAGAGCATTTATTTCTGTATTAAACAGGTATGCATGTTGTCCAGAACTACTATGTTGAAGATAGTGCATTCCTCAAAGGCAATCTGTGATTAACCCTTGATTCACAGATAGACTAGTGAAGGGCTTCTCATCCTTTGTCTCTGGACTATTGCAAGTGCTTTTCTAACAGAGGTGAGTTACCTCTTGGAAAGCAGATTGGAGGAAAGGGCAAGTAACAGGTCACTGACACTAGATCTCACCCCAATTTTACTATTGCCAGCAGTATGAACGTTCATCTGTTTAACTAAGCTAATGAGCCCTGTTTTATGTCCTTTCCTCACGGAATTATGGTCATCAAATGAGAGTGCATCCATGAGCACGTTTGTTGGCTGTGCATCAACAAATGATTGCAAATTATTATTATTAAAATAATAGTCATTTGTCAGTAAATATTTGTTGAAACTGATCCACTCTGATGGAGGCAGGCTCTCCAGGGACCTGTTGACTGATGGGAAGCAGCCGCAGTTTGGAGTTGCATCAGAGGCTCAGGGTTCCCAGTGGAACTTGCAGGACTTGCTTCAGGAATTTGTTTTTTGTTTTGTTTGGTAGGAACAAGAAGCCCCTGGAGCCAGTTACGTTATCATCAAACTTAGTTGGTAATTAGGCTCCAAAGTAAACCTGTGGCAGAGACAAAAGTTGAAACATGAATTCCTCTTTGCAGGTGGAGGGTTGGATCCTAGAGGCAGTGTACACAGCTTGGCTATTTTTATGCTTCTGCGTGCAAGAAGGTTAAAAAATCTGGGGAAAGCAATTAGCGTCCCTCTGTCTGCAGGCAAAACTCGTTTGAACATGTTTATGTGATCTTGAAGGACTGGTAGAGCCTTGGCAGGTAACTGAGGAAAGATTCCATTGAGCAAAATGTCTTCACTTACAAATCCAGCCACTCTGCACTCCCCATGAGCCCCCAGGTCTTCTATTTTTTCTTGTCTTTTCTATAATCATAAACCTAAAGAATTAAATGAATTCCCAAGAGCACAAGAAAATGCAGGGTATAACATAACTGTGTAAGGATGTCTCCACAATGCTGCTCTCTAACCCTTTTAATTAGACTCCTTGAATGTTTAGATTCTCTTTATTTGAAAGAGAAATGTATGTTTTTGTAAATATGTGTTTCAAGGACTATTTCACATTAATGCTAAATGTTTCTCTGTTGTACTGAAGATTTATTTTGCTTCCTTCAGGATAAAACAATACTGACGTCTTATTGGTAAAGGCAAAATGTCATACAAACTTACTTTAAAATTTTTCATAGACATCCATCCAGTGTTTCCTGTAGCCTCAAGTATTTGGTCCCATATAAAAGTTCCCTACACCCAGTGTGGTTCTTGCCATTCTCTGCACAGAGCCTAGTCAGTTGTCAGTATGATACATGTCTTAATAATAATAAATGATAGCAGCAGATAATATGATAATTGTATCATCATTAAACATAGGTTTTATCCAAGGTTTCTTGTGGTTATTTGCTTGTCTCGGGGAAAGTGAGCCTTCTCTAGCTGCTGACGCCCAAAGCAAGTGACTCTGCTTAGTTTCCATTTCCCGTAAGTCAGATACTACAGTCATAGTTCTTGCCATGGCTGTCAGTAGAGAATTTGTATAATTAGAACTCTGCGCCAACAGCTCCCAAGTCACAGACAAATGGGTGCTACAGTTCATAGCATATGACAGATTCACTTATCCTTCCCAATTTGCAGATGAGGCAACTGAGCCCAGGGAGACCATTCGAACCAAGTATCCTAGGAAGAGTCTCTGGCAAAGCTAATCACCACCTACTTCTGAGTATTGCTTCCTCCTCTCATCTGAAAACAGATAGACAAGTTGACTATTTATACACTGAAACTATCCCCAAGGAGGCAGAGTGAATCCAGCATTAACTATGAGAGCCCACGTGGTCATAGCTATCAAGAAACCTGTGTATCCTACCTGTGGTATCAGAGATACCCCCAAACGACTGGCCCTCTGCTAAAGTAAGGAAAGTCTTACCATGATGTCAGTGGAGAAAGGACAGGCAGCACTGCTGCAGGAAGGTACCCAACAGTAAGATGGCAGTTTGTATGCAAGTACCAGCCTTCTGCCCAGACTTCAGCAAAGAAAGCAAGCCTTTCTAATGGCCTAATGCACACATCTTATTACTGTGTAATTCTTTTAACTTTTCATAAAGAGTCCGCAACATTTTTTGATATAAACATTTGTCTGCTGAGATTTATAAGTACTTTCAGGCAACATTGCCTTTTATTTTACAAACATTCCATAAAATTCTTTCTGTTGGGTCAAGTTAGATTTTGCGAAACTCCAGGAAATGTTTGTTTTAATTTTCCTTGAGAAAAGCATAGAGGGAGAAGTGTGCACTGGCAGCCACTGTTGGATTTCCCTTTGTGTGAGCTTTGGCTTCAAGTCTTTGATGTTGCTCTTTAGGCATAAAATGAAAGATTATTATCTTTAGTCTATAGGCTTGGAGGAGGGCGATGATGAAACATTCCTGGGTATTCATATTTCTACAGCAATAATTGATGTGGTCTTAAAGCTGTCATGCTCACCCTAGTCTTATATAACAAGCATTTGATGTGCCATGAGCTTTCAATTTTGTCACCTTTCCAACACTGTGTGGCTTTCCCATGCATTGTTTTAATGTGAGCAACTGGTCAGGAACTGCATAGACAGCCCCTAGCTGCACTCTGCCCCTGCAGGGTGCATCATTTTGCTCTGCACACAACAGGGGCTACTTGCATGAATAAATGTATAGGTGAATCTTCTGATTTGACTCCATGAGTGCCTTAGTCCTAGTAAATGCATCACCTAGGTTTTCATACAAGCTGTAATTGGTAACTGCCTTTTGGTATTCTGCAAATGTTTTCTGATACATTCAGCAGAACCCAATGAACAGAAATTAATTTGTCTCTAATTACAGAGTAATAATTTTTATTATCTTCACACAAATAGCATTGAGTTCATGATTGTTTCTAGATGCCATGGCCTGGCTTGGTCACCATCTAAATCCTATAATTGAAATCCTCTGTAAACTCCACATTGCAGACATACTGCTTTGTGAAAAAAGAAGCCAAGCAAAGCTGAGTAAGGAAAAACAAAGAGATCATTGCCTAAGAATCAAGAAAAGGAAGCAGGGTGTAACAAACCAAATGGATCCCAGCAGTACATCCTTTTAGCTTTGGCAGTTTGTGAGAGCTGGAAGCTCCCTGTCTGGTGTGGGAAGGGATGGAACAGCTAAGATACACAGATTGCTCTATGCAAATCCTCATCTGCCGACTGCTTTTATTAAAAGTACTATCTCTAATAGCCGGTGCCAAGTCTTGTTTGGTCAGGTAGCTCTCAAATGATGGCATGCATATATATATATATATATATATATATATATGGAAACAAAGTTTGTGAAACACTTTTATATCTTATGAAGATCTTAGTCATCTAGCACAATTATTAGTACCAAAGAGCTTGGTTTAGCAAATTCTGACCTATTCCTGCCTCCTCTTCCAAAATAATCTAGAAACAACATTGGTCCCAGAAAATGAACAGCCTGACACAGAAGCAGTTCCTTCCATACTGGGGGTTCTCATCCCCCATTCGAAAATTAGAAATCAATTAATCTCTTCTCAGATGCTGGAAGTTGAAGTCAGAATATGGAGTGACAGTTTTCAGTAGCAAAAACACTTTTGTCTTTTAGCTGGTGAAAATCATCAAGGGACATTTTAGTGTAGCTAAAAATTCTCTGGTAAAGATACCCTAACTGTGCCTACAAGTAGCAAAAGGCATGGCAACTGCATTGAGCCCTTCTGAACTCCAACATAGTCAACTGTCTGGAATATAAACAAGAAAATGTTTTTATTGGTGCTTTAATAGGATCTTATCTAAATATCCAGAAGCTCACTGCAAGCATCAATTTTCACTTTGGGCTACATTTCCAAGCATACATCGCTCTTATAGTGTCAACAAGGATAACTGATGTTTGTTCTGTGCTATGAGCCCCCAAGGCTCTGACGAAACATTCTGCACTTCACTCTGAGGCAAGCATAAATGCCACAATCATTGTAAGGCTGAGTAGCCCATCTGCTAAGGGGTTATTTAGTCAAGTAAACAGCAAGTGGACTTGGGGGAGGGGGGCATAGACCACAGAGAGGGAGAACTGAGCCAGACAGGACAGCACAGACCTCGGATGCACAGTCCCCCTCATTGCTTCATCTTCTGAACCTCACTTGTGCCATCTATAAATCATGAATTTAAAACTGCAGCTTTTCATATAAAATGGTGTTATTCCAGTCTCAAAATGTTCGGAGACAGATTTATCACCAGAAAAAGGAGGTTAAGCTGACTCTGAACTCTTGATCCCCTGCCTCAGTCTTCTGAGTTGCTGACCTTACGAATGTGTGCTACCACATTTATCAGAAGTATTTTTCAGTGCCTTTCAGTGCCGTCTATCCTCCTGTTCCCCAGGTTTCCCTTCCTCCTTTAGCCAGATGTTGAAGAAACAGAGTGTTTCTGTGTGTTTCTTCTATGTGTTCAAATGTTTGATGAACGCCTCGTATATTCAAGAGTGATTCTATATTACTTGGGACTTACTGGAACTTGTGTGGTCTGGATTGTCACTTCCAATTTAGAGGAACAAATCATGAAAAAAACAATGCAAAAGCAAGCCACGTTGGCCAGGACTGGGCTGCGTGTGAAGACTGCCCTCAGAATAGTGGATCTTGTGCACTATAGCAGGTAGGACCTGAGCTTGCCCGATGTCATCCAACACTCTCAGCCTCACAAAAGAGACATTATAACCCTGTCACTGTTACTGGTGAGGAGAATACCAGTGAGGTGGTTTGTCTGTGCCTTGAAAGTCCATGGGGGCAGTTCAGGTATCCCACCCTGCCCTACAATAAAGCAGTTTCTCCTCTATTGTGCTCTGGTCTTTTAAGTAACCTCAGGCTCCCTCTGTACTCAGGATGAAAGGATATGGTCCTTTCATGTGATCCTTTCATAAGGGCCTTCCCTGTCACTTGGGAAGCTAGTGCTTGTTTGGAGCTTGTGTTGATTCCTCTGTGTGACTGTCTGAGTGGCTAGAATGTCTCTGGCAGGAGAGTGCTAAGAGCATCAGTGCTGTGGATATACTATAGGCACTTCACAGACCAGCCTATAGCTATAGGTTGTAACTTTGCCTGTTCCTTAAGAAACCAACCTCTGAAACCAGGACACTCCCACCTTCAGTGTTTTAGTGACAGTATGGGGGCAAAGGGGCTGAATGCAAGCATCTCTGACACCTTGGGGCAGTGTGTGTAGTAAGAAGAGGTCATCCTGAAATGTAGACAGTCCTACCCTATTCATGTCTCCCGATGTCATACCTGCTCTTTATGGGTCAGCTTCCTCAGTTACTGTGTGGATGGGGAGAGCTAACTGAACGACTGTGTATGACCTTACTTTTTCAAAGGTTCTTAGGAATAGGAATTTAAGTGACCCCCTTTTTAGAGCAAAGTTTTCATGTGTCTGCATTTACAGCGTCGGCCATTTTCTTAGCTAGTCCAGAGATCTTAGCTAGGCCTGCATCATGTGTGCTCTAGTGGACTTTTTCCCTGGGCTTATTTATTCTAAATATACTTATTTCTAATTTGCATATTCATGTTATACTTATCAATGGTACCAACTTCGGTGTTGCTTCCTATTCCTTTTTACAATGTTTTCATTTTTATTATGGCATGATTTACACACAAGAAAATACTTAGGTCAGAAATGCTCAGTTTGATGAGAATGGACTATAGTATGTATTGGTCCAGAAAATTCCCTCACATCCTTTCCTAAGCCAGCCCCGCCAGTTACCCTCAGAAGCAATGGATTTCAGACTTCTTGCACTCTGTTTCTTTATTTCCGGCAAGTCTCAATCTCTTTCTGTGGCCTGCTCCCCCCACCCCCTGGAATCTGCCTTTTCTCATTCAGTGTGCAGTCTTTGAGACTCATTCATCCCTATGGCTGTATCAGCCATCTGTTTCTTTTTGTTGTCTAGTATTCCATGAATATGCCAAATTCCACACTCTGCTATAATTAGCTTCTCCATTCTTCTCTACTTTTTTTCCATTTTTGTTATATCGTAAATTTGCTTAAGGGAAAAATCATGGGAACTAGAATACTGAATATGTGGCATAAATATGTCTTCTCTCAGTAATAAGGGCCCAAGAGGCCCTGGCATTAAACACAACTCATTGTCTACTGCAGTTGTATTCCTTCACTGGTCTTATGGAAAGGTAGGTAGAACAAGACTCGGGAGCCCAGAGCCCTGCTCTACTGTGGCAGGGCAACTGCCTACCTGTCGCTAGCTCTTTTGCTGTGTCTGCAAAGTTACTTGGCTGGGCTGGGCAGCCCTCCAGGGTTTTCACCTCTGGCATCCAGTTGTCCTCTAATAAAACTCCTCCTTGTCTACAAATATCTCATCTTTCACAACTTCTGTAGCCCATCTTCTGGCATCATGTAGCACAGCTTCATGGCATCTCCATGGTGAAGTAGCCCAATTATTATCTGGTTGAACACAACATCTCTGATGCTATTTCCTCTCCCATATGCTAGACTTAATTTTCTCTATTCAAAATCTATTGGACATTTTTGAAGAATATGCTGCAAAGAAGACTTAAAAAGTGTGAGTTCCTAAATTTTTATCTTTTCAAGCCCTCAGGATACTATCCATTTGAAAAGTCATTGGTGGGCAGGATACTTTACTGTATTTCTTACCATACTTCAGAATTACATGAGGAGGCCATTCTCCTGTCTCCCTCGCTTACTGAGCCGCTGCTTTAGCTAGTACTTGGGTTTATTTTCTTTCCTGCTAGTTCATTATAGAATTTGTATAATCTGTATCTAGATACCAAGTGCTTAACGGTTCTGGTCTACCTGTATTTTAATTAGCATTAGACAATACTCATTTGTCAATGTCTATTCTACGTTAGGGCTTGGCTTATGTGGTGCCTCTTCTCATAGAAGGAAATGCTTCTGTCACACAGTTGCTCCACTGACACAGAGGACATGCTTTCTTTATTTCTTTTTGTTTGGGTTTAGTTTTTGTTGGTTAGTTGGTTGGTTGATTGGTCGGTTGTTGTTTTTATTGTTTGTTTTTTTGAGACAGAGATACTGTGTAACAGCCCTGGCTGTCCTAGAACTCACTCTGTAGACCAAGCTGGCCTTAAACTCACAGAGATCTGCCTGTCTTTGCCTCCTAAATGCTGGGCTTAAAGGCATGCACTATCCCTGCCTGGTGTTGACATGCTTTCTATGCTGTCTCTCTACTTTTCTGTTTTAAAAATAAACATTTCATAGAATTAAGAGAGCTTTGTTCCGAAGGGACGCTCTGCATTAATTTAAGTATCTGTCACTGCCTGGGCAAACCCTAGAAGGAGATGAGCTTACCATCCATCTCTTTGGACATTTTCTTTGTAGCATGGTGGAATACAAAGAACAGGGACTTAAAAATTGGGACAGTGAAGGCTTCCAGCTTCTACTGTTTCTTAGACAATACATGTAAATTTGTGATATGTCAGATATAAATGTTGCTGAGGGGATGATGTAGCTACAGGGGAGTTGCAACTTGTGCTACTTCTTTTAATATCAGAACCATATCCGTTAATGTTTACTGACATGCAGAGCTTTCAACACTAACGTTGGCACTTGTAAAGTAACTGCACTCCATCTTCAGATGTACATGCCTGGTTCTTTGCTATAGTATTGTACCTCACCAAGTTGTGATTAGATCCAGAAAGCCATGGTTTAAAGACCTTGCCCAAACCATTTTCCAGTAAGTAGTCTATAATGGCATCATCAGAATGCTTCTTGAGAGAGAATCTACTGAGGAGCATTGAGTAAGCAACATCTCTGTGTGGAGCTGTGATGGTAGCAAGAACTTGGACCATCCTGGGACCTGGAAAGCATAGAACTAGAAAGGATGTTGTGGGATAATATAAAAAGCTTGAGAGGGGCTAAAAATCCAATGGACTTGAAGGAGTATTATTGAATCACAAAAGAATCCACCTAAGAAAACAAATTTTCACTCTTAAGAGATATATTTACCTATAAATTTATAATGAGCCTTTGTGTTCTCTTGAGTATCTGTGATATTGTTTTCTTAATTAGAGTTTACTGAGCAAAAGACACTACTTAAGACGTCTTACAGCCAGGTTCTTTAGTGATTCTCCTGTATATATACATCCTCAAAAAGGAGAAGCAATTGACAGAGATGTTATACTCTGAGGCTTAGAGCACCAACGTGAGGATTGGGAACTCTTTAAGTCTGCCTCTTCCTGACTGTTTCTGTTATACTAGAACAAGCCATCTCTCAAACAGGGTACAGGAGAGCGCAGCAGCAGTGGGGGGAGCTCATCTGGAAAGATTGGCTGAGTGACCATGGCAGGGGGCTTTTTGTCTTCACTCCAATATAAAAAATGTTTATAATCACTGACCAAACATCCAAAATATCCCTACTTCCTGTTAAAGCTGCATATGTACATGGAGTTTAGTGTTTCCTAGACAAGATGAAGATTCACACTGTTACATCAACAAAATCAACTCTTTGAATTTTATTTCCTCACTCATGAATCAAAAGGGCACTTACTATATACCTAATGCTATGACAAACATTTTGCTAGCTATGAAATTGAAACAATAATTGATATCATGTACCCATCCCCCAAAGTTCGAAATACAGTGAAGACAAACACTCACAAAACCAAGAACACAGTGAAACAGACTGACCAGGCATAGTTCTACCTGTAAGGGTTAATGGCAGAGGAGAAATGCATTCTGTTAGAGAGGGACTTGTTCCAGAAATTATCCAGAGGAGAGGACACATATAATCAAAGTATGAAAGTGTCTGGTCAGATGTCAGTGAGAAGAGCATTAAGGGCAGCTGAGAAGCCAAAGTGTAAGTCATGTTCCAAGGAATCTTTGACTGCAGTAGAGAGCAGACTGCCCTGCTGAACATAAGAGAGTGGGTAGGCGTCCAACACTGCCAAGCTGCTTCTCCCTAGGGAGACCCGTGTGTGGCCCCAGCAGGAAAGACATGTGATCCTGCATGTTCCTTCTTTTGGCCATTGTCATTCCCTCAAAGACTTGAAATATATCTGAGGTTCTTTGATATGCACATTAAAAATGTAAGGTATGCTTTCTGGAGGGGAACAGCTAGGAGCTCACAGGGCAAGATCAGTGGAGCAGCCAGGACAGAGGTCTTCAGGCTGCCCTTTGCACCAGGGAGCCAGGGAGCTCCACAGCCTCCTGTGTACAGACCCTGCCAGAAGAGAGTTGGTCTCCCAGGAGTACAGACAGGCTTACAGGCCTACAGGAGGGAGAGCCAGAGACAGCAAGACCAACTAGCACCAGAGATAACCAGATGGCTAAAGCAAGCACAAGAACCCTACCAACAGAAACCAAGGCTACTTGGCAACATCAGAACCCAGTTCTCCCACCGCAGCAAGTCCTGGATACCCCCAAAACACCAGAAAAGCAAGAATTCGATTTAAAATCATATCTCATGATGCTGATAGAGGACTTCGATAAGGACTTAAGTAACTCCCTTAAAGAAATACAGAAAAACATGGGTCAGTAGGTAAACGCCCTTAAAGAAGAAACACAAAAATCCCTTAAAGAAATACAGGAGATCTTGGGTCAACAGGCAGAAAACCTTAAAGAGAAAACACAAAAATCCCTTAAATAATTAAAGGAAAACACAAACAATCAAGTGAAGGAACTAACAAAACCATCCAGGATCTAAAAGTAGAAGTAGAAACAATAAATCACAAAGTGAGAAATCTCTGGAGATAGAAAACCTTGGAAAGAATTCAGGAGTCATAGATGCAAGCATCAACAACAGAATACAAGAGATAGAAGAAAGAATCTCAGGTGCTGAAGATACCATAGAAAATATTGACTCAACAGTCAAAGAAAATGCAAAATGCTCCTGAGCCAAAACATCCAGGAAATCCAGGACACAATGAGAAGACCAAACCTAAGGATTATAGGTATAGAAGAGAGCAAATATTTCCAACTTAAAGGGCCAGTAAATATCTTCAACAAAATTATAGAAGAAAACTTCCCTAACCTAAAGAAAGAGATGCCCATGAACATACAAGAAGCCTACAGAACTCCAAACAGACTGGACCAGAACATAATAATCAAAACACCAAATGCACTAAACAAAGAAAGAATATCAAAAGCAGTAAGGGAAAAAGGTCAAGTAACCTATAAAGGTAGGCCTATCAGAATTACACCAGATGTCTCACCTGAGATAATGAAAGGTAGAAGATCCTAGGCAGGTCTCATACAGACTCTAAGAGAACACAAATGCCAGCCTAGACTACTGCACCCAGCAAAACTCTCAGTCACCATAGATATTCCATGATAAAACCAAATTTGCACAATTTCTGTTCACAAATCCAGCCCTACAAAGGATAATAGATGGAAAACGCCAACACAAGGAGGGAAACTACACCCTAGAAAAAGCAAGAAAGTAATCTTTTTCCAACAAACCCAAAAGAAAGTAACCACACAAGCATAAAAAAATAACACCACTATTCCTTAATATCTCATAACATCAATGGACTCAATTCCCAATAAAAAGACATAGACTAACAGAAATATTTTTATGTAAATCTTCAATTTTATCAGAAAATGTTTGTAATTCCTCTTTCAATTAATTTAGCAATTTTTTTATGTCTACCATTTTATCTGCATTATTTTTCATGATAATCTTCCATTTTAACATGTTTTTCTATATATTTCTTCTATTTTATCAGAAACGTTTTCCATGTAAATCATTTTATCACAAAATGTTTTTAATTCCACCTTCAATTAATTTAGATAGTTTTTTATATCTACCATTTTATCTGTAAAATTTTCCATGATATAGTCTATTTTAACATGTTTTTCTATGTATTTCTTGAATTTTATCAGAAATATTTTCCATATAAATCTTTAATTTTATCAGAAAATGTTTATAATTCTATTTTCAATCAACTTAGAATTATTTTTATGCCTACCATTTTATCTGTTTAATTTTTCATGATAATTTTCAATTTTAACATGTTTTTCTATATATTTCAATTTTATCAGAAATATTTTCCATGTAAATCTTCAACTTTATCAGAAAATGTTTCTAATTCCACTTTCAATCAATTTAGGAATACTTTTATGCCTACCATTATTATATCTATATAAAATTGTCCATGATAATCTTCAATTTTAACATTTTTCTACATTTTTCTACAATTTTATCTGAAATATTTTCCATGGAAATCTTCAGTTCTCTCATAAAATGTTTCTATTTCATTTTTCAATTAATTTAGCGGTGTTTTTTTTATGTCTACCACTTTACTCTTTAATTTTCCATGAAAATTGTCAATTTTAACGTGTTTTTCTATATATCTTTTCTATTTTATCAGAAATATTTTCCATGTAAATCTTCAATTTTATCATAAAATGTTTTAACTTCCTTTTTCAATAAAAGAACATGCTTCTAAAAAAAAAGTAAGGCATATGGGGTAAGGGGGGGAATGGCATGTGTTTATGAAGTACATGCATTGGTGAAGACCTGGTTCAGCTGGAGTCAGAAAGCAGCCTAAAGAGTATTTATTTCCCTCTCAGCGAGGAAGTGTATGCACTGTGGGTGGGTACCAGACTCCTGCTGTGCTAATGTCCTGCCTTTTATCCTTGCTTCATTCTACTCTGACTCAAGTCTAGTTGATGCAAGGGGACAGCACTCATATATTATGCCAGGTAGCTGTGTATTTAACTACCATTGAGTTGCTAAAGAGGAAAGAGAAGCAGTTACCCACATACATTCTCAAAAAGGGGTGACATTTCTTGGGCTGATGTCCCTGATATACTTCTGTTTCTCTTTAAATTATTGCAACTATAAAGCATGATCTTTAGTTAAGATCACTTGTAATATATACACTCATCATATATGTCCACATATTTGCAGTGTTTCCTTTCTCTTACAAAATATTTGTTTTTACCAGTTATATAGATAGGAATCAGTCAGGACTGTAATCCCTGTCTACCAACTAATGACTTTAGATGCATGTAAATTAAAAAAAAAAAATCTATGAATCTATGTTTTTCTGTCTTGTATGAAATTGCAAAAATGTTTTGATCCTTGAGTTACTTTGATATTTAATGGGTTAAATTGATTTTGAGAGAGAGAGAGAGACTCTCACTCCCAGCAATTACCAAGAAACAGACACCTATTACTATAGAACTTTCTCTGCTTTTCTTTCCTCCTCTCTTTCCTAAGTCTCCTCCCAACCTAAGACACTTTCCCTAATGGAAATTCAGGGTAGATTAGTTCCTTAACAAATGCTTTTCAGAAACCCAGAGCAAAGTTTTGAGCCTGTCTAGCAAGCTGAGAACTATTTTAAAGCTGTATGTGCCTGGCCTCCTAACCCCAGAGTTAAGGACCAAATAGACTCAGAATTTTCTTTTTCAAATGAAGTCTTCAGATTCTGGAGCTGTATGAATGTGCCTGATATCCTCTTGTGTCAGCATGGAAAAGGGACATTGAAATGCTGAGTAACATAGTAGATTCTGGTTACCTAAGGGAATGATTGGATATGGTAGACATTACTCTAGTTATCTAAAGGGATGTTGGGGATAGCACAGTAGAGATAGACAGTGGTAGCAAAATTATGTGTTCTCTAGTGAAAATTAATGGTACTTAGTGGGAGAAGGAAAACTGATGCTGATTCTATGTGAAACATCTTTCAACATGTTTGCAAAAATCCAAAAAATGATTAAAACCCTTAAGAGAAGAAATTTGACCATAAGATTATAATAACTTTATTAAATAACTTCATCATAATAACTATATCAAATCACAGAAAAGTAAATGCCATTCTTGACTGCAGTACTTAGGCAGGGGTATGCAGGACACATACTAGCTGTAGAGCCTACAGTGCTGTGTTCTATTCTGGGCACCATGTGTTGAAGGGAACCAAGATAAACTGGAACTTGAGCTGAGAATAGTGGTTGGGGGGATAAGAGACAGAAATAGCCCATAAGAAAGGATGGAAAGATTCCAGGTAGTTATCCCAAGAGAAGGCTCAAAAAAAGACAATATTTTCTGTCCTCTTTAGGGTTGTTGCATAGAAAAGCAACAGACTTGCTTATAGAGGACAGAAGGAAGATTAAATATAATCTCCTAACAATTAAGTGGGCCAGTAGAATGGATACCTTCCAAGAGAGTCTACTGTCCCTAGAAATGTTAATTTCAGGCTGCATAGCCCTGACCAACTAGGGGTGCTCTGCAGGAAATGTACTCACCAATCCGACTGGTACAGATAAAGGTCAAGATCTTACTTATTCTAACACTCTGCCATGGTCCTCCATGAAACTTTAGCTGATGTAAATTCTTGGTTGTATAGCTAAAGAAATATATTTCTTTTGTTAATTGAAAAAATTATTTAAGAGAAAGTTGTTGGCTTCTCTCTTTTTTTCTCCGACTAATTCATTTATTCATTTTCTTATTAATGAAGATTATTGTCTTCACATTCAGAGATGTTAAGAATAGCAGTAGGTGCTCTGGAAGAGAATGTATCACCATGTATGATCCTGTGACTGGATGCCCATGTTGCTTCTGGGAATAAATAATGACTTAGAAGGTTTGAAAACCCCATTACCCACTCTGTGGAGAAGGAACGTCTGATCTTAATTCTTCCCCTCTGGCTTCTAAGTATTTTCACTCAGCATATCCTATTATTTTGAATAAAACTCTCTTCTGGAATTTACAGTCCATTGACCATGAGACTTCCAAGTGTATTTTTCATTCATTATTTTATTCAGTTATTCATTTGGGTATTTACCTACTGTGTTTCATGAAACATATTTAGTGCCACAAACATAAAATAAGTTTAAATGTCTAACTTTGAAAGGCTTTTAAATGTATGGAAGCTGCACTGTTTTTATATGACAGCCACTATAACTGCTTGATACAAAAAAAGTTTCAGTCATAAAGCAATCTTTTTTCCCCTATATCCAGTTGGTCAGGGATCTGGTAGTCTCTCAGCCAGGAAGCTGTAGGTCATAGATGTTGTGATCATAAAAAGAGAAAGAGGTTTAGAGAATATGGTATATGGCAATGTGGGGGAAGGGGGTGCCCCAGCAGGCCCATGCCGAGGCATCCCTTCCCCCGAGGGGCCAGACACACACTGGCATAGTATAGAATAGAGTTTATTAAGGGCAGAGGACGGGAGTTAAGGGGGTAGTGGAGGCAGAGAAAGACAGAGAGAGGGAGAGAGTAGAGAAGCAGGGGCCAGCCATGACCATGTGGAGAGAGGAGGGAGAGGAGGAGAACCCAAGAGGGGCAAGAGAGGAGTAAGAGAGAGAGCGAAGAGGGGCAAGCATTTCCTTTTATAGTGGGCTTGGCTGTGGGGAGGGGCATACCTGACTGTTGCCAGGTAACTGTGGGGTGGAGCTTAGAACCCTAAATATAGACAGTTCTGAGTGTTATGAACTGAGACCTCTCAGAGGCCTAGACTACTGATCAGCTACTGTAGAACAAGTAGGGCTTCTCATTGATGTCTCCCCACTAAAGGTGGTCTCTCCAGATTAACAACTCTGATGTAGAGCTATCTTGTCACAATTCAAGAGAAAACCATTTTTTGTGTACTGCAAAGAGTCATCCAGCCCCACAGGACTCCACTGACTAGGTCTGTCTCAGTAGCCCAGCTCTTGTTTAGCGGCACGTGCCACACAGGATGATATATTTTGATGTGCCCCTCTTTGGAGATTTCATGTAAGCAGGTAACACTCTATGCAGGTTGCTGCCTTAAAGAATACAAGACTACTATAAGAAAGGGTAGAAGAACGGTGAGGAAAGCAGTAACCAAGGTAACAGCTATAAGCCCTGACCTCCAAAGCTAAGGCTTTGGAAAGAGAAGGATGCTCAAAGCGGAGGTCTGCATAAATGAAGAGCAAGAACACAGAGAAGTTTGGGTTGATTACTGAGCTGAGGACAGGAAAATGGGATACCTGTCTGGAAAGGGAAGGTCCCATGGGGCTCCAGAAGGGCCAAAGTGTCCACCTAGAAGAGCTGACCTAGGAAAGCCTTCCCTCATGTCAGAGCACAGACATCTAAAATGATCTCTTGAGCAATCTCCTGTCTACTTCCTTTTTTGCCTTTGATAGTAAACACACCGTCTCTGTTAAAATCTGCTTCCCAGCTAAAACTGAACACAGACTCCCAACCACCAAATCACTTTGGACTTTTCTCTTCTTACACCCCACCAACAACTGGGATGGCATGCATTTGAACAAACCAAAAGTGATTTCACTCTTCTAGTTTTCAGAGCTTTTTGGCTAAATGCAGAGTGAGAAATTCATACCTTTTTCAAACAGTGTGGGTTCTTTTTCCCAGTTCCTCTCATCCATCTGGTTCTCTGGAGGTCTTGGAATCCAGGAAAGTGTTAGTTCACTGTGCTGAAATCCAAAAAAGACTGCTAAACTGTGAAAGAAAATTTGCATTCCAGAGACACCAAAGGAGTTAGTCCACAACTCTGTGCAGCAAGGAGCAAACATCTGTATGTTCTGCCTCCTTTGTCTTTGAGGCATTTGGAAAACCCTGTAGCATGGAAAAACCCTGCATTCACTGAGCCTTTCCTACCTAGTTCATCTAAATGTAGGGCAGAGTACAGAAAGGAGAACCAAAACATGTTATTATTTTATTTCTAGTGTCAGAAAATATTACAGGAGAGAAACCATTTAGGAGAACAGCAAATCGCTTTGCAGCCTGTTTGAGATTCCATTCTTGTGAATGGGTCCCCCAGCCGGGTGTGTGGCTGTCCCATCAGCAGGCCTGTAGTCAGAAGGAAACCACAATCACAGCCCTGACACTGGCATGTCACCGTGACCTTTCAAAGCCCAAGTGCTGTCTTTTGTCTTCCATTGGCAGAAGTGTAATTAGAAGGCCTTGCTTTCAACAGAAGCCAAGTGATTGCCAAATGTGCTCAAATGATCTGCAGATCCGAGCTAGCTCACCGCCCTCTGGCTGTTCTCGCTGCCACTCCCAGGAGTTAGATGCTTAAAGTTTTCCCTTTCTTTTGAAAGAAGATCAAGTTTGGTTCAAAGAAGCTTCTCTGTCATATGCATATATACAAGGAGAAACCTTCCATGACCTTGGTTGTTGGCTCAGACCTCCTGGCTGTGATGTAGGAAGTAATTGCAATCCACACAGTCGGTAGAAAAGAAGCACCATGCAGGCCTGGGTCTCAGAAAACAGGCACGTGAGTAGAATGATACTAAGAACATTTCTAGTCTCTGCTTGCAGATCATGATTCTAATGGATGATTCAGGGGGTTTAATTCTGATCTGAAATGTGCACACAGGTGGTCATTACTGTGTATACACATAGCTGGAAAGATCTTTGCTTAAACTCACATTTTAGAATGTTCCCCTAGATGGGTCAATTATCCTTGATAATCAGATGGCGTTAAGTAAAAGGGTGTTGCCCTACTGACTGTGTGTGTGAATAATTTCAGATCATTTAGCTCTTAGGGGAGATTTTAGCAATTTTTTTTGAGAGATACACTTTTGCTGAGATGAAAATAATTAATCCTAAGCCCAAAACAAACCTTGGATGTTACTTTATTTAATGCCATTCATTGTCTTTTTCATACATCAAATACCTTTTGCTGTTAAAGAGACTGATAATGTATTGGTCTTCACAGCCTGGCAACAAATGATACAGGCTGCCACTGGCAAGAATGATGAGAGGTAGGCCTTAGACAGCATGCCATGAAAATCAGCATCTCTGAGGTCCAGGCCAGACCCTCCAATTCCATCACTGTGTATTCTTCATCTTCCCCTATCAAAGGCAAAGGTGCAAGCACAGAAGTACATGTGCAGTGGCTTTTCACTTTTGTGCATCTTGTCTTCCTTAACCATTTGCAACCAGGAGTTTGGAGTTTCAGAAGGTACCCAGTGATTGGACTGGGACTAGGGAACACACAAGAAAGTATGTCATTTGGGTCTTGAACATGGCATCTTCATTGAATGGGAGTAATACTGTGAAAAAATCCATCGCCCTAAAGGCAGCATCCTGCTATAAAATGTGAAAAGGGACAAGAAGCCCCAAATTCTATATTTGTGAAGTGCTCTGGGTCAGCAGAATGGAGATGGTGAGCCAGAGCATTTTGTGGGATCGCCACTACAGGGGGCTAGAAGAAACTTACCAGTTAGCAGAAAGTGTGAATAGAGAAAAAACTTGTGTCCCTTTAGTGTAGAAGACATAGACTCAAATCCTGATCACTTTAAGATGTGTAACAGAAATTCTCCATTCTGCCTTCCCTGACTGACTACTGTGGAGATAGCTGAGGTCTTGTGCATGCACAGTTAATGCTCGTGTCTAGTAGCCACATTTTGTTTGTTGGAGATAAAGGCCTGGAAATTATTTTTTATGAGAAAAAGTTTTGTAAAACCAACATTAAAGCTAGCATTACATACCAGGACTAAGTTCTTCTTTCCATTTATGGGATCTCAATTAACTATTAAAAACACATTGAGACGCTTGCACTCTTAGTAGGTGAGGACACCAAATGTCACTTAATTCTTAGACTTTCAAACCCAGCCTCCTGAAGTCATTGGCAGCTCTTTGACTGTATGACAGGCCTGCTTTGGTACTCATGTGAATAAGTTCTAACAAGACTATGCCTTGAAGATGTTGTAAAGACAGCTCTCTGATTGGACTTGGCTCGGAAGGAAAGGAATTCTATTCTTTCTTCCCCTGTCACGATAGTCTCACTGGAGTTCTATGATCTTTTAATTTGCCCCTGGCATGCAGGTACCTTTACCTCCCTCCATTTCTCAGGGATTCTGACATAGCCAAGAAAAGTATTTTGGAAGACCTACCATTCAACAGGGTTACATGATTTAAAATGACAAATCATCTCTCTGAGCCTTAAGGAGTAGCTATACTAATGTCTTTTTTAATCAAAAGTTTGTTTGTTTATTTGAATACGGTCTCTCATTGACCTGGAATTTTCCCAGTAAGCTAGACTTGATGTCCAGTGAGCCAAGGATCCACCTCTCACCCTTACTTACCAGCACTCGGGTTAGAACACATGCCACGGCACCTGGATTTTGTGCTTTGCCTTTTCAACATGTTGTGTGGGGGTTTGTATACAACATGGGAGCAGTTTCTCCAGAGGATGTTGAATTGTCAGAACTGGGGTTCCATAAGGGTGTGAGCTGCCATGTGCATTCAGGATTTGAACCTGGGTCTTCTGGATGAGCAGCCAGTGCTGTTAATGGACAGTCCATCTTTCCAGCCCCCCACACAGCTAGCTTTTAAAAAAACAAACAAACAAAAAACTCTAAGTCCTAGTGAATGAACTGAGGTCTCTGTACTTCCTTGATAAGCACTTTACCAAATGATATATCTCCTCAGCTATACTCTTTCTTAATTTTAAAGCTAATTTATGTAATTTAAATATAAACAAAATTCTTTCATTCTACTTCAAAATCCTAGATTAATTCCACATTTCTCTGAAATGTTCATATGCATGCTCATGCCTGAGAATACTGAATTCTCCCACACCACTTCACAGATTTTTTGTTACAATATTCTACCTGGGGAGTGAGTTTTATTTAAAGATAGGCTTGTCTAATCCATCTCTCAAGGGGGCCTAGATAGTGATGAAGATTCTGGTTAAAACATAACATCAGTTCCAAAGAGTATTAAAATCTGTTTTCTTTCCAGTGGCAAATCAAACCCCACCAAGAAGAGAGATATTGTCACAAACCACAGAAAGCAGCCTGTTCTCCCCCATTCTCAAACAATTCCTCTTTTCTCACTTGAGGCTGCTCGTGTCTTCAGGTCTGCAGCATGCCCTGCCTGTGCCTTTAAGCAGTTGTTTGTAGATGTGCTTTCTTCCCCTTGCTCTGGAAACTTGGGACTGAAAGGAGTATCTTAGACTTTTTTTTTCCGCTGCATTTCCAGGATGTACAACACTTCACTGTGGCTCTCTGCAATGGTAGAGGGAGCTCATTAGAGAGCCGTATGGAGTGTTTGTTTAAAGAGAATTTTAAGAAATTTGAAGAATTATAAGCAACAATCCAAAGATTTATTATACTCAGAAGGATTTCATATAAAAAATGAAAGTTGAAATTCTTTTACAGAATCCTCAGCTAGGTGTTTTGTAGGTATCGTGTGTGTGTGTGTGTGTGTCTGTGTGTGTGTCTCTGTGTGTGTGTGTGTGTCTGTGTGTGTGGGGTGTCTGTGTCTATGTGTGTGTGTGTGTGTGTGTCTGTGTGTGTGCATCTGTATGTGTGTCTCTATATGTTTCTGTATATGGCTGCATTTGTGTGAATATGTATTCGTGTGTGTATGTGTGTGTGTGTCTGTGTGTTTGTGTAAATAAAGGAGTCATGACATCACAAGAAAATAGTTTTGAGGATTTTGATATCATCTAGCAAAGTTTGTTGGGAAATCATAATTTTTATCTATAAAGAAGAATTTTGATTCTGATTAGAGAGTCACCGTTTAGGGATAGCACTAAATTTGCTGACATTATTTCTAGTCTGTTGTAAGCACAGACACAAATATAAAATCTATATTGTGGTATAGATACCGTAGGACAGCAGCCCACAGTGCAGGACAGATTGTAGATGTGCACTTCAGCTGGGAGGCAGGGCTGTTGGGGTTTTAATTGTAAGCTACTGGGAGCGCCCAGGGCTGCATGAAGTCTTTGCTTATGGAGACCCAACAGCATAGCCATCCTTGGAGAAGCCTTCTTAATCGTCAGAACCAAGAATAGATTAACATTCCATAAGTGAGTTAGACAGTAGAATTATTTGAATTTAAATGACACACTGGCACTTCAGGAGAAATACGCTGAATCATAGAGCATGCTCTTTCTGTGGAACCAAACTACCAGTCTGTTTTAACACTCACACTGGAAATGTGGTTCCCACGTTTTACCTCACCGTTCATATAGACAATGATGGCATCTGTGCAGAACACTGAAGGAAATGAAGCATTTGCAGGCCCAGATGATAACTCATGGACTCTGGAGACCCTCCTCTGACCCCTTGTAACCCTCTCAAGTATGGTACGCCTGAAATTCACTTAAGCTTACTGTCAGGCAGGCTTTTACATGGTTACATAGAATAATTTTATTTTAAACAAATTATCCATAATTTGTTGGTTTATCTTCTAATTAAAATTCATGAAGATCAGTATTATGCAGACACACCAGTGTAAATGCCGGGACCCAACAATGAGTTTTCTGTCTGGTGGTGTAGGAGTTTGGGGGACAGATGGTCTTAAGATCACGATGTGTTTCCTGACTTCATTTCTTTGCATGTAACTTGCAGGTAGGAAGCCTGAATGCCTTCTGTTTGCCATCTAAAGTGTGTCTACCAAAATACAGAAGTACAACCCGAACATTGGAGTTGTTCCCCATTGCATAGGGAACCTGGAGGTGTAAATCTGCTTCTAGCCATAGGCATGATCCAGGCCTTGGTTGCTGGGTGGCACCTGGGTGATGGTTTGTGAAAGTGTGGTATGCATCTCCCAGCCTTGATCCTTTGACACTCCTCACTGCGGAGTGAGATTGGGCTCTCTTAAAAGGCTGCTTTGGCATCACTTCTCTAACCACAGCATTTCGAGGGAAGCACATGTGGAAAGTTATAATCTCTGGACTGAAGAAATTATACAGACATTCCAGGTCCTAATAGTTTCACTTTCCCTGATTTTTTCTCTTGATCACACTAAGGCTAAAATGCTCCCTAAAACATGAGATGTCGCATCATCATCTTATAATCCTTCCTGTTTTGTGATATTGCTCATTTCACCAAAAATGTAAGATCACATTTTAATTTTATAAAATTAAAGTTTTAACACAGCTTCCTTTCTAGTCTTCTAGCTCTCCTGCACGTCTGTCTTGATCGCAGGCACTCACACTGACCGGTGTATTCCTGTCTGACGTGTTGGCGGTAACACCCTCTCCCTTCTCTCGGTGGTGGTTAGTGTTTGTGCTGCCTGCGTGCCTCATTTATATTCAGCTGCTCCTTCCAGCTCTTCTGCCTGGGAATTAGAAAAGTTATTTATATAACACCCAGGGATATAAAAACTACAACCAGATTGTATCTCAGATTTAACAACAGTTGCACTGGGGAGTCTTGAGTACAAGCTTGTGATTTTAGCTTAATTTTTAGTTAAATTTTTGTTTCTCATCACAACTGGAGCATCATCATTTCAGAAAAGTTTTTAGTCTGTGCCTTTCGACTATTGATTCCCAGAGTCTTTTCTGCTTCTCTCAAACTTTTACATTTTAACCATTCTTTGATTAGAGTAACTACTCAAAGTAGTGTCTGTTGTAAAATTAATAAAATATAGATCTAGCATTGAGTTTAAGTGATAAGGTCTTCTACAGCTTGGTAACAGTTCCTACCTGGGACCAAGGACTGTACAGACCCAGGGCAATGATGACTATTTATGTAGATAATGTAGTATGTTCCCTGGATGCTTCTTGAACTGAGGTTCTCATTTGCCCACTTGCTGGAACTATTGACTAGTGAAGACCTCATAGCGAGGTCCCTCTGTGCTAATTATCAGATGAAGGAACATACTTCAGTTAGAGTTACACTTCATTCTTGGGGATGGTCTTGTGTCTGCTGACTGATACATGCAGCTCCAAAGCCTCTCATCAAGAGCTTCATAAAAGAACAATTCCTCAGGTCACTTCCAGCTGTCATATCCTCCTTGGAGGAATCTAGGCTTTGGTTGTACCTACATCATAGATGTCATCTAACCACTCCTTTAATCTTCCGTAGATGCCGATCACAAGGATACTTCTTAGTAGTTTCCTGTGTGAAAAGTTGTTTCAGAATCTGTTCCATAGGCAACACAACCTCAAACTAAAGTTTAATGGAAAGAGAGATCACTTCTTGGCCATGTAGATGTCACAGGGAAAACATCTCATAAGCAATCCTATGATACCAGAGAATGTGATTTATTTTTACTATAACAGAAAGAGAATCAGGAAAGATTTCTTTTCCACAGTAAGTGGTCTTTCAGCTTCATTTAAAAAAGAAAGAGAGCAGATATTTCTTAGCAAAGAAAAGTATAAGATGCCCTGGATTTGTGCATTGGTTTTTAAAGGTGTAGCAATGAGCTCAGAATGGTGGAGAGAAGGCAAAACTCCCAGGGGAGATCAGTGGTGAGGAGGAGGAGCCAAGTCACAAAGCACACTGCTGATTGGGAGGGTCCCCAAGCTGCAGTGTTCTCTTCTGCTAGCCACTCACCTGTCAGACATGGACCATGTTCCACATCTAAGATGTGATCTGAACAGACTTAGAGACATACATCTCTTTTGCACTAATTCTATTGAAACCTGTTCCCTTCAAAACTCTCATTTCACATTTGCTCTATCCTACTTTAGAAAAGCTTAATATGTAAAGGAAGAGTCCAGCGTTCTGTTTAAAAATTACCATGTATAGAAAGGTACAAAGCTTCCATTGTTGTGCTTAAAATTTATGATTAGAAATTTTCTGAAAGCCTTAAGTAGGAAGACAAACATGTGAGTCCCACTTTCAAACCTCTGTCTAGGGCTTTTCCACTTGTTTCTAGTATGTATCTGGTAGTCGGAAATTGGCCTTTTCTTGAATTCTTATTACTAATAAATAACAGTAAGCTGAAGAATTGGAGTAAATCATTTTACCCTTGAGAAACCTGAAGTCTAGAGCAAAGAAATTATACAAAAGAAATTTTTCTTCCGTATTGTCCCGACCAGGACCTTGGACAGTCTTTAAGAAGCCCCACTCCTTGTCATGGCTATATGTGAGTTTGTCAAGCCCCTGAGTCAGAAAAGTAGAAATGTCAACCTCAGTGCCCTCATGAGCTCAGTGACCCAGTTAACCAGTAGGCCCTGAGTATGACCTCACCTGGCCTAGAGGAAATGCAAGCTCTCTCTGCCCTGACAGTGTGAAATGGGCTAGACATACAGTAGAGGGAGTTGTCTGGGAAAAGTTGGGGTGCCCTTCGTGGCTGTTTGTCTGAGCC
Source organism: Tokudaia tokunoshimensis (assembly GCA_036184795.1). Taxonomy (NCBI): domain Eukaryota; kingdom Metazoa; phylum Chordata; class Mammalia; order Rodentia; family Muridae; genus Tokudaia; species Tokudaia tokunoshimensis. The sequence goes on from BTHU01000015.1 coordinate 11,199,879, forward strand.
AGCTACTTTCTTGAAAACTTTTTTTTTTCTGATTTTGGGACATTTTTCATGAGGCTAATTTTAGGCATACTTTAAGCTTATTTTCTTTGTAGAACTGACCAGATTACCCATCCCCTGAATAGACCACTCACAGACCATAATGCTCTCCCTTAGAAACTGTGTATGTTGCTCCTGGTATTGAGCAAATGAGCTGAACCTCAGAGCCAAGCCTCAGTGCAAACAAATACATTTTCTGGTCTAGCATATTCTGGTTTATTCAACTCCATTACAAACTGGGTTTTAAGAAGAAGGGGAAAAAAGTTAAAATCCACAGAGCAGCAAATCAGAAGCCCTAGGAAGACAATTTCCAGTCACACTAACTCAGATCAACAGAGTAGAAGAGAAGAGGGCTGTCCTCCATGCTTTCACCCCGGACGCCTCTGGCATTGTAATTTCACTACTTCAAGATGGCAGGAAAGGGGCTAATAGTTTCCAGGAGTTTAGACTATGACCAAAGGCAGCTTCAGAATCTCAGGCAGCCACAGCTCATTGGAGAGGATGATGGTAGATTTACCAGTTAATCTTGGGAAGCATTCCAGAGTTGGAGGAGGTGGACCAGTGCAGAACCGCCATGGTAGTCAGACAAGCTTTCTTTAGTCATTCTTTCTGTGGGCATTCATCCTCAGCCTTTTTTTAATCCCAAGCCATATACTGGGACAGAGAAATATATCCTTAAAATGTAATTCCTTCCTACTGGAGAGATGGCTCAATGGTTAAAAACATTAACTGCTTTTCCAGAGGACTCTGGTTTGAGTCCCAGCACCTACATGGCACCTCACAACTGTCTTTTTTTTTTTTAATTTAATTTAATTTTATTTTTTTAATTTACATTCCAAATCACTTCCCCTTTCCCGTTTCCTCCCTCCCCGAAAGTCCCATAAGCCCCCTTCCCTCCCTCTTTTCTCCGTTCAACCCCCTCTCATTACTCTGTCCTGGCGTTCCCCTACATCCAGTCTTTCCAGGACCAGGGGTCTCTCCTTCCATCTTTTTAGAAATCTATTGATATGCTGATTGTGTCTAGGGTATTCTGAGATTCTGGGTCAATATCCCCTTAACTCCAGTGGATACGACTCCCTAGCACAGACTTATAAAAATAATTAGTAATGTTTTAAAAAGCCTTAAAAAAATGAATCCCTTTAATGAAATTACAGTATTGTAAAGAAATGAGATATATACAGTTAAGTGATGTAGAAAAATAAATAAATTGAAGTGAGGTAAAAGAGGTAGTATGGTCAGGCAGATAGTGGAAGAGCTTTCTAACCTGTGCACTGGAAGGTCACAATGACTCTTGCCCTTGCCATAGTTTGTGGACTCATGCATCAAGATGTAAAGACTTGGTATTTCCTGAGTAGGAATGAGAATGAGCATGTTGCGTGGATGCTATGAGAAGCTGAGCCTAGAGAGAGAAGTCAGATGCCATTACACTGCAGGGCCATGAAGGCCTGGTAGAAATACCTGTCACATCCATGGTTCAGGAAGTAAATTGGGCATCCTTCTGGGGTAAAGGGGGCTACTTCAGTTTTCAGGGCCTTGTTAACTCTCTATAGGCATCTCTCCCCTCAAAGTACTTAAAGATCTCAGAGCAGGGAGGCAGTTGCTCCCTAATTTTCATGCTCCGGCCACTTTGGTGTCCAGCTCTTGACATCTACACCCTAATTTGATTCCCAATTCTACTGAGTCACTTCAGAGGCTTTATTTAGAGAATAACCAATTACATGTGAAATAAGATTATTGGTTGAGAACATGGTCTATGGGGTGGGATTAGTAGTTGACCTTGCTGACACATTTATTCCTAAGGCCCAGCATATTTTCAAATCCAAGTAAATCTTAGTTCACATTTACAACGAGACCACCGCTTTATGTTCAACATTTCTATCAGGAGTTCGTTTAGCCTGAATTTTGAGGTTTTAATGGGAGTATTGATTAGGGCTGTACAGAGGGCATGGACTTTTCTCAGTCATTACACAGATAAAAAGTTAGGGGCTATCAGTGACCTTACTAGGTCTTTAATGTTGAGGCAAGTTCTACTTGAAATTGTAAAGCAATCTTCTAAACATAAAACCTGTGTGATTGTACTGGCTGGTTTTGTGTGTCAACTTGACATAGGCTGGAGTTATCACAGAGAAAGGAGCTTCAGTTGGGATAGTGCCTCCATGAGATCCAGCTGTGGGGCATTTTCTTAGTTGGTGATCAAGGTGGGGAGGGCCCCTTGTGGGTGGTACCATCCCTGGGCTGGTAGTCTTGGGTTCTGTAAGAGAGCAAGCTGAGCAAGCCAGGGTAAGCAAGCCAGTAAGAAACATCCCTCCATGGCCTCTGCATCAACTCCTGCTTCCTGACCTGCTTGAGTTCCAGTCCTGACTTCCTTTGGTGATGAATAGCAGTGTGGAAGTATAAGCTGAATGAACCCTTTCCTCCCCAACTTGCTTCTTGGTCGTCATGTTTTCTGCAGGAATAGAAACCCTAAGACAGTGATGTACTTCAGTGAATACATCTAACCTACCATGTATTTTTATAAATAAAGTTCTACTGAATGACAGGCCCCTTGCTAGTGTGTTCTCAGAGGCAGCCTTTAGCCTGGGGTAAAATGAGTTGTTGATACCACAGATCCCTACTATCTGAGCCTTTATTAAAAAACTCGTCATCTCTTTGTGTAGTAGAATGGAATGCCATGGGAAAAAAAGACAGCAGGCATTCTAAGACATGGGTTTGCTGCCCCCAGTTCCTGGGTGACCCCCTCCGACCCACCGTGTCCATCACTTTAATGTTGCTGATGCTGCTGCAACTGCCCTCCGGTAGTGTGCTGTGGTCAACACTGAAGCCTCGCTGTCCTGATAAGCAGTTTTCTTTCTTTCCTCAGAATACACTGGAGCAGTGCAGTGTGTGTTCTAAGCCCATCATGGAGCGGATCCTCCGTGCCACCGGGAAGGCCTACCACCCCCACTGCTTCACCTGCGTGATGTGCCACCGTAGCCTGGATGGCATCCCGTTTACCGTAGATGCATGCGGTCTCATTCACTGCATTGAGGACTTCCACAAGTAAGCAGCCCCTCTCCCCTCTGACCGACCAGTCCTCTTGACATGTGCTCTTGCTGTCCACCACTGGCTGTGCTTCTTTCTGAGCTATGTACTGTGGGATTTAGGGAGATATTCCAAGAGCTATCTCTGAGCACAGATATATGTTGGGGGGTCCCTGTTGTCCTCCCACATTTTCTCTATTCAAAGCTTCTCTGCAGTTGGTCATGACATCCTCGTGAAGCTATAGATATGGAGGATTTGATTCAGGGAGATGAGAGGTGTGGCCATTGGCACTTTGCACAACTCACAGCTCTTCAATTTAGTTATTACACACAAACTAGTCCTAATGTTGTCTCTGTCTCTGTCTCTCTCTGTCTCTGTCTGTCTCTGTCTGTCTCTCTCTCTCTCTCTCTCTCTCTCTCTCTCTCTCTCTCTCTCTCTCTTTTGGTTTTTTTGAGACAGGGTATCTCTGTATAGCCCTGGCTGTCCTTGAACTCACTCTGTAGACCAGGCTGGCCTCGAACTCAGAAATCCACCTGCCTCTGCCTCCCAAATGCTGGGATTAAAGGCATGCACCACCACTGCCTGGCCCTAATGGTCTCCTAACTATGACAGCCTCTCCGTGCTTGTCACTGCACTGTTAGGAAGTGCTGGTAAACAGACGCAGAGAGCAATTCCATCCCCCAGTTCCAGTGTGAGAGGCAGTCGCATACCATAGCCAACATATCCTTACCCTCCTCCCCGACCAAGGATTTGTGTGCTTCCATATGTTTCCTGATAACTTCAATTAGTACAGTATTGTGGCACATTTTGAGAAGGATCCTAAAATCATATGTCTCTTCTTCATGTCTCTGATTTCACAGCCCCTCTGCCTTCCATCACAACTGCAGGGTTTGGGAAAATGCCAGTTTTGTATTTTTCTTCAAGTGCTTGTTGGCTGGGCTCACCAGTTCATCTCACCAGTGCACATGTCTGTTATGGTCTATGTGGGAAGTTTCAGGTATGACCAGTGTGAGGCAGTCGCTTCCTCGCTTCCGTTTGCTGGGCAGCTGCCCTGTGAGCGGTTTGTAAGACTCCCAAGGTTGAAGCACACTGCTGACCACTTTGGGCTCCTCTCTGAGGCTCAAGCCAGGCTGTGGGTTTCTTTCCCCACTGTTGATTGTCAGCATTCAGAAGGTACTTTCCAAAAGCAGTTTGGGGACCTGAGACTCATATTTTAAAAATGAATTTCCTGACCACTCTCACAAGTAGCAGTGAAAGCAAAAACCTCACCAAAAGATGTGAGACTGAATGAATTAAATAAAAAAAAAAAACCAGAAGCAGAAATTTTCAACTTGAATTAGACAAGAAAAGGCTCATTTTTAAAGGGCAGTCACAGCATAAATTGTACTTCACATTATTGCTATTTTTAGCTTGTAATTACACATGAAAAAAAAACCTGCATCTATTTAAGGGAAGTGAAAAGAAGCCAGAGCGGAGTGTTTTTCTGTCACCGTTCTGTCCTCTCTGAGATTCAGCTGATCCAAGAACGACAGATAGCTGTAAGCAGAGCTCACATGTTTGTGTTGCTGGAAAAGCCTGAGATGTTACACCCCTCAATTAAAAGGGAAATCAGTTCTGACAAATGTAAGTTTATATGGCTGCCATTTCTTTTTCTTTCTAGTGGTGGGGAGCATAATTAGAGACTTGTAACCAGTGACATAAGCGTGTGGGTCTGAACACTCCCACAAAGCAGGCTTGAGCGACTGGAGGGGGAAAGAAAGATACATATCTCAAGCCCCGCCCCTCCTCTTTCAGTGCACATGAAAAAGAAGTTATTTTTAAGTTATGGGGGCGGCTGGATATTGCCCTTCTATGGGGAAGAGAAACAAAAGAATATATTCCAGAATGCTTGTTGCTTCACTTTGAAAGTACTAGAATACAGAGTGGGTAGCCTTCAATCATAGGGTGCTAGCCTTCCAACATGAGGTGCTAACTTCCATCAAGGGATGCTAGTCTTCTACCATGGGGTGGTAGCCTTTCATTATGGGGTGCTAGCCTTCCACCATGGGGTGCTAGCCTTCCGACATGGGGTGCTAGCCTTCAATCATAGGGTGTTAGCCTTCCATCAAGGGATACTAGCCTTACACCATAGGGTGCTAGCCTTCCATCATGAGGTGGTAGCCTTCCACCATAGGGTGCTAGCCTTCCAACATGGGATGCTAGCTTTCCAATATGGGGTGCTAGCCTTCCATCAAGGGATGCTATCCTTGCACCATGGGGTGCTAGCTTTCCATCATGGGGTGCTAACCTCCCATCAAGGGATGCTAGCCTTCCAGCATGGAGTGCTAGCTGTCTAGCATGGGGAGAGTTACTTCATGGCCATGGAGACCAACAAAGGGGTAGAGCCTGCTTCTCTACTTTGGAAAACTTCTTTTTGGTCATTCTGAGTGAGTCTCCTGTGAGCTTTCAGGACACACATCTCAGTTTGGTTCTACTCACATTCACATACTTCCTCTATGTGCCAGAAGCTGTGTTGAGTGCTGAAGGAGAAGCCAGACACAGAGAGCCAGATAAAGATCTGTGTCAGTGCTGGGCCTGTGGGAGGAGGCAGGGAGTGTGGGTAAAACCAGTATACAGGCAAAAAGAGCAGCACCCAGAGGACAGCTGCTCTGTCCTCCTCAGAACTGATCATTTGTCTCAGGGATCCAGGCAAGCCTCAGGCAAGCAGGGTTAGGAGTGTGCTACGTAAGAAACAAGGGGGTTGTTGATAAGAGGATATAAGGGTTGTCTGTGAAAAAGTCTCTCAGATGTCATCCCAGAGTTTCTCACGTGAAGGGTAGAATCGTGAGGTTTGCCTAATGGACCATTTGGTTAAGGTTGACTCATGTCTACAGCCTGGGAATTGAACTCTTTCACAGACCTGATCACCAGTAGCTACTAAGCACTCTGTAGTTAAGGTCCTTAGGTGTACACAGTATATAGGGGTGGCCAGTGAGTATGCTTGCACACACACACACACACACACACACACACACCATACATACATACATACATACATACATACACACACACACACACACACACACACCATACATACATACATACATACATACATACATACATACACACACACACACACCATACATACATACATACATACATACACACACACACCATACATACATACATACACACACACACACACACACAGTCTCCTCGTTTTACTGATATGACTATATTCAAAGCTAAACATACTACCCATTTAATAAGAGTTCTTTGATCCCTCCTTATTCCCAGGGATCATGCCACCTCTATATTTGAGTAATTTTGTAAGTCTATAGACTGGTGTTGGACTTGAAATAACCTATACATTTAAATAAAGTTTTACAGTAACCAATTTCGATATTTTTTGCAACAAGATAGACTATATATAAAAAGTTTAGGACAAATACAGAAGCAAGGAGAATTCCCTATGAGGCCCATGCTGGAATATTGTTGCATCTGTGTTTCTAGTGCCAGGGCACTGCTGATGCCCAGGACAGTCAGCTTAAACTGTTGGTGTGTGACACATACACAGTGTTCTGTGGTTTGTTGGCAGAGATGTCACCTGTGGTCTTAGTGAGACTTCCTTCCCCTATGAAAAATACCTGAGTAGAAAAGATCTATTTGGGCATGTGGTTTTCAGAATCTTTAGTCTGACGTGAGCAGGTCCTGGGTTTCTGGACCTGTGGTGAGGCAATATATGACTGAAGAAAGGCACGATAGAAAAGGACTATATACCTCATGGCTGCCATCACAAGATGTGTCCTAGTGAATGACCTGCTTGCTCAAACAAGCCTACTGTGACTCCAATACTCGACTAATCTGTTGAAGTCTTAAGGTGCCACAAGCCAGTCACCTCCCAAAGGTTCATCCACTGGCAACTAAGGCCTAGGTCTATGAGCCTGAAGGGAACATTGCAAATCCAAACCATAGCACTGATCCATTTAGTCATTTAAGTTAGCATTCATTTGTTAATTAACAAAAATATGTTGGATCCCTTGACTGAAGAATAGAAGTGATAAAAATACTCTCTCATAAGATGGCTATCAACAGAAAATAATAACATGTGTACAGTGCTTAACAGAACTTAGTGCATAATAGGCACTTAGTAAACAATAACCATAAGAATTGCTTTCACCGCATTTTTATTAATATTTATTAGTATCTACTTGGCAAATTAAGCACTGGAAAACACCCTTTCAGATCATGAGCACTAAGGACAAGTGATTGGTCAGAAAGGACATAGCTTCAAACTACCTAGAGAAGGACCATGAGACTAGACATAAAATCCAATAACACCTTTCTCATAAGAAACAGTATGGTAGGTGTTCATGTCACTGGGTATTGCTCAAAATTCTCTTGTTTGAGCCAATCATAGTGGTCAGCAAAGACATAGAAATAATTACTACATAAAAATATTAAAGAGAGAGAGAGAGAGAGGGGGGAGAAGGAGGAGGAGGAGGAGAAGGAAGGGGGAAGAGGAAGAGGAGGAGGAGGAGGAGGAGAAGGAGAAATTGAATCCTAGAGGAATACATGTACCTGAGAAAACCAGCGAGGCTGTGGCTACTTCTGCCCTCCCAGCATCCTGGTAGCTACGGAGAGGAAGTTTTAAAGTTTTTATCAGAAGCCTGACCATTTTACTACTGATAACCCAGATTCAAAAATAATCAAGTAATTCAAAGCAGTTTTTTTCCCACTGAATATCAACTTCTTGCATAAAATATCAATTACAGCAACCCTGATTACTACTGCAGTTGTACCATGATCCTCTTAATTTTTCTTTCACAGCAATCAATCGATCTGTTGCTTAATTCATATTTATTTAGATTGCAGCCATACAGATGCCTTTTGGGTGCCTCCAGGAAAATTAAAATGTACAGAGAGAGTATAATGTATGTAAAAACTCTTTGACAACCGTGAAGTTCTCAGCAGAGTATTAGATTACTATCATTATTTCCTTTTAAGTCTTACTACAAGTAGATAAATTTTATCATCATTAATCTTAAAACCATTACCATGAAAACTTTAGTAACTTTCTCAATTTCTAACAACCCCTTTCTCTCTCACTGGATTTTAGGTGTTGAAACACCAGCCCAAGCTAGGTTGGAACTTAGGATGATCCTCCTGTCTCAACTTCTCCAGTACTAGGATTTCAGACTTGCTGGTTCTGTGTATCTTTTAATGATTGTCTTCAGTTCTTATGTGTGTCCATTCCAAATCATGTCTTACTTCACACCTTCACAAAGGATAGATATGCAAATGTGTTTTTGAGACTTCCTGTGGTCGAGAATTCAAGACACATTTTAACAAAAAACCTGTAGAGATTTCCAATGTTAGGATATTAGTCTATGGCAGAATGAAGGAATATCAATAGAAGCAAATCAGAGGGTAGTCAGTGCCTAGCAAGACCTTTGTCATCTATGTTCAGGCAGGACCTTGTTTTCTGTGTTCAGCATGGTCATGCCTATGGAATAGTCCTATGCACAGGATTGCTGCATCCTACATACTGCCTGCTAATGAGTTCCCTGATGTTCTCTGTACAAAGCAGATCACACCCTCCTCCCTGTCAGATAGCACTACACACCATCTGTAGAGGCCTCTACTGCCTCAGTCTCTTCCGGTCAAGGTCACATAGGAAACACAGCCCAGGTGTCAGCCTCCCTCCGAGTCTTTCCATTTCCTTCTGTATCCCTCTCCATCCTCATTTGTACTTGACATCTCACCAGAATTCTTTCTATTTTCAGGAAATTTGCCCCGCGCTGTTCTGTGTGCAAGGAACCTATTATGCCAGCCCCAGGCCAGGAGGAGACCGTCCGCATTGTGGCTCTGGACCGTGATTTCCATGTACACTGCTACCGCTGTGAGGTCTGTGGCATCCCCAAGTCAGAGCAATCATAAAACCTGGAGACCTTGGTGCCTAGCAAAGACCTTAGTGCTCACAGACAGTTTTCAGCTCTGACACAGGCAGTTAATACACTGACATCACTCAGCTTATCCCACTCATCATAGCCAGGCCCTTCTCTCTGTACATTTTAAATGCTTCAAATTCTTATTCCTCCACATATGGCTATGAGACCTAAACAGAAAATTATGTCACAGAACATTGTAAACTTTTAAGCTAGAGGAAAGGCTATTATGATGATGATGATGATGGAGAAGCATCCTTAACTTAGGATTTGGTTAACTATTTCTATGGGCAGAGAGGCCATTATCACCCAGTGAGAAGGAGAAAAAACATATTTATTTTAGAGATACAGGAGCTTCTCATTCAAAATCATGGAAACTTGTTAATAGAGTAGTTAGTTCCCAAGGATCATTTGAGAGGCCATTACTGTTAAGAGCTGTAGAAGAATCAGGCATGGGTGCTGTGAGAATCCACAAAGTATACCCATAACCAGCCTCAAATGAGAAGAGTCACTTGGCTGACACTGGACACGCAGCCATGGATGCGCTGATGCGCCAGAGCAGAGGTTTCCCTGGTCAGTTTACAAAGGATGCTACCTTAAGAGTATGGTTTTGAAATATTTAACCTTCTGCTGTTACCCAGGCTCTCTCCTTCCAGCTTGCTTTCTCATTCCTAGCTCTTGGGGATGCAGCATTTGTCAGGCCTATCCCCTGTCTGTATGGGATACAGGCTTTCTTATCCCCATGCCCTTTAGTCCAACTGGAAGATGCCCAAGGATGCAGGCTGGCAAGGCCCTGAGGGCCCCGGAGAATTTGTCCACTCCATTCACAGCCTTGCCTATAACTGACCATCTGTTTTATCCACTTTGCCTTGTTTCTCCCTAAAGCCCAGGTTGTATGCCACTCTCCAATCTTAACATGAAGAAATACAATACTAAACTGTTTTTATACAAGGTTTATGACCAGGGAAGTAAAGGGAACATCATTGTTCACCCATCCTTTTCCCAGCATTCCAGTGATGAGGCCCCAGGGGTGTAGGCATCCTTTAGAAGTCATTTTACAGGAGACATTAAGGCTCCAAGAAGGGCCCCCACAGTCCCTTGCGTACTCCATTACATACACACAGCCTTTGACTTGTGTTTTTGCATCCAGTGTGCTATACAAATTAGATTTGCTTCTAATTGCTGAGAAACTTCCAGAAACATAAACCATAAAATGGAGGAGCCTAAAATGGAAGACAGCAAGCCACATTATAGCCCTGCCTGCCACCCCGAGAAAGAGGAAGCAGACCACTCCACTCTTCATTCTTGCCTTCTCCTGATAGCACCTCCCAGTGTTATGATGCTAGACATCTGTGCTTCCAGTGCTGTGGTCAGTATTGGACCTCCTACAGGGTCCCAATGACCATTGACAACAACTCATTAAAGGCTTGAAATTGGGCAATTGAGTTTGAAACAGGTCGATCAATAAGTATTTGCCACACAAGTACAGAGACCTAAGTTTGGATCCTGAGAACCACGCAAAGAAAGAACAGCAGCATGTACCAGGAACACCAGCAATTGTGGAGAGAGGGAGAGGAAGGTCTGTTGGGCCATTACAGATCCCAAAGCTAATTAACCAGTCATTCCAGCTGAACTGAAGTGACCCCTAGATTCATAGAAAGACCCCCATCCTAAAAAGTAGTAAGTAGCAGATGACAGGAAAAGACACCAGACATTGTCAAATTCTAACCCTTGTGTGTGTGTGTGTGTGCGCGCGCGCGTGCGCGCACACACACACACACACACACACACACAGAGAGAGAGAGAGAGAGAGAGAGAGAGAGAGAGAGAGAGAAGACTTAAAACTGTCTTCTATGAATCATGTTATTTAGAATATTTTTGTGGTTTGGTTCCATTACTCACTTCCTGAAGACATCTCAAAGTGTCATATGTCACTCGTTCTTTTTGGCAAGGCCAAGCTTCCTGTGGATCATAACTGTGTCTGCTGTGGCACTTTGGGTCAGCCTTGTTTATACCCAGAGTTTATTATTTGTCAGCTGTAGGCCTGGCTTCATTCATCTCTTTGCCACTCTCAGAGAGCAGAGGACCCCTCTGCAGCAGACAGACAGGCCTGTGACAGCTTCTGTTAACGTGAGCAGGACACACAGAGCTAAATGTGGCTCTGTTTGTTTTCCAAGCAAACTCCCATTTCTCCTGAAGGCAAGGGCTGGCTTCCAGTGCTACCTAACATGTCACCTCACAGGCGCTCATGGGCTCACGATACCAGCAGTGGCACCATCCCTCACACACATGTGACTCTTTGCCTTTTGCACATTCACATCCACTGTCTGTCTTGACTGTCCCAAAACATCAGTAGGGTAGAAAATGCCTGAATTATTTTCAGAATGGTATTCAGTCTTGTGTGCAGCCTTCACAGACAGTGCTAAACCTCACAGTGGTCCCTGGGGAGCTCGTCTCCCACGGTCTCCTATCCATTCCTCTTCACTGTGCTATCCCTTTTGGAAAGTGTTACCATCAGTCCTCCCTCTTGTGTTTTTGTGACCTTGCTACTATTGCAGTAAATATGCAAAAGCCACTGGTAGCCCTTCTACATGACAGAAATCACTTTCCTTACATTTAAATAGCTATAAACGTCTATTCTTATACCTGTTCATTCTTCTGAAGACATCGTACAACAGTGCAAAGGGTAGGTTGTGTGGGGAACCATACTTTATTTTCTTCACTGTTGTTTAAGAGAGAAAAAGCTAACAGCTGAGATCTGTAGGCTCTTTTTTCTTTGTACTATGTTTTGTATTTGGTGACTAGAAGAGCCGTTTTACACTATTTGTAGTTGTTTTGTTTTGAGACAAGGTCTTCCCATCTAATCTTTCCTGACTAGAATTTGCTATGTAGACTAGGCTGGCCTTGAACTCACAGAGGTACACCTGCCTCTGCTTCCCAAGTTCTAGGATTAAAGGTGTGTGCCAATACTCCTGGCTACCATTGTACTTATGTTGCTAATCTCGAATTCCATTTCAGTGAAGATCTGCTATGTCATGTCCGAAGTGTTGGGATACAGTATGGAAGCCTCATAACAGACTCAGGAAGCTGGGTTCCTGCCTGTGCTTCAGTTCACTTACATCACTGTCTTCATCTCCCTAGGACTGCGGTGGACTTCTGTCTGAAGGAGACAACCAAGGCTGCTACCCCTTGGATGGACACATCCTCTGTAAGACCTGCAACTCAGCCCGCATCAGGGTCTTGACGGCCAAGGCAAGCACTGACCTGTAGAGTCAGTAACCAGCTCAGCTGCTGAGTGCATGCCACCAAGAAGAACACAACCCAAGAAAGAGATAAGAGAAGAAATAGAAAGATAGAGGCAAAGCTTAACCACTGGGATAGTCTCTGCTCTTTATCTGCTGTTAACCTTTTCTGTAGAAGCACATAGATGTAGAAGCACATAGAAGATACGATTTGTCTACATTCTTACCAAATACACATTTCACATTTAATCATGTAGGGCCCTGGTGAGCCTTTGTTCCAAGGACTTCCACATTTTTGCACAGATTATACTCCATCCCCTTCACTTCTGCATTCCTGGGACTTTTAATCCTCATGTTTGTCTCACTTCTCATGTGTTTGAATAGATTTTTAGTGTGGTATTTGCTGTCACATGATTTTTCCTGGGTGAAATGGGCCAGCCTGCAGGTGCCTTAAGTCTCGTCCTGTCTGTCGCTCTGGCTGTGGCTACAAAAATCAGTCATTATTTTACCAGGTATTGAAAAGGTAAAGTTTCCCATTGCACTATACCCTCATGGATCCTGTTAAAATAATGGTGGTGGGGGGTATTTTTCTATGTTAAGCTATAAAAAATTTGTTTGAAAAAGTTAACAGGAACCCAACTTTAGTCTGCAACTATCCAAATCTAGCAGTCAAGGCTCATTTGAAAACCTTGATTGGCCAATATCTAAAATGTGGGGAAAGAAAACCAAGTTTCACCACTGTGCTAAAGAGATGGATTTCTAGGTGTATTTGGAAGACCCGTTGGATTTCCACAATCCTACCCTGAGAGTTACCTCACCACACTCTCTGGACATAAGACCGTCAGACTTGCTTTTGATGCATTTCCAAATCCGTCCAACTCTTCATCTTAAAAGTACTGTGAAACTTCCCCTAACATATAAGCATGGTTACTACAATTAATATTTATCTTCAGAAAGATAAGTATTAAAAGGATTCAAATTCTTATCTTTCCTTCTTTCATTTTATAGTGACCCAAACCTAAATCCCTTTTGCCTGAAAATTGCAAATTGGGACACATAAAATGAAGTTATGTAACCATGTTTCATCTTTAAAAAAGAAAAAAAAAGCTGGGAAAGATTGTGAAACCAGAGTTTATTATTCTTACAATCCTTCTGCAACTCAAGTACATACTGCAAGAGACATTTTCCTATCATCAGTGTGACATTTACACCACACTTTCAAAGACAATCGCTGAAAACCAAATTGTCTTTTTGAGGTAAAAAATATGCAGAATGCCTGCCTGGAATCTTTATGCGAACTCTTATTAGCCAGTGAAACACTTGCTTGCCAACTGGAGCCAATTCTCTTCATTAAGAGGAGACACCTCCCTTAGCAATTGCAGCTGGCCATATTGTAAACTCAGTACTCAGTATCTCAGAAAGAGATTTCCCAAAGCTTTCTTAAATCTTCTACAGATATATACCTTTAAATTATGGAATACCTTAAATATACAGAAGGGTATAAATAATAATATAATGATCCCTCTATAGCTAACACCCAGTTCTAGAAGTATAGTCACTTTAAATTCTTTAAATTTCACAAATATCTTTTTATTTCTTTTATGTAGTACCGGGAGTTGAACTAGGGTCTCATGGGCCCAGCATGCACCCTGCCACCCCGGCATCCCCAGCCCTTCTGCATATTTTTTTTTTAATTTTCATGACATGATGATTTTCTAGTCTGACAGTTTTAATTTTAACATTTAGAGCGAAAAAAAACCAGTTTAATTACTTGTGCATGTTTAAAATTGCAACCCATGCCTCAGGAATTCCATAAAGTTTATTTTACTTGAATAGAAGTCATCATAAAAGTGATTAAAAGAAGCCCTTAGGCCGTTGTCACACAGCCCCTCCGGGTCACTCTGCAGCTTATTTACTTTCTCCATTAGGCAGCTTGTAAGTTAGAATCCCCAAAGCTTAGCCTTCTCTCACCTTGCTTCTCTTATCTTGAGATTCATGGAGGGCAGCTTGTGGGTCTCAGGATTCAGTGGTCACTCTAGCTCTGAGTCCCTGTGCTGCAAATCAAAGGCTCAGCTGCACCGGTGACCTGGAGGAAAGCTGACAGACAATCGAGGTGGATACAGGTTTGAACTGACTAAAATGTTCACCCCGAAATAGTTCAGGAAATATCTTTAAGCCAAAAGTAGAGTGCAGTATAAGTAAGGGGCAGGAATAATGTCTAGAAGTACAGTAATATTTCTATAAATTTGAACAACAGAGGAAGAGTTTATGTAATATTTATACTATAGAACAATAACATCTTCCTTGTTACATGTAACTACTTATGTAACCAGATGTTTACATGTGAGATTTATAGGAAAATGCTGCCCCAGTTTCTTCCCTGAGGTCTTAGGAGCAGAGCTCTCTTGCTCATAGCCTACCCAGTGCTTTCCTGTCGAGTAACCTCAGAGGATCTTTACCAAAGATTTTTTTAAAGTAAATTTCTTTTTAATATAGACTTATACTTTTATAATAATGAATGTGCACATACACATATACAGAAATATTTAGAATTAGATGTTTTCCTTTCACAAGGTCTAATGAGTATAAAGGATCCTACCACATTATTCTCCAATTCCTTTAATATATAATTTACATTGCTTTCTTGTTTTCTTCTACTAAGCATTTGATTTAAACAATACTAAGTACTCTACTCTTTGCTCTTTTATATACATAAAGTTTTGCCTACTGTAGAGATATAAAGATCTATTACCTTAATGATTATATGCATTACTTTTTGATATATTGCCTTACTTATCATTTAAATATATAAATAGAAAAATATAATGTCTGTAACAGAAAACTTATAAAATTATACCTGAATTGTTTAAATACCAAGAGCACAAACATTTGGTTATTCTATATAAAATGAAATATATAAGAAAGGAAAAAAACCCACCATCATGGGCTCTGCAGACAACATTCAAAATATAATTCTCTTTCTATTTCTGTAATGGTGGGGACAGATCTCTGAGCCTTGCATAAAATAGACAAGTGCTCTACCACAGCTAAACCTCCCATCCAGAATAAGATTTCATAACTGTTTGGGTTCCCATCTCAGACTAGCTCAATACGGAGTCTGATTGGCAAGCGACATTGCCTTTAGAACTCAAAAATACATCCTCACAAGTCCTAGCTCATGGCCTCAGTGTTAGTGAGATGCTACCATCTCTGCAGCTCAAAGATGTGGGTGTTTTTTCCTGTCACCAGCACATTGTTGTCCCTGTAGGAACAACTTCTGATTAGAATTACTACACGGGTTATATGCTGATTAAGGACATGAACTTAGAAACACTAAAACTTCTGCTACAATGTTTATGTTGGACTTAAAAAGTGTGGAACTTAATAACCATAAACAGCTCTTTTGTATTTCGGCCAGGGGAAGGGGAGAGTGCTCTGCGAGGCCGCAGCAGAGCGTTAATAGGCAATTCTGAAAACACAACTACCAAGCATCTTCGTAGTTACTACAAATCCTATTAATGTGAACCAGTCAGGAATAACAGTGTTATTTCTATTTGATGTGGTTTGGGCTTCTCTTGTCAGATCTGTGTCGGTTGCCCCCTGATCCTTCCATTCTCAAGTTTTGAAGGGTGTCGGGGAAATTATGGCAGCTGCTAGGGAGATCTGAAAAACACTGATGTAACCTCCCAGCCTCTCACCATCCCTCTTGGCTTGGAAAGGCTTTTTTTTTTCCATATACATTTCTAGAAATATTGCCATTCTACCTTAGCATTTCACATTTGTAGATTAAACAAGTGATTGTCCATCTGTTGCCTACAGCTACAGTACATGTGTGTTATGAATGAAATATGACAGCATGTTCCATACCCCCGCTTCAGCCATCTGTAGAAAACCAGCAACCAAAAAAGATACCTCTGCAAAATGTGCCTCAAGTCCATGTCCTGGGATGGCTCTTTCACAAGAGACAATCAAAAGCAATCCACAATTGTGCCTTATTGTTAAATAATCTGTTTGCACTACTATGACTATTGCTCAGTAATAGAAATACTACACCAACAAGCTCAAATATATATGAGAGAGACAGAGAGAGAGAGAGAGATGGAGAGGGGAGCATGAGAGCACACTTCCATTTTAATGTACCAGTTTGGAAGGATCTCATGGCTCTAACATATTCGAGCATGGTCACGGTCAAGGTGATGTGTTGACTGTTACTAGTCCTTAGGCTTTGTTCTTCCCGTTTTAGTGGGATATTAAAGGCAGAGACTTGTGCCTGCTGCACCCCTTCTGCACTCACAACTTTACACTATTTGTTTGACTTAGTAATGAACGATCTTGATTTCTGAGCTAGTTATCATTGTGGTACAACCTTGACTATTTCAGGACAAGTGACTTCATTGGCTGGTAATTGGAATGAAGCTGCTTGTGATGCTGGAGGTTGTTTAGCACTGCCCTATTTCTGACCCTTTAAGATGGACTTGGCCAAAACTACTGTGATCTAATGTAGGTGTCTCTCCCCTCTCCCTTGCTTTCTCTTCTTCTCTCCTTTCCCACCTCCCTTTAACCTCTCTCTCCACTGTGCCATCTAACGCTGCCCTATTTGACCTTCTCATAAGTTAGGATACAACAGCATTATGATCTCATTAAAGGAGAATGACTACCAGAACAGATACTTACCAGCCAGAAAAACTGCTTTATGGGGACATAGTCTTTAGCTTGTGCTTGTTCCTAGAGAGAGGTATCGTCCTTCAGGTGTATTTTAATGAATCTGTATCGAGGACTTAGCTGATGGGGTATTGCTTTAAAATTATCTGGATATTTCTCACCTATATGTAAAGTGATCTTTCTAAGGCTAGACTAGGATTCTGTTTTTAACTCAAAGTTACTTTCACCACAAAATACTTAATATTTTTTAGTAAGAGAACATCTTTTTGTCCCACAACAATAAGCTTGATAATTTTCTTTGTGGCAACGAGAAACTATATTCTTCCCCCATCTTTAGCCTTGCAGTGCTTAGCCCGTAGTTCATATTAAATGAAAATAATTGAATCAGTACTTGTAAAGGGTAGTTTCAGCACTAGCGTTTTTTGTAGAGTGTACATTATTTTGTAGGCATATTTTCCCTTAGTACAGAAGAGAGACAATAATTTACTTTCTGTTTTAATTTTTCTTCCTTATGCAATTTTTTTAGACAATATTTTAGTTAGCCACCATGCATATGACTAATTGTAGAGATCTTTGTAAATGACATATTTTTATCCATCTTACTTGGAAAAAATGCTCAAGTCTTTGTTCTTTGCTTGTGATTGGTATTTGTTTTATAGCAGGATCTAAACAGGATGATAAGTATCTCTATCTTCGAGCATTAATAAATTAGCATACTTCAAATACTCAAATTATTTTGTAATACTTAGAATCAATGGCTGAGCTAAGTTTTCCAAGATACCCATTCACTTAGGGGCAAGATAAAACTTCATTCATCTGACTGATAGTCATCTGCTGTGCTCCAATAGGATATTGTTAAATAGCTACCAATGTACTCCATGAACTTATCTTCGAACACAACTTCTAAATTCAGTTTTCAGTCCTAGAAGCAGAATGCCCTATTAAGAATGCAGATGACACCATGTCATCTTGTGCTCAAGTCAAATGCTAGGAAGTCTTGTTGAGCATATACTTGGGTGATGCACCTGGGTGTACAGTACTATGGTCCTTATAAAGATCTGCATTTTCTATTGCTTTTGATGGCCATAACATTTATTACTGAATATGATGGCCAGTGTGGAATATGCTCAAGGCAACCCAGGCTAGCTGAGGAACTACATAAAACCTTCTAAATTCCAGACTCTTCATCTTTGTGGGTTTGATACCATCAGGTACTTCAGCTTATCATTTGACATGACAGTGCCTGTTATTTTCTAATTCCAGTGACATTACCTCCTAGTTTCTAGTTCTAATTCCAGTGACATTATCTCCTAGTTTCCTAAATATTTTCTGATTCTCTTTGTATCTAGTCTGTGACCCAGCCATAGCTGTCAGGGTAGGTCAAAGCACTTAGTTTCAGGTTGAAAGGAAAAGGAATGAGAATCCTTCTAGGGCAACTGATAACCTCCCTTGAAGGGGATTCCTGCCTAATGATAGAGCTAGGTAAAGATGAGTCAGCCAATTGAAAAAATATCCCTCTTTATCTTCTGGGATGATTTTTGTAAGCATGTTGCACTGCTGGTTTTGATGCCAGTAGAATCAAAGTCATCATGAAGAGAGGAAGGGAGCTAGGGCATAGTCCATCTACAAAAGTCCTGCTCTCTGCCTCATAAAGTCTCTTTCCCTTTAGCACTGTCTTCTCAAGGATAACACTTGTCTTATTTCCATGATGGATAGAGAAAAAGATTCTTGACGCTTAGGAAGTTCTGCATCAATATTAGTCTTTGGTTTTAAACTCATCCATTTATTACTAATATTTGTGTCTAAAGCAATCAGCTTCTCTCTGTGATCAATTTATACTCTCCTTAAGACAACCAAGGCCGCCGGGCGGTGGTGGCGCACGCCTTTAATCCCAGCGCTTGGGAGGCAGAGGCAGGCGGATTTCTGAGTTCGAGGCTAGCCTGGTCTACAGAGTGAGTTCCAGGATAGCCAGGGCTACAGAGAGAAACCCTGCCTCGAAAAACCAAAAAAAAAACCAAAAAGAAAAAAAAAAAGACAGCCAAGGCTAAGAGAAACCCTATCCAAAAAAAAAAAAAAGAGGCATTTATGATTTCAATTTTGTCCACTCAGTATCTAAGTTCCTTGTTTTAGTGGCCATTGCTGAATCTCTCTGAGAGACTCAGTCTGACTGCAGTAAGATCAAATCGTCAGTTCATACTTCTTCCTAGAAATGAGTGTGGCATGTGAAAGACCTCTTCGCAAAGGCCTCTGTGGGAATTCAGGGAGGACACCTGAGCTGACTTACTCCTGGCTGCATTAGGAAGTGATAGTTAAGGACCACATGACAGCATAGCCTTGTTTCTGCAAAGATGCCTTGGCCATGGTGCATGGATTTGAGAGTCTTAACAGCAGAGAAAGCTTTCATATATTCAGGTTCAGTGAGAGGGGAAAGTCACCAAAGAAAACTGACTGTTGATCTCTTCTTATCACCGGTACAGTTCGAGGAGGGTTAGCTGGTCAGACACAACAAACCCATACAGTATAGATAGGAAATAGCGCCCTGTGGTCTTTGTTGTGACAAATGCATTTTCATTGGACCACACCACATCCTCTTCTCTTGTAGCAAATGTGCTGGACTTTTGAACCCTTAAAAATTAACAAGTGGGCTCTCTCTACTTTTTTCTTCTTTTAGGAGCATAGTTACAGCTTCCAACCATCTGCCTGACTTGGTGTTCCAGTTCAGTCACGACTCCTTGCTGTACAGTGACGTTTGCTTAAATAGGGCTTG
Organism: Tokudaia tokunoshimensis; assembly: GCA_036184795.1. Lineage (NCBI taxonomy): Eukaryota > Metazoa > Chordata > Mammalia > Rodentia > Muridae > Tokudaia > Tokudaia tokunoshimensis. Next base: position 11,219,534 of record BTHU01000015.1, read on the forward strand.
TGTCAAGGAACTCATCAGCTTGTGAGGAAGTCCTATTGTTTCAGCTACTGTCTTTGGCTCTATGTTCTCCTAGATTCTCAAAATTAACCCACAAAACATAAAATCCTGGCCATCCCTTTTTTTTTCTTCCACTATATTTGTTTTGTTTTTGAATGATGTATTACTTTTAAAAACAACTTCTATTTTTAACGGAGGAGTACAAATGCTTCAAATTTAAACATCCACGAAAAAAATCAAGAATATTTCTGGCAATCAGATATTAGAATTTGTATAAGTTTTGTTGGTATATTTCTACCCAGAAAACAAAATATTCTGACAGTTGCCATATAGCTTCATGCCCTCCCTTAGTAACTGTTCCGTGAACAATTTGTTTCATTTATCAGATCCACTGATAATAACCTTAAAAATGTTGAGAAACATCACTGTGGAATCTCCAGCTTTTACAAGGAGAAAGTCAAAAGCAAAATGAAGCAGTACTACTGAAAACTCATTACTTCTGGTCAATTCTTCAGTACAAAATGATACTGTTCTTAAGGAAAGGGATATGGTGATACCGTGTTTTATGTAAAAATGTATATATTTTCTTCTCTTGCTGTTACCCAGGGTTACAGTTTAGCTAGCAACATTAGCCTTTGGAAGAACATGGTTTGTGTCTCTTCTAAATGAGCTTTGAATTTGAGAGCCCTATAGCCAGAGGCTGCTATTTGGCCCTGGGTAGGTGGCACCTATGGGTGGATTTCTAGGCTCTGAAATAATAAAATTCCTGAGAGAGTTTCCAAGCTGCTTTCACACATAGAAGAGTCCTGGGAGGATGGTTATTAATAGCCCTGTCCTAGAAGCAAAGGCTGAGGTTCAGAATCATTAAGTATTTTGCGAAAAGCAATATAGCTGGTAAGTGAGAGATGTGGGTATTTACCCAGCCCTTGTCACAAAAGGCTCTGTTAGAAAAATATCCATGGAAACCCACAGCCATTTGGTTATCAGTGGCAGGTGTATATGTATATCATATTGCCTGCAAATCATTAAGAGATTGCACATGTCTATGTCATCTTGTGAGAAGCCACGGGTCTTTGTGATCACCTCTGTGATGACACCCATGGAGCAAAGGCCACTGAGAACAGACAACTCTGCAGCAAATTTCCCCAGAGAGTGTTGGTTTACATTAATTGGAAACCTCTCTGGACCTGTCCGGTTCAGATATCAATTGAGACTATATTATTTCAAATATAGTAGTGGGCAGAGGTTACCTGAGTTTTAGGAAAGCCCTCCCTCCCATGGACCATGATGTACATCCCACAGAGGCAGAAGCTGCTATAGGTTAAAAGAAAACATTATTCTCTCTATCAGTTCACATGTATATAGAGCCTGCCAATAGTGTGCTGAGGCAGCCAGGAATTCCTGCTCCAACAAACCCAAGACCCTCTAGAGGCCTTGAAATGTCTGAACAAGTGCTATTGAATGAGCAGACTTCCTGAAATTTATCCTTCATCATTGGATAGGGGATGCTTCTCATTCGGTTGTACCTATGTGATTAATCTACCCTAATCACAAGGAGCATGGCACTGTTTTTTTTAGCAACAATAAAAATCCCTATTTGGAGGACCCTGGGTACATTCTAGAAGTCAGCTGATATTGCAGCTCAACAAATGAACACTTCTCTTAGAGCTGACTTCCTCATGAAATATGCCTTCCAGGTGCAGTCTTGGCTTTATTTTTCTATCTTCTGGTTGTTTGCTACAAGTTGAAAATCTGTTGACTAATTAAGAAAATATTCTTTGTCCACATTAAATCTTCACTCAATTTAGAAACCCCTTCACATGCCCTAGTTTGTAAGTTAGGCATTTGTCTTCCCTAGAGCCTTTCCTCCATCAGACTAAGATCACTACTCATTTGCCTGTTCCTTTAGATTTGTAGGATGCAAGTGAAATAGCAAATGGCCTTTCAACTTTTTCCAGTCTTCACACAAGGGAAATATTATACCAGATATTGGAGAGGACTAGAAAGTTGGCAACATTGACTGAGTACTCACAGCCACAAGCCAGAAAGGTGTCTTACTTATCCGAGAGGTTTGATGGATTTTAAGGTGGATAAAATGGAAAGCATTTCCTGTGGCACAGATGGGGTAGCCCAGCCAAGCTTTAGATTAATTAGGCTTTTTGATCACTCCTCATAACCTAAGAAGAGACGTCCTTCTGTAGACTGTCCCATCTCATTACACACAGGACAATAAAGAGCTAAATGTGTAAGGGTACTGGTTCCTGAAAAATTTGTAGGATTCTTCAGATACCTTCATGAATCAACCCTGACTTTCCTTCATATAATGTAGAAAAAAAAAGAAAGAAAAAATATGAATAAAATTTTTGATTTTTGCACCCTATATAATATAGTTCCAGAGATGATTTAGAGAAAACACAGTTGTATTGTCATTGAGAAACACACACACACACACACACACACACACACACACACACACACACACACAGGTCTTCATCAAGAAAGCTGATTCTCCAAAAAAGAAATTTTATTTTAAAACACTTTAGCTCTTCAGACCAGAAAATTAATAATTCCTAGACCTGACCCATTTTTATAGCTTCCAAAAAGTAAAAGAAAGAGTTACTTAAATTTTGTGTGAATCTATTTATCTCTTCAAATATGTCAAAGCAATTTGACACAAGGGTAGAAAGGGAGGTGTTTATGTCTCTTGTTTGATTCCTTCTGTTTCTGCAGGGAAAGCAGTAAAGAAAAAGGACCCAATGTTCTTTGGGGTTGTGTTGCCATTTTCTATACCATCTGCTTTGCTTCATAGTGACGTGTAGTAATTCATAGTTGCTTTCATGAATCCACATCCTCTGTCACAATGGAGTAAATATATTAGGTCTGAATATCTTTGCTCACCAAATTATTTAGCTCCATTTCTCAGTCAGGAAATATAAAGCAGGTAGAGCTGACCTTCATTTATACACCCCTCTTCAAGCCCTTTTTGCTTTATTTCTTAGGGGAGACTTGTGTAAAAGAGAAACAACCTAGTTCCTCCTCATCTTTTGGATAGCCACAGTGCTCACTTAGTAATTACAGGAATAGAATGGCTTGGTTTGGCCAGGTCATGTTATCTGCCTAATGTGTTTCATTCCTTCAAACACAGACTGAGAGGGAAGGGAGTTTCATAATTTAAATACCATCAATGGGAATGGTCTCATTTTGCCTAAATGGGAGCTAATCTCCTTGGATAGTATGTGCATTGTAGTAACCTTTTAAGTTCTGCTTGGTTACTAAAAGAGTGTCAGATACATCAGCCTATGGGATTACACTGCCAAAAGCTATAGTGCCACAGACCTCAGTCACTCTTTGGCAAACTGAATTAGCCTGGACCCTCCTTCTACCTCAACTGAGAAGCCCAAACTGATATGTGTCCTAGATGAAATGGAGGCTCCAGACACTGATCTGATAAAAAAAAAAAGGTTTGGCAGGGAAGAAGTAGCAAAATCATTTCTCAATGACTGTCCTTTACTCATTTGTGCACTTGGGACACCTGATAAGTAAACTACCCAAGACCCCTTCCCTCATGAATGAAGGGTAGACGAGCTCCCCTCTAAGCATTGGAATCATGTCTTCATTTCTTTCAAGAAAACATGTCAAGGAGAAAATAGAATTAAATATGACACGTGACTGTCTGGCTCTTTCCTTAAGAATGCCGTGTGGAATTTTGTGCCTTACACAAAACCTGAAACTTAGAAGCCAAGTTCGTGCAGCTGCAGGGAGCACTGCACTCTTCGGGTGCTCCGTGTAGCGACTTAGCCTGTGTTTTGCATTGCCTTGTCTGAATCTATGCCTTTATCATTTCTTAACAGATTTGGGGCTTTTCTTTCTATACTGCTAAGCATGGAAATGTGTGCGATTATGAGATGAACTTTCTAAGTAGTAAGCCTGTGCCACAAAGTACACATGACACAGGCACAGAGCCCAGGGATAGTACTCTTTCCTGAGCCGCTCACACAGGCCCTTATTCCATGGCTTTGTCACAGGCTTTCTTCCTTCTGTGCCACCACCTTTGAGAAAAATGATTGCACCTTCTCCAACTCTGCCTTTTTAACAGCTTCAGTTGAGTTGGCAAGACTTTCCCAGCTCTGAATATAGCCATTTGCCGACTCCGGCCTCTGCGAGACTGATTTCAAATCTGTGATCTTCTGTTCAGCGTACACATCAGCAAAGTGAGAAGATGGGTGCTAAATATAGGCTCTATTAACTTTACTTTTAGATGTACTGCCTTCAAAGAGTGCCTATTCTGAGAAACGTAAACGTTATTCCTACATATGTATGTACACACGGTACCCGGACTCTTACTGTTCAGCCTTCAAAAACACCATCAGCAGGGGTAGGTGCTGAGATAGGGAAGCATCGCCAAATCAAAGAAGGTGGCTCATTTCCAATCTCCCCTTCAGTGGCTACCATGAAATGGACTAAAACAAGAATCTCCAGCACTTCCTGCTGACACAGCCACTTTGCATTTATATCCCAGGAATAGTGGCAAATTGCTAAGGAACTTGTATTTCACGGAAATAATACAACCATGAACATTTCATCAGGGGACAAAAGGGCAATTAATATGTGTCGCGTGTATTTTATAAACTAAGTATTGCTAGGTTTTGAGTGTCAGCAGGTTTATATTATCTTACAGGTTAATCTAGAGGAAACTAATGTCTTAGCTATAGGGAATGTAGGCTCAGGGGGCCAGGCATCCCTGCCAAATCCTTGAAGCATTTTTTTACTCCAGCTCCTAAGAATACCAGTCCATGCTATTTGAGGGCTTTTGTTCCTGGCACTCTCTCTGTCAGTGACAGAGGAACTCTAGGCATTTTTGAGGAGACAGCAGCATAGCCTGGGAGGGTGAGTTGTTACCCAGTGGTAGTGCTAGGAGGTAAGCCAGGTAAATGTGCTGAGGTACATAGAGATACTGTATGATTGTACAAGGGTTGAAGGGAGGACATGATTCCAAAAAAGATTGTTCTCAATGTGTCGTCTGACTCAACCAGCTGGCAGATTACACTTGCCAAGTCGCTTCCTTTCCTTCTAAGTCATTTGGCTCCATATTCTCTTGAATATGCCTCTGAAGAAAGTAAGATGTGTCGTCCCATCCACTTAGCCTTTCTGAAAGGACATGAGAGATGTCCTCTTGGTCACAAAACTACCATGAAATGCCACCTCCCACTCAGTTGTATCAAATGCAAGTAGAGGGGACAAACTGTGGGAGACATATTTAATGCCATTGTGGTTGTCTGCCACTCTGCCTTCCACACACAAGCCAGCAGCCCACGAGAGATGAAGGAAAAGCACTGGTAGGTAGCTTCAGGGCTATGGCCGGACTTCCTTAGTAGCATCATGATTGGAGTGAGGTTGATTTTTCTTTTCAGAGGTGGGCAGTACTTTTCCCCTGTTTCTCCTGTTGCCAATCTCTATCTAATTTCAACACTAATCATTTTCTGCTGTTGACCTGATCAGATTTCAGTGCTAGAAAAGGATTCTAAAATTTGTGTGCTGTCCTTAAGTCTTTGGGATACACAGGTTCTCCTTGGGAACAAACAGAAAGAGAGAGTATGGCCTTGCTCTGAGTTTCAGTCTGGTGTCTTGTGGCTGTGAGAGATAGCTTGATATGAAAGCTAAGTCATGGTTAATGGGACAGGTCAAGGACAGGAGAGAAAAGCTATCAGACTTTCTCCATGCTAAGCATATCTACTGGGAGCAGGTACTTCCTCCTAGCTAACCAAGATCCCAGCCTCACCAGCAGCTCAATAGCATTTCCAACTTAGCAAAAACTACACAGATGCATGGAGGATATGACATTGTTCATCTGAGTGATACTGATAGAGCCATGGTATTTTCACAGTGTAAGCAAATTGCGTGTATTCGCTGCCTCATAAACCATCCCTGACATCCCACAGGAGCACACATAATCCCTTCTGAAAATCAGAAGTTGTATTACAAGAAAGTGATTTGGATAATTTCTTTTGTATTTACACATTATTCAATTATATTAAAACATGTTTTTATTTACATTCTATCAGTTTTGATTGTGTTTCCCCAGTGCTCAATGAGAATAAATATGAAAATCACATTCGTTTTTCTGTAAAAGAACTACTTTATATTTAGAAATCCAATAAACTTCTCATTCCACGTAACTTGCCTATGTGTGGAATTCTTTCAGAGTCAGATGATCTCTGTTTCCTTTTAAGTCCAGTTACTGTGATTCATTTTTTCACCAGTTGCTTTCCATATGGTCCTCTGAGACTGGGAATGCCTCTCAGAGTGAACTATGCCACAAGAGCATGAAACCCCCACTCCATCAACACAGATGAGCTCAACTTCTGACACGTTCTCAATCCACTTGAGCATCTTCTTTCTGGACTCTGCAAAAGTGTGTGTGTGTGTGTGTGTGTGTGTGTGTGTGTGTGTGTGAAATGTGTGTGCAATGTGTGTATGTGCACACACATGTCTTTATGTGTATGTGTGTGTGCACGTGGGTGTGTATGTGCAATGTGAGTATGTGTGTGTGGGTGTGGGGGGGACATACACATTTCTCTCTGTGTGTGAGTGTGTAAGAGTGCTTTTTTTTTTTTTTTTTGGTTTTTTGAGACAGGGTTTCTCTGTGTAGCCCTGGCTGTCCTGGAACTCACTCTGTAGACCAGGCTGGCCTCGAACTCAGAAATCCTCCTGCCTCTGCCTCCCAAGTGCTGGGATTAAAGGCGTGCGCCACCACCGCCCGGCCAAGAGTGGCCTTTTAATGCTAGATCCAGGTCCATTGAGGTGGGCCTGGTGGAATTCTACCCTCATTCAACAACTTACATTTTAACACTTTTTTTCCACTTGTTCTATGACTATTTCTCAAACACCACAATCACTCTTTTGCTTAGGCACTCTTGAGTAATTCAGGTATAATCCAAAATGGGGCTGAGTGGATGGATATATATATATATATATATATATCACTGGGAGAAAGGTGTGAATGAATCATTTAAAATTTAATAACCCAATCAAAAAATGGGGTATAGAACTAAACCGAGATTTCACAACTGAGGAATCTTGAATAGCTGAGAAGCACCTAAAGAAATGTTCAAAGTCCTTAGTGATCAGAGAAATGCAAATCAAAACGACCCTTAGATTCTACCTTACACCAAGCAGAATGGCAAAGATCAAAACCTCAGGTGAGAACACATGTTGGAGAGGATGTGGAGAAAGAGGAACACTCCTCCATTGCTGGTGGGATTGCAAACTGGTATATCCACTCTGGAAATCAATGTGGAGGTTCCTCAGAAAATTGTAAATAGTTCTACCTGAAGACCCAGCTTTACCATTCTTGGGAATATACCCAAAAGATGCCCCACCATGCCACAGGGGCATGTGTTCCACTAAGTTCATAGCAACCTTATTTGTGATAGCTAGAAGCTGGAAACAACCTAGATGTCCCAAGACAGAAGAATGGATACAGAAAATGTGGTTCATTTACACAATGGAATACTACTCAGTTATTAAGAACGAAGACATCCTGAGTTTTGTGGGCAAATGGATGGAACTAGAAAATATCATCCTGAATGAGGTAACTAAGACCCAAAAGGATGTGCATGGTATGTACTCACTAATAAGTGAGTATTAGCCCCTTCCCCCCCCCCAAAAAAAGTTCAGAGTATCCAAAATACAGTCCATAGAACTCCAAAAGGTCAACAAGCTGAAGTGCCCAAGTGAAGATGCTTCAGTTCCACTTGGGAGAGAGAAGAAAGCAATCACAAGTGAGGACCTGAGAGGGAAAGTGGATGGAGACTGGGGGGAGAAGGGAACTTGATCTGGTATTGGGTGAGGGAAAAGGACTGAATTCCTGAGGAGGTTGGGCGGACCCTCCAGAATACACCAGAGACCTGGGAGGTAAGAAACTCTCAGGACTCAAAGGGAAGGACCTTAGATGAAATGCCTGACAATAGGGAGAGGGAACTTATAGAGCCCACCTCCAGCAGGAAGACTGTATCAAATGAGGGAAAGGGGGTCCATTCCACAGTCACAGCTCTGAACTATAATGTTCCTGTCTAAAAGAATTACAGGGATGGAAATGGAGAGAAGCCTGAGGAAAAGAAGGTCCAGTGACAGGCCCAAAGTGGGATCTAGCTCAAGGGGCAGTCCCAAGGCCTGACACTATTACAGAGGCTATGGAGCACTCACAAAAAGGGACCTAGCATGACAGCACTCTGGACGACCCAACAAGCAGCTGAAAGAGTCAGATGCAGATATTTCCACCCAACCAATGGACAGAAGCAGCTGACCCCTGTGGTTGAACTAGGGAAGACTGAAAGAAGCTGAGGAGAAAGGCGATACTATAGGAGGACTAGCAATCTCAATTAATCTGGACTTATGAGATCCCTCAAATACTGGACCACCAAACAGGTAGCATATACCAGATGTAGGAGGCAGCCCCCAACACATATACAATAGAGGACTGTTGGGTCTGTGTTCATTCAGAGATGATGCACCTAACCCTCAAGAGACTGGAGGTCCCAGGGAGTTTATAGGTCAGGTGAGGTGGGTGGTGTGGACATCCATGTGGGGAAAGGGGCTGGGGATGAGGTATGGGATGTGGAACAGTTGGAGGGTGGACGGGGGTGGGGAATAAAATATGGAGTGTAAAAAATAATTGGTTAATTAATTAAAATTTCAAAAAAAATTTAAGGATTAAAATTTTTCATGACAAGAACAGACTGAAATGCTAGGCCTCACGTATAATATTAGAAGGGAAATTCTGGATTAAAGAGAAGGATAAACATATCCAAGATTCTACAGAGGAAAGATAAACAGTGCCAGAGCAGTTTGTCAAAAGAAGTCTAAGAAAATAACAGGAAATAAACAAAATGGTGGGAATTAATGCACATCAAAAATAACTCTGAATACTGTAAGTTGTATCTGAATATTAAATTCAAAATCTGAATATTGAAAGTTGTAATGGTATCAACTTCCCAATAAGAAGGCACACACTACCAGATTGTATTAGAAAATGAGTTCCAAATTTTTGCTACTTCCAAGATATATCTTACCATCAAAGATAGATCCCATCTGTCTTTAAAAGAGCAAAGTGGTACTTCAAGCAAATAGCACTAGAAAACAAGTTGGCCTACCTATTCTTATACATTAAATATATTAAATAGAATACATTATATAATATATATTTAAAAATAAACTTCAAATGAAAAATAATGAGAACTAAAGATCACTTTATATTCATTAAGAGATCATCAAGTTGATGTTACAATTCTAAATATATATGTGCCAAACACAAGTGAACCCAATTTCTTAAAACACATCTACTATATATGAAGGCAGAGATTAACCCCAACACACTGATAGAGATTTCAACAACCCACTCTCAACAATAGAGAGCTCATCACAACAGAAAGTAAGCAGAAACACTGGAGTTAAAAGACTACATAACAAATGAACCTAGCATGTCTCTATAGAACATTTCATCAAAACAATAAAAATATACTTTCTCCAAAATATATTACATACTCAGTGTATGTATGACACAAAGCAAATCTCAATGAATATATAAGAATATTGAAATGGCATCCTATATTCTCTAATCACAGCAGAATAAAACTAGGTATCAATAGCAACAGAAACTATAGAATGCATATAAAACATGGAAATTAAACACATTATTGAATAATGGGTGGGTTGCTGAAAATTAAGAAGGAATATTTTTTACTTTAGAATTGAATAAAAATGAAAGCACAATATACCAAACTCTATAAGACACAATGAAGGTAGCCCTAAGAGAGAATTTTATGGCACTAATGTCTTTGTAAAAAATTAAAGAGATTTCAAATAAATAATGATGGCCCTTAGAAAAACAAGAACAATCTTAACCCAAAAACAGTAGATGAGAAGAAGCAGTTCAGATCAAGACAAAAATTAGTGAACTCAAAGTGAACAAAATAAAACAAAGAATCAATGAAATGGAGGATTCATTTTATGGAAAAATAAGATTAACAATCCACTGTCCAAATTATACAAAGGAAAGAAAATAGGCAAATTAATAAAATTAGACCTATAAAGGCATTTACAATATATTCCAGTGATACTGGGATTACAATGAGATATTCTTTAAAACCTATATTACATGAAATTAGAAAACCTGAAATTTCTAGATACGCATGACTTACCAAAATGAAACCATATACAACAAATAATTTAAAGAGATCTATAATCAGCAATAAGATGGAAGCAATAATAAACTATCTCCCAACTAAGAAAAGTCCAGAACCAGGTGAATTAACTGTAAAATTTTACAAGACTTTTAAAGAATAAACACCAATTACCAAAACTTCCCAAATTATTCCTTAAAATAGAAAAGGAAGAATGGTTTAAAGCATTTTAGGACGCTTATGTTACCTTGATACCAAAATTAGATGCACACAAACACACACACACACACACACACACACACACACACACACACACTCCTCTCTGATAAATATAAAAACAGAAATCTCAATAAAACCTGGCAAACTAACTTCAAAATTATTTTCAAAACTTGATTATTTATCATAATCAAGTTGGTGTCATCCAAGAGGTACAGGAATCATTCAATATACATAAATTAATTAATGTAGTGTGTCACATTACATTATGTATAATGTATAATTAATTACATTAATATAATGTATAAATGGGCTCTGTCATAGAAGTCACATGATTATCTCAATAGCTCCAGAAAAAGCTTTTGACAGAATGCAACAAACCCTTCATGATAAAAATCACGGAGAATCTAGAGATAGGAACACACCACATACCATACCATACTAAAGGCTATATACGACAAATACATAGGCAACAACATGCTAAACAGAGAAAAACTCAAAGCATCCCACTAAGATTAGTAACAAGACAAGGATGCCTACTCACTCCTCTCCTACTCAATATAGTCCTTGAGTTCTTAGAGATCAATACCCAAAGAAAATGAATGGGATACAAATAAGAAATCAAATACAGATGAAATGATTCTATAGATAAAAGACTCTGGTGACCCCACGTGACAATAAACAAAATACACACACACACACACACACACACACACACACACTTCCTATATACCAAGGTCAAACATACCGAAAAAGAAACCAGGGAAGCAGTCCCATCCACAATAACCACATTAAATAAATCAGTAAATGAAATTTGAGAAGAAGCCTAGCCAAAGATAAGAAAGACCTCTACAATAAAAAACTTTAAGAGAAGAATTTAAAAACAACACTAGAAAATGGAAAGACCTCCCATGTTCATGGCCTGGAAGAATTAATATTGTGAAAATGTCCGTCCTACCAAAAAGTAATCAATATTCAATGAAATGCCAATCAAAATTCCAGCAACATTCTTTACTGGTCAAAAAATATTACATTAATATGAAGCACAGAAAACAAGAGGAGACAAAGGAATCTAAAACAAAAAAGAATGTTGCAGGAGGCATCGCCATTCTTGAGATCAAGTTATACTATAGAGCCATAGTATTAAAAACAGCATAGCACTGGCACAAAGCAGACTCAAAGACCGATGGAATTGAGTAGAGGACACACACACACACACACACACACACACACACACACACACACTGTTAGTAGAAGCAGCAAATTTGAAGATCACTCTAAAGTTTTCTATAAAACCTAGAAAAAAGTATAATATGACCCAGTTATACCATTTCTGGGAATATACCCAAAGGGTTCTACATACCACAGAGATAACCACATGTCCATATTAGTTGCTGCTCTATTCACAATAGCTAGCAAGTGTAAGCAGCTAAGATGTTCATCAGCTGGTGAACAGACAATGAAAATGTGAAGCACACATACAATCTAACTGTAAAGAAAAACAAAATTATCAGTTAAATGGATGAAACTAGAAAAAAAATGCTGAGAGGGGTAAGATAGACCCAGAGGAATGAACACAGCATCTCTCTTACACTGATCTAAGAGTGGTAATCAACCACTTTCTGGTTGGGTGTGATAAAACAAAGCATTGTGAAACACTATCTTCTAGAGTAACACAACCATTGCAAGCATGAGAATACCTGCAGTGGGCCCACCCAAAACTGAAAAGCTGTGACTGTGTGAGGAGCTCATAGGGCCTACCTTTCACTGCTGAACTATTTATTGGCTGTGAATAGATTCTGTAAGAGGAAGAGTTGTTGACTTCAGCCGTGTGCCCCCTGCTGAGCCCACCAGGCCTTAACAAATAGCCCCAAATCCATGTTCACACAAGTGGTCCTGATTGATTTCAGAGTCACAAAACAAAGCTAGTCAATGTGAAAGTGAGTGAGGGAAGAGGGATTGGGATAGAAAGAGATAGTAGGGAAATGGATGGAACTAGAAAATTTCATCCTAAGTGAGGTAACCCAGTCACAAAAAACACACATATGGTATGCACTCACTGATAAGTGGATACTAGGCAAAAAGTTCAGAATACCCATGATAAAACTCACAGACCATGTGAAGCTCAACAAGAAGGAAGACCAAAGTGTTGCTGTTTCAGTTCTTCTTAGAAGGGGGAACAAAATGCTAACAGGAAGTAGAGGGAGGGAAGGACTTGGGAGGAAGAGGGAAAGAAAGAGGGGCAGGATCAGGTATGGGAGGAGGCTAGGATGATATATAGAACATCAGAAAACTGAACAGAGGTGTGTAGCGATGGTAGCCAACAGAACGTCCCAGATGCCAGGAATGCAAGAAGCTCCCAGGACTTCACGGGGATGAGATTGTCTGAAACGCCCAACAAAGGGGAAGGAGAACCTGTAGAGATCATATCCAGAGGTTAGGCAAGGCCCCCAGTTGAGGGATGGGGCCACCCACTCATCTCCAAATTCTTATCCCAGAATTGCCCCTGTCTAAAAGAAATATGACAAAGTGTGGAACAGATTCTGAAGGAAAAGCCATACAGAGACTGCCGCACCTGGGGATCCATTCCATGTACAGACACCAAACCCAGACACTATGGCAGATGCCAAGAAGTGCTTGCTGTCAGGAACCTGATATAGCTGTCTCCTGAGAGGCTCTGTTTGCAGCCAACCATTGCACTTAGCACAGGGTCCCCAATGGAGGAGTTAGGGAAAGGACTGAAGAAGCTGAAGGAGTTTCCAACTGCATAGGAAGAACAACAATATCAACCAACCAGACCCCCCAGAGCATTACATGAATTTGTGAAATTATGAAGGAAAACTTAATTAGAAATTTTAAAAATTTTTGGGATCCTTTTTTCAAGAATCTCATAACTGAATACGAGGTCAACAGACATCAAAATGTGTGGCTGTTAGTTCAAAAGGCTTCTAGAAGGACATAATTATTCACTGGTTAAACAAGAAAGCAAAGTGGGAATAAGCAAGCTTCTCATTCATCTTAGGTTAGCAGAAGAATTAAAAAAAAATCCCAAAATATAAGAAGGGAGATAAAACTATAGAAGAACTAAAAGCACTATAGAAAAGGGGATCTATAAAATAAATCTGAATTTGGTACTTTCAAAGAGTAATTACAAGTGTCAGGAAATGCTGATCAAGGAAAAAAACTTTAAAGAAAGCATAAATAAACAATATTTACTTGCAGATACAGCAACTGAAAGAGGAGAATATCATGAGCAGTTTAATAACAGATAAAACAAAAATCCTAGGAAACTAAGCAAAAAATGAGCCAGAAATAAAGGACATGGAGCATTCATTAGAATTCAATGAATTGTATTAGTAGTTTAAAATCTTCTCAAAAGTAGGCCCAACTGGATGGCACAGCAGGTCGAAGTGCTTGCTGGGTAACCCTGCCAACCTCAGTTCCATCCCAGAACCCACGGTGCAGGGATACAACGAAATCCTGAGGGTCCTCTGTCTTCCACATGTGCTCCATGATAAAGCATGAACCAGTACTGTGCCTGCATAGCACTTGACCTCTAGGCTCCCTTGAGGTCCCACAGTGGGTGCTCTAGCCTAGTGTGACTAACCCCTCCTGCACTGCACTAACCACTAGGCTCCATAACACCTCTTTTCCTGCACTCACCCACAGCTCCCTTTGTGCAACCCTGTCACCCTACTCTTTACCCAAACATCCCAGGTTCACCACCAGGATCTAGCCTAGAGAACACCCTGACTTCCTCATCCATACATTTCCTCAGTCTAACATACTTAGCCTGGGCCTCACAACCAGTGTATAAGCATAGGCTGGCCTTCCCAGCTCTCAATGCAAAAGAGCTCTAGACTCTTTTTGATGTGGTAGATTGATCTACCACATCAATCCATGAAACCCTAGGACTCTCTCACATCATATCCAACCTTTCCACTCAGGCCTATGTATCCCCACACTCTAGCTTGGAGCAGGAAGCACATCCTGTATACCAGTTCAGTCACATCTGTCCACCGGACTTCATTTTACACATGACAGTCCCAACCTAGACCACCCACCTTCTCAATGTCTTCTCTTCTTGACCAGCCTGTTTTATCCATAAAAAACACAAAACTTACAAAGAAAGTCCACATGCCCAGATTTCATTGCAAGAAAAACACCGATAAGAAATACCAACCCAGTTTCTTCTCTTCAAAACCTACCAGTTTTGGCATGGAAATGCTTGTCACTGAGAATTACCTAAATGAACTCCAAGTTTAAAAGAACAATCATAAACCTCAGAGAATTCAAGTAATTTCAGGAAGACAAAAAGAAATAACTCAGTGAAATCAAGGGAAAAGAATGTAAGGAGAGTAAGCACCCAAGACATAGCCAAGAAAACACAAATAGATAGCTGATAGAAAGATGGAAGCAACCCAAGGCTTGATAATGGAATTCATCCAGGAGATAGGAATTGGGGAAGTTTCAAGCTGAAATGAAGACACATTTGGAAAACTCAATAGCCCAACTAGAAAACTAGAAGACTAGGTAGAATGGATCAAGTAGAAAACAGATTATCAGATTAAAAGATAAAACAGAGTATCTTAGATCTCATCAGTGGTTCTCAACTTGTGGGTCATGACCCATTTGGAGTTGAATGTGCCTTTCACAGTGGGTGTGTATCAGATATCATGCATATCAGATATTTACATACATTACAATTCATAATATTAGCAAAATTACAGTTATAAAGTAACAACAAAAATAATTTTATGATTGAGGTCACCACAACAGAAGGAACTTAGCATTAGGAAGAGTGAGAACCACAGATCTAGACCAAATATGCAAGGAACAAGAAAAATTAAAACAAAGAAGCATATAAACAAACAAAAAATAACACAGGAAAGAAAGACAGAAGAAATGTGGAGCACCGTTTAAAAAACTTCAAATTATAAATATTCACAAAAGAGAAGAATCCCAAGTTAATGGCATAGACCAGATTTTCAACAAGATCATAGAAGAAAACTTCCCCAAACTAAGGAAAGACACACCCACACAAATACAAGAAATACAGAGCACCAAGTAGACACCACCAGAAAAGAAAATGATCTTGAAATATTATAATTAAAATACTAAGTATATATATAAAATGAAAGAGTATTAAAAACTCAAGTCACATGTAAAGGAAAAACAATCAGAATAACAGCTTACTCCTTAATTTTGAAAGCCAGAAGAACCTGGAATAAGTTCCAACAGAGTATGAGGGTCGACATAGACTAATATGCCCAGAAAAACTATTCCATATAATTAAAGGAGAAAGAAAAAATTTACCATAGTATAATCAGACATATCTATCTGTTACCTACAGTAGCACATCTTATATTTAAAGAAAGTCATCACCTTAGAATAAATGTTGGACAAAAGAATTCCATTAAATGGGGACCATAAGATTTCACTAACATGACTGTCAAAACTGAGTCGGGGGAAGCCCACAAGGCCTCAACCCTACACAAAGAACTATTAGCAACTGAGGAAAGCTGGGAAGAGGTGAGGTGGCTGTCCTCAAAAAAGAACACACCAATTCAACTCTGAACTAAATAGTGTAAACTAAATCAGTGTAAAACTGAAAGGGGCACAAATAAACTATAGAAGAGTGGAATGTATAAAACTAAACTAACTCATCATTATGAGTATTAAGTGTATATAAAAATTATTTAGAGGAGATTATCAAGTTTACTATATACAATATATATGAAATAATCCATGCCAGTATGTAGGCAATACAATATATGTCAGTGTGGGCAAAACAAGTACAGACTTTGCTATGTATTTTGAAATAACCATATACAATAGAAACAAAAATGTGAATTGAAGTATCTATGAATATAATTTTTAAAATGGAGAAGATACCAATGGAGAAAAATCATAAAACGACACTAAAATGTATTAAAGTCACAAGTGGCTCTGTGCATCCTGTTCAAAGACAGGCAAATGCTACCACGGTAGTATAGTTTTCACTAAATGACCCATAATGAGTCTCACAAGAAGGTTCCATGAGCTTTCACAAGCTAATACTGAAACTGCCATGAGGGATAATTTTCATTGTCAAATGAGACTTTCTAGAAAGCTATAGTCATTAAGAGAGAGCCTTGCTTTTATTAAAACAGACAGATGTTAGAAGTGACCACAACTGAAAAATTTGAACTATAGTCATCTGTCTCTAGTAATCTGATAAATCACCGGGAAGTTATTGCTGGACACTGGAAAGGTAGGCACTGAGAGTGTCTATGTGGGAACAAACATACACAAAGCTTCACATGTTTATACAAATCTAAGATTCGGCTTAAAAATCATTATGATCTTCAGGTTCCAAAGGATTTCTTACATAAAATATAAATTATAAAAGCTGTAAATGAAAGAATGTATGTTTAAGCTCTATTAACAGTAAGCAGTTTAGTTAATGAAAAGAGTAACTTCTAGGGAAAAGCACTTTGCTAGACATAAAACTGTCAGAAAATTAATAAATTCCCAAGGCAAAGAAAATCAATAAAGTAGTAGCCATGAGGACTTTGTGGGAGATGCAGCATACATCAACAACTGAGAGAGGGGGAAAGATGGAGTTAGTCTTAGAGAAATGAAAAGTAAAACTAATAGGAATTGTGGAAATAGGGAGGACTTGAGGGGTAAGTTGGATCCACATGTGTTATCGGCATGTAAAAATAATAAAATATTTAACAAAAATGAAGTAAAATAAAGAAACAAAAACCTAAATTGCTATTTTATTGTAACTAGATTCAGAGGGAAACAAATTTATCTCATTATTTGAGGGTTTTGTTCCCTCTTTATTTCTTATGAATACTTATTTATCCGGATTTTGTCTAGTTCGAAATTATGCAGACCTTGTGTGTGCTATCACAGTTTCCTTGAATTCATGTGTGCATCAGTCCTGTTTTATCTGGAAGACAGTTTCCTTGGAGTCATCCACCAACTCGGGCTCTTACAGTCTTCCAGGCTCCCCTTCTGCACTGATTCCTGATCCCTGAGGGGAGGAGCTTGATGAAAATGTCCCATTTAGAGTTGGGTGCTCCCTTTTAGAGTGGAGTGTTCTGCAGGCTCTCACTTCACATTGCCAAGTTGTGCATCTCTACATTACTTAACATCCACTGAAAGAAGAAGTTCTCTGCTGAGGGCTGAGTAATACAATGATCTATGAGTATAACAATATGTCATTAGGAATCATTTTATTTTTATGTTAACCCAGCGGAAGAAAAGTAATAACTTTCCACCTGTGAGTTTTCTATTCTCAGGTTCTTAGATATGTTAACAGTGTCAGAAATGGATTACACACATGGACAGTTCCTTAAATCAAATTGGTAAGTGGCTGGTTACTCTGGTGGTTTGAATTAGAATGACTTCCATAGGCTCATATATTTGAATACTTAGTCCCTAGTTAGTGGAAGAGTTTGGGAAGGATTAGGAGGTGTGGCTTTGCTGGAGTAGGCAAGTCACTTGGGGTGGGCTATGAGGGTTCAAGGACTCAGTGGCATTCCCAGTTTGATTGCTCGTCTCCTACTTGGGGATCAAAATATGAGATCTTATTCGTTTTTGCCACCATACCTCTCCTCTGCTATCATGGCTGGTAATCTTCTAAAACCATTTAATTAATCCCAATCAAATACATTGTTTTATAAGTTTACCTGGTGCTGGTATGTTGTCACAGCAATAACAAAGTAAGAAGGATACCTTCTTAACACTTGTGGCAGTGTTGCACCAGTGCAGGCAGGTCACTGTTGTCACAGAGTTTATAAACTAGGCAAGAATTGCAATGATTTTTGACCTCCTGTAGATTGTATCTTCCAGCAGAATGAATGCTAGTCAGTAGGGGGAAAACTTTCAGTTGAGTACTTGATTTCTCTATGTAGGACATAAAATTGGTGATCTTTCCATTAGTTTGTGGAAGATAACTAATTATATTGGTAGTAGCCTATAATGTTTTAGGAGGGCACCTATGGGACTACGTTGGCCAATGACTCAAAAACGAAATAAATTCCTGGTCTTGGGATTTGATTTTGTTTGTTTATTTGTTTGTTTGTTTTATAACATATGATACTTAGTTGGGGTATTGTCTCCCATCCAATATACTAGTTCTATTTAAAATCCTTCTATAGATATATATATTTATATATACTTTAGGAAGATTTTGTAATAGTAAGTTTCCATACAAATCATTTCAGAAGACCTTAAATGTTAGTTATCTCTCCCCATATGCCCTGTTCTCCCCAGCTCTCTCATTCCCCTCCCATTTATTCTCCATATTTCAATTTCCTCATTATTTCACTATATTATAATTTCTCCTTCCTCTGTCCCCTCTTCCTACTCCTTCACTCTACCTCCTGGTCCTGAGTGAGGTAACCTAGATCCTGAAAGATAAACTCTATATTATACTTTTCTCTTACATGGGGATATTAGTGTTTAAGCTTTAAATATATGTGTTTCATTTAGAATAGTCACAGAAGTTAGGTAGGAGATATATCTATCTATATCGATATATATATGTGTGTGTATATGTATATATATATACACACACACATATATATATATTAATTTTCCCACAAGCAACTTCTTTTGTAAATTAGAGTAAGAACAGTTGGAAAATGAACAAAACTTTCTATGTGGGCCATAAAATTCTCTATTTCTATGCTCCTTGGCCTATGGCAAATTCTGTAAGAATTCCAGCCTGGAATGTCCAAGGCACAAATTAAACACCACTGTACTCCCATTCTTTATACCTCATCCCTGTGTGTGTGTGTGTGATGTGTGTGTGTGTGTGTCTGTCTGTCTGTCTGTCTCTTCCTTCTTCCCTCTTTTCTTCTTCTTTTTTCTTTTTTCTATTACATAATTCTTTATTTACATTTCAAATGATTTCCCCTTTCCTGGATTACCCCTCCCTGAAAGTCCCATAAGTCCTCTTCCCTCCCGCTATTTCCCAAACAACCCCTTCCCGCTTCCCAGTCCTGATATTCCCCTACACTGCTGCATTGAGCATTTCCAGGGCCAGGGGCCTCTCCTTCCTACTTCTTGGGCATCATTTGATATGTGAATTGTTTCTTGGGTATTCCGAGCTTCTGGGCTTATCAATGAGTGCATACCATGTGTGTTCTATTGTGATTGGGTCAACTCACTCAGGATGGCATTCTCCAGTTCCACCCACTTGCCTAAGAATTTCATGAATTCATTGTTTTTAATAGCTGAGTAGTATTCCATAGTGTAAATATACCACATTTTCTGTATCCATTCCTCTGTTGAGGGACATCTGGGTTCTTTCCAGCTTCTGGATATTATAAATAAGGCTGCTATGAACATAGTGGAGCATGTGTCCTTATTACATGCTGGAGAATCCTCTGGGTATATGCCCAGAAGTGGTATAGCAGGGTCCTCTGAGAGTATTATGTCCAGTTTTCTGAGGAACTGCCAGACTGATTTCCAGAGTGATTGTACCAGCTTGCCATCACAATAGCAGTGGAGGAGTGTTCCTCTTTCTCCACATTCTCGCCAGCACCTGCTGTCTCCTGAGTTTTTGATCTTAGCCATTCTGATTGGTGTGAGTTGAAATCTCAGGGTTGTTTTGATTTGCATTTCCCTGATGACTAAGGATGTTGAACATTTCTTTAGGTGCTTCTCAGTCATTCAATATTTTTCAGGTGAAAATTCTTTGTTTAGCTCTGTACCCCATTTTTTAATAGACTCTCTGGAGTCTACCTAATTCCGTTCTTTGTATATCTTAGATATTAGCCCTCTGTCAGATGTAAGGTTGGTAAAGATCTTCTCCCAATTTGTTGGTTGCTGCCTTGTCCTTTTGACAGTGTCCTTTGCCTTACAGAAACTTTGTAAATTTATGAGGTCCCATTTGTCAATTCTTGATCTTAAAGGATAAGCTATTGGTGTTCTGTTCAGAAAATGTTCCCCTGTGCCCAAGTGCTCAAGGCTCTTCCCCAGTTTCTTTTCTACTAATTTCAGTGTGTCTGGTTTTATATGGAGGTCCTTGATCCACTTGGACTTCAGCTTTGTACAAGGAGATAAGAATGGATTGATTTGCATTCTTCTGCATGTTAGTAGCCAGTTAAAGGAGCACCATATGTAGAAAATGCTGCCTTTTTTCCATTGGATGGTTTTAGCTCCTTTTTCAAAGATCAAGTGACTATAGGTGTGTGGGTTCATTTCTGGGTCTCCAATTCTATTCCATTGATCTACCTGCCTGTCACTGTAACAATACCATGCAGTTTTTAACACTATTGCTCTGTAGTACTGCTTGAGATCAGGGATACTGATTCCCCCAGAAGTTTTTTTACTGTTGAGAATAGTTTTAGCTATGCTGGGTTTTCTGTTATTCCAGATGAATTTGAGAAGTGCTCTTTCTAACTCAATGAAGAATTGAGTTGGGATTTTGATGGGAATTGCATTGAATCTGTATATTGCTTTTGACAAGATGGCCATTTTTACTATATAAATCCTGAAAATCCACGAGCATTTTCCATCTTCTGAGGTCTTCTTCAATTTCTTTCTTCAGAGACTTGAAGTTCCTGTCATGCAGATTGTTCACTTGTTTGGTTAGAGTCACACCAAGATACTTTATTTTGTTTGTGGCTATTGTGAAAGGTGTCATTTTCCTAATTTCTTTCTCTGCCTGTTTATGCTTTGAGTATAGGATGGTTACTGGTTTGCTTGAGTTAATTTTATATCTGGCCACTTTTTTGAAGTTGTTTATTAACTGTAGGAGTTCTCTGGTGGAACTTTTTTGGGTCGCTTAAGTATACTATCATATCACCTGCAAGTAGTGATAGTTTGACTTCTTTCCAATGTGAATCCTTTAGACCTCCTTTTCTTGTCTATTTGCTCTAGCTAGTACTTGAAGTACTATATTGAATAAATATGGAGAGAGAGGGCAGCCTTGTCTAGTTCCTGATTTTAGTGGGATTGCTTCAAGTTTCTCTCCATTTAATTTGATGTTGGCTCCTGGTTTACTGTATATTGCTTTTACTATGTTTGGGTATGGACCTTGAATTCCTGTTCTTTCCAAGACCTTTAACATGAAAGGATGCTGAATTTTGACAATTGCTTTTTCAGCATCCAGTGAAATGACCATGCGTTTTTTTTTTTCTTTGAGTTTGTTTATGTTGTGGATTACATTGATGGATTTCCTTATATTGAACCATCCCTGCATTCCTGGGATGAAGCCTACTTGATCATGGTGAATGATCATTTTGATGTGTTCTTGGATTCAGTTGGCAAGAATTTTATTGAGTATTTTTGCATTAATATTCATAAGGGAAATTGATCTAAAGTTCTCTTTCTTTGTTGGATCTTTGTGTGGTTTTGGTATCAGTGAAATTGTGGCTTCATAGAATGAGTTGGGTAGTGTTCCTTCTATTTCTATTTTGTGGACTAGTTTGAAGAATATTGGTGTTAGGTCTTCTTTGAAGGTCTGATAGAATTCTGCACTAAAACCATCAGGTCCTCTGCTTTTTTTGTTTGGGAGACTGTCAATGAGCACTTCTATTTCTTTAGGTGTTATGGGACCATTTAGATGGTCTATCTGATCCTGATTAAACTTTGGTAGTTGGTTAGGATATGTCTAGGAAATTGTCCATTTCCTCCAGATTTTCCAGTTGTGTTGAGTATAGGCTTTTGTAGTAGGATCTGATGATTTTTTTTTAATTTCCTCAATTTCTGTTGTTATCTCTCCCTTTTCATTTCTGATTTTGTTAATTTGGATACTGTCTCTGTATCCTCTAGTTAGTCTGGCTAAAGGTTTATCTATCGTGTTGATTTTTTCAAAGAACCAGGTCCTGGTTTTGTTGATTTCTTGTATAGTTCTAAAGCTTTCAGGTATGCTGTTAAGCTGCTAGTGTATGCTATGTCCAGCTTCTTTTTGGAGTCACTCAGAGCTATGAGTTTTCCTCTTAGCACTGCTTTCATTGTGTCCCATAAATTTGGGTATGTTGTGCCATCATTTTCATTAAATTCTAAAAAGGTTTTGATTTCTTTCCTTATTTCTTCCTGGACCAATGTATCATTGAGTAGAACATTGTTCAGCTTCCATGAGTATGTGGGCTTTCTGTTGTTTTTGTTGCCATTGAAGACTACCCTTAGTCCATAGTGGTCTGATAGGAGGCATGGGATTAATTCGATCTTCTTATATCTGTTGAGTTTTGTTTTGTTTTATATCTGTTGAGTTTTGTTTTGTTGAGTTTTGTTATGCTCGTTTTTAGAGAAGGTACCATGAAGTTCTGAGAAGAAGGTATATTCTTTTGATTTAGGATGAAATGTTTTTTAGATATATATTAAATCTATTTGGTCCAAAACTTCTTTTAGTTTCATTGTGTCTCTGTTTAGTTTGTGTTTCCCTGATCTGTCCATTGAGAAGAGTGGGGTGTTGAAGTCACCCACAATTATTGTATGGGGTGCTATGTGTGCTTCAAGTTTTAGTAAAGTTTCTTTTACTAATGAGGGTGCCCTTGCATTTGGAGAATAGATGTTCAGAATTGAAAGTTCTTCCTCATAGATTTTCCTTTAATGAATATAGTGTCCTTCTGTGTCTTTTTTGATGACTTTTGGTTGAAAGTCTATTTTACTGGATATTAAAATGGCTACTTGAGCTTGTTTCTGGGACCATTTTCTTGGAAAACTGTTTTCCAGGCTTTTACTCTGAGGTAGTGTTTGTCTTCGACACTGAGATGCGTTCCTGTATGCAGCAAAAGTTGGGTCCTGTTTACATATCCAGTCTGTTAGTCTATATCGTTCTATTGGGGAATTGAGTCCATTGATGTTAAGAGATATTAAAGAAAAGTGATTGCTGATTCCTGCTATTTTTGATGTAATTTTTATGTTTGTGTGGTCATCTTCTTTTGGGTTTGTTGAAAGATTAATTTCTTGTTTTTTCTAATGTGTAGTTTCTCTCCTTTTGTTGGTGTTTCCTATTCATTATTCTTTGAAGGACTGGATTTGTGGAAAGATACTGTGTTTTTGTCATGAAATACCTTGGTTTTTCTATCTACGGTAATTGAGAGATTTGCTGGATATTGCTGTCTGGGTTGGCATTTGCGTTCCCTTAGGGTCTGTATGACATCTGCCCAGGCTCTTCTGGCTTTCATAGTCTCTGGTGAGAAGTCCGGTGTAATTCTGATAGGGTCTACCTTTATATATTTCTTGACCTTTTTCCCTTACTGCTTTCAATATTTTTTCTTTGTTTAGTACATTTAGTGTTTTAATTATTATGTGACAGGAGGAATTTCTTTTCTGGTCAAATCTATCTGGGGTTCTGTAGGCTTCTTGTATGTTCATGGGCAGCTCTTTCTTTAGCTTTGGGAAGTTTTCTTCTATAATTTTCTTGAAGACATTTACTGGTCCTTTAAATTGGAAATCTTCACTCTCTTCTATATGTATAATCCTTAGATTTGGTCTTCTCATTTTGTCCTGGATTTTCTGGATGTTTTGGGTCAGGAGCTTTTTGCATTTTTCATTTTCTTTGACTGTTGTATCAATACTTTCTATGGTATCTTCTGCATCTGAGATTCTCTCTTCTATCTCTTGTATTCTGTTGTTGATGCTTGGATCCATGACTCCTGACTTCTTTCCTAGGTTTTCTATGTCCAGAGTTGTTTCCCTTTGTGATTTCTTTATTGTTTCTACCTCCATCTTTAGATCCTGGATGGTTTTGTTCAATTCCTTCACCTGTTTTGTTGTTTTCCCTTAGTGCTTCAAGGGCTTCTCCCTGTTTACTTGTGTTCTCTTGTATTTCTTTAAGGGAGTTATTTATGTCCTTCTTGAAGCCCTCCATCAGCATCATGAGCTGTTATTTTAAATCCAAATCTTGCTTTTCTGGTGTGTTGGTGTATCCAGGACTAGCTGTTGTGGGAGAATAGGGTTCGGATGGAGCCATATTGCCTAGATTTCTGTTAGTAACGTTCCTACCTTTGCCTTTTGCCATCTGGCTATCTCTAGTATTAGTTGGTTCTACTGTCACTGGCTGGTGCTTGTCCCTCCTGTGTGCCTGCAGGCCTATCTCAGCACTCCTGGATGACCGGTTTTCCCCTGGCACAGATTACTGTGGGGCTGCCCAGCTCCTGGGTGTAGGTCGGGCCCTGGCAGACCGAGTCCCAAGTGATCTTACACTCAGGCGTTCTCTGCGTTCCTGGCTGCAGCAGCCTGCTCAGTGGCAGGAGAGATGTTGGCCTCACCTCTACTCTCGGGACTCAATGCAGGACAAATATCCCCTAGCCGACTAGGTGCACAGAAGGTTGCACCTGGGTGCAGGCAGAGCCCTGGCGGGGCACGTCCCAAGCAATCCTCCACTCGGGTGATCCCTGTGCCCCTGTCGACTCAGTCACGGTGGCAAAGATGGCAGTGCCTCACCTCTAAATGCGGGACTCCTCCAATCGCGGGACTTCCGGCAGGGCAGCTGTCTCCTGGCAGGGTAGGTACACAAATGGCTGAGGTGCTGCTGAGCCCCTGGGTGCAAGCAGAGCCCTGGCGGGGCACGTCCCAAGCAATACTCCACTCGGATGATCCCTGCGCCCCTGTCTGCCCCTGTCTACTCAGTCACGGTGGCCTCCCTCTTTTCTTCTATAGAATATAACAAAATTTCCTCGGCATGACCTAAAATCTTTCAGACTTCTTTCTAGCATTTTTGATTCTCATGAAAATGTTCATGTCCAATTCTTAAAGGATATTTGATCACACTGTCAACTCTGAGCTTGTGGTATTTACTGAGAAAACCTGTTTTTAGTTGTGGAGTGGCTCAGCTCTGCTTGAACATTCCATCATAGATGAAGAGGCAGAGCAAGCAACCGATTTACAGGAAGTGAACATAGTAATATTAAGAAAAAATATAGCAAGTAAGAGGAAGTCAGGAAGGTGGATACAGAGATGCACAGGAAGTAGAAGGGAAGGTCAATTAGATGCTTTCTCTGTTTCTCTGAACTATCAGGTTTTCGCCTCAGCATCTGGTTTCCAATTCTTCATTGATAAAATCAAAGGATTGAGAATTTGTTAAAAACAACAGCTGATAGAACGTACAGTTTAATAATAAATATATGATGCACATGACAGTATTTTTCCTGTTACATATCTCCTCACAACTGATATATGCTTTTTCATATTTAGAAAAAACTAAACTTCATTTCCTACTTCTAAATTTCCATCTACACTGAGTTTTATTCAGGCCTGTATGTGGGACATATGTAAGTTCTTGAGTTAGTATTACATAGATGCATGAATAAATAAACACATGAATCAAAGAATGTCTCTGTGGGATGAATGCTACCTCCTGTGAGGTCACTGAGCAGGAAGAAATCAATTATGCTTCCTCAGGAGGGAATATGATGGACCAGTATACTCTTGTCCTTTGTCACCTCCAGGGTGACAAAATGCTACTGCAGTATTTTTCCCCTTCAGATCTTCGTTGGTTGGTATGCAAAAGTATCTTCCCTGTGACCTGTGAAGAACTGTTTTATATTCTGTATTGTAATGAGAGGAGAAAGGGTCTTCACTGTGTTATAATAGGGCATAAGGGGTCTTGGCTCATTCAAACATGGAGGAAATTGCACAAACAAAGTGGCTTCCTTTGGGCCATAGCGAATGCAAAGGAGTGATGTCAAGCCAACCCAAACTGTCCCATTGTTCTCAATGTGACTAAAAACTGACTAAGATTACTTCCTCTGGTATTTTTTTCTGCCTCAGCACAATGGAAAAGTTCCAGGCTGCTGTTCTACTTCACTGTCTGGACAAAATGACTTCCTCCCATCATAGCCATTTGAGACTGAAAACAGTAGAAGTGGGAGTGGGGTATCCAAGCTCCCAAGAGTATGCTTCAGTTTCACCGTGAGATGTTTGGTTTGGGTTTTTATTGTTCTGAGATATTCACAAGAACTATAAATAATATTGAAACCCAAATAGGAACAGACTGCCTATGTGAACTAGTGAGGGCCTTTATACTTTCCCTTTTTGTCCTGAGACTTTCAGGGTTGCTAAGACATCAAGCCAAGGGACTGTGGTTGTATGTGGATTCTCTCTTCTTTTCAGCAACTGTTTCTTTAAAAACAAGTCCTCATACCTTTGGGCTGTCAACAGTTTCCACCTCCTCGCTGTAGATTGTTCTTTGTTCTGTCCTCTGAGAGATGGCTGATATTTGCACAGTCCAAAGAGGTGCAGAGACATGCTCTGTGTGGACTAGGTCACTGGAGACATGACTAGTGATGACTACCCAGAAAGAAAATGAAGAAATCAGCCAAACCACAGCAGCAGGAATGCCTTAAAAGCTTAGAAATGGAGAGAACCTTTCTTTAAAAGTGGCTTCATGGGAGATTGAATGGTTTCATTCTCTCACCTCAGTGCTGCTATGGATAGATAACGAAAAATATGTGATCAGAGGATATCAATGTGGCTCAGCAGGTAAGAGTCCTTGTTTATAAGCCTGATAACCTGAGTTTAGATCGCAGAGTCTGCATGGTGGAAGAAAAGAACTAGCTCCCACTCTGCTGTGCTTCTCTGTCCTACAACCTCCACATGCTCATTGTGGCACATGTGCACCCACACAATATACATACATGCATGCATACATACATACACACATTCATACATGCTCATTGTGGCACATGTGCACCCACACAATATACATACATGCATGCATACATACATACACACATTCATACATACATCACCTGCTTCTGTATATCTTCTCTATATGCTCTACATGCTCTATATGCTTCTACAGTTAAGCTTTCTCTAAACAATAGGCTACCCGTTTTGTCCTCTCTGGTGGCAGACAGGCTCAACTGTCCATTGCCTCTTGCATAGAAAACTTATAATCCTTTGGCAAAGGGAAAAAATCTCTCTGCAAGACCTTCTGCCCTTCTCGTTTTCTTGGGAAAAAGAGCATTCTAGAGGAAACACGCACACACACACACACACACGCACACACACACACACGAAAATTAACCAAAGCCCCTTGCAAAAGTCTGGAATTTCTTTTTCTCGTGGTGAGTCATATCTATAACATATGAGTTTCCAATAGTTTGAAGGTCAAAGAAAAATCCAGCTCCTACAGGACTTTTCAGCTCTCTGGAAATTGGAAGAAAGGACTCATTTCATGGCAGAGATGATTGCTTTTTGCTTTTGAACTATATCTGGTGGCCCAGAAACCACAGCCATCAAATTCAGAGGCTCTGCTAAACCATCATGATTTCAGCTATAAATTAAGTCTAATGTGCAGAGCGATGAGTCTGTGGGAGCAATAAACCACTTCTTCAATTGATTAAACTGCAAGCAAACATGCTCTGACGACCACGGGCACCCATCCCTTGGAAAGATTTCCTGAGACAATGAAAAGGAGCCAACCTCTAATTATAAGGACCTACACCTGGAACTGTAGATAGACCCAGAGATCTTGTGTTCCCTGCCAGACCTTGAACTACCTTTTGATTCAGGCAAGATGCCTCAGGGGACCACATATGGGACAAGTTAAGAAGAGAACTCACTGAGTTGCTTACAGGCTGTCTACGTCCAAAAGCTCAGGCCTCATCTGAGAACATAAGTAGGAGTGTGGCCAAGGAGTCTTCTGCTATGTTAAATGGGTCCCCAGGTTAAAGAAATAGGTTCAGAGAGGGAGGATATTGACAAGAAAACCTGAGCGACGGTGCTGAAGCATGTTTCCATGAGTGACGTCATAGTAAAACTGCAGACTTACCCACAGTCTTTTCAGAAATTTGCAGCATACCTTAAAAAAAAACAGATTGTACAAATATGCATGCTCATTATGGAAAAATAGAAAGCATAAGCCAGCAAAAAGAAAGTTGTGGCTTTCTGTGATCTCATCACTTACAGGAACAACTTCAATGGGCCAAGGTTGATATTTTGAGCTGAATCATAGTCTTACATTGGCATTTAGCAAAATCCCTGTCCTCTGATCCCTGGGTACCATGAATAGATTCATTCTCATTTTGTGTAACCAAAAATGTCTCACCAGAGACAAAAGCCATCAGGAAAAATCACTCACATTGACCACTAAAGTCTAGACATAAACAGTGATACCATTTTTTGGCTCTCACCCTAACCAGCATACAAGTGAACATATAATTTAGAGTGTAGTTACAGCATCTTAGTTTGTATTTTTATTTTCCCTAAACAGTTTCTCAACTGAATCTGCTTCACAACACCAGTTTCATGGCTCTATTTTGCTCCATTGCATAATGGTGCCATAATTTACTTAAGATCTGCTTGATGGACATTATTTGCAAGAACAGGGTAGTAGTCAAGGTTCTCTAGAGGGTCAGAAATGATAGAATGAATGAATGAATATATACATGTACACATATACCTATACTTGTATACTTATATACACATACACATATACATCATGTACATATACACATACACATACACATGCACATGCACATACACATACACATACACATGCACATGCACATGCACATGCACATACACATACACATACACATACATACATGACCTGAGTTTAGTTCCTAGAGTACACATGGAGGAAGAAGAGAACTGGCTCTCATAAGTTGTTCTCTGTCTTCCA
This sequence comes from Tokudaia tokunoshimensis, assembly GCA_036184795.1. Lineage (NCBI taxonomy): Eukaryota > Metazoa > Chordata > Mammalia > Rodentia > Muridae > Tokudaia > Tokudaia tokunoshimensis. Next base: position 11,248,508 of record BTHU01000015.1, read on the forward strand.
TATGCTCTCTCTTCCACATGCTTACTCTGGCACACATGTACCCATACACACACACACACACACAAACACACACATGTATATACACATATATGCATACATATATGGAGACGGCTAGTCTAACAATGTCTATCTCCCAACAGAAAGGCCAAGAGTCCATGAGGCTGAACATCCAATGTCTCAACTGATCTTCAGTCTACACTGGAATCCTAAAGAAGCACATTCCAATACCAATAAAGGAATGCCTCAGCAGGCAATAATCAAAAGCTTCCTTGTCCCAAGTTCTTTTTTTTTTCTTTTTTTTTTAATTTAATTTTATTTTATTTTTTTAATTTACATTCCAAATCACTTCCCCTTTCCCGTTTCCTCCCTCCCCGAAAGTCCCATAAGCCCCCTTCCCTCCCTCTTTTCTCCGTTCAACCCCATCTCATTACTCTGTCCTGGCGTTCCCCTACATCCAGTCTTTCCAGGACCAGGGGTCTCTCCTTCCATCTTTTTAGAAATCTATTGATATGCTGATTGTGTCTAGGGTATTCTGAGATTCTGGGTCAATATCCCCTTATCAGTGACTTCATACCATGTGTGATCTTTTGTGATTGGGTTACCTCACTAAGGATGATATTTTCAAGTTCTGACCATTTGCCTAGGAATTTCGTGAATTCATTGTTTTTAATTGCAGAGTAGTATTCCATTGTGTAAATATACCACATCTTCTGAATCCATTCCTCCGTTGAGGGACATCTGGGTTCTTTCCAGCTTCTGGCTATTATAAATAAGGCTGCTATGAATATAGTGGAGCATGTGTCCTTATTGCATGCAGGTAAAGTCTCTGGGTATATGCCCAGGAGTGGTATAGCCGGATCCTCCGGAAGTGTCATGCCCAGTTTTCTGAGGAGCCGCCAGACTGCTTTCCAGAGTGGTTGTACCAGCCTGCAATTCCACCAGCAGTGGAGGAGTGTTCCTCTTTCTCCACATCCTCGCCAACAACTGCTGTCTCCTGTGTTTTTGATCTTAGCCATCCTGACTGGTGTGAGATGGAATCTCAGGGTTGTTTTGATTTGCATTTCCCTAATGACTAAGGATGATGAACATCTCTTTAGGTACTTCTCAGCCATTAGATATTCTTCAGGTGAGAACTCTTTGTGGAGCTCTGTACCCCATTTTTTAATAGGGTTACTTGCCTCTCTGGAGTTTAACTTCTTGAGTTCTTTGTATATCTTGGATATTAGCCCTCTGTCGGATGTAAGGTTGGTAAAGATCATTTCCCAGTTAGTTGGTTGCCGCTTTGTCTTTTTGACGGTGTCTTTTGCCTTGCAAAAACTTTGTAATTTAATGAGGTCCCATTTGTCTATTCTTGATCTTAGAGTATAAGCTATTGGAGTTCTGTTCAGGAAATTCTCCCCTGTGCCCATATGTTCAAGGTTCTTCCCTAGTTTCCCTTCTATTAGTTTCAGTGTGTCTGGTTTTATGTGGAGATCTTTGATCCACTTAGAATTGAGCTTAGTGCAAGGAGATAAGGATGGGTCAATTTGCATTCTTCTGCATGTTGACCTCCAGCTGAGCCAGCACCATTTGTTGAAAAGGCTATCTTTTTTCCACTGGATGGTTTTAGCTCCTTTGTCAAAGATCAAGTGACCATAGGAGTGTGGATTCATTTCTGGGTCTTCAATTCTGTTCCATTGATCTACATGTCTGTTACTGTACCAATACCATGCAGTTTTTAACACTATTGCTCTGTAGTACAGCTTGAGGTCCGGGATACTGATTCCCCCAGAGGTTCTTTTACTCTTGAGAATAGTTTTAGCTATTCTGGGTTTTCTGTTATTCCAGATGAATTTTTGAATTGCTCTTTCTAACTCTATGAAGAATTGAGTTGGGATTTTGATGGGGATTGCATTGAATCTGTGTATTACTTTTGGTAAGATGCTCATTTTTACTATATTAATCCTGCCAATCCATGAGCATGGCAGATTTTTCCATCTTCCGAGGTCTTCTTCAATTTCTTTCTTCAGAGACTTGAAGTTCTTGTCATACAGATCTTTCACTTGTTTGGTTAGCGTCACGCCAAGATACTTAATATGGTTTGTGGCTATCGTAAAGGGTATTATTTCTCTTACTTCTTTCTCAGCCTGCTTATCCTTTGAGTATAGGAAGGCTTCTGACTTGCTTGAGTTGATTTTATATCCGGCCACTTTGCTGAAGTCGTTTATCAGCTGTAGGAGTTCTCTGGTGGAGTTCTTTGGGTCGCTTATGTATACTATCATATCGTCTGCAAATAGTGATAGTTTGACTTCTTCCTTTCCAATTTGTATCCCTTTGACCTCTTTTTCTTGTCTAATTGCTCTAGCTAGAACTTCAAGTACTATATTGAAAAGATATGGAGAGAGAGGGCAGCCTTGTCTAGTCCCTGATTTTAGTGGGATTGCTTCAAGTTTCTCTCCGTTTAGATTGATGCTGGCTACTGGTTTGCTGTAAATTGCTTTTACTATGTTTAGATATGGGCCTTGAATTCCTGATCTTTCCAAGACCTTTAGCATGAAAGGATGCTGAATTTTGTCAAATGCTTTCTCAGCATCTAATGAGATGACCATGTGGTTTTTTTCTTTGAGATTGTTTATGTAGTGGATTACATTGATGGATTTCCTTATATTGAACCATCCCTGCATCCCTGGGATGAAGCCTACTTGATCGTGGTGAATGATCGTTTTGATGTGTTCTTGGATTCGGTTGGCAAGAATTTTATTGAGTATTTTTGCATCGATATTCATAAGAGAGATTGGCCTGAGATTCTCTTTCTTTGTCGGATCTTTGTGTGCTTTTGGTATTAGTGTAATTGTGGCTTCATAGAACGAGTTGGGTAGTGTTCCTTCTGTTTCTATTTTGTGGAACAGTTTGAAGAGTATTGGTGTTAGGTCTTCTTTGAAGGTCTGATAGAATTCTGCACTAAAACCATCTGGACCTGTGCTTTTTTTGGTTGGAAGACTTCCAATGACAACTTCTATTTCTTCAGGGGTTATAGGACGGTTTAGATGGTCTATTTGATCCTGATTTAATTTTGGTACTTGGTATCTGTCAAGAAAATTGTCCATTTCCTCAAGATTTTCTAGTTGTGTTGAATACAGGTTTTTGTAGTAGGATCTGATGATTTTTTGAATTTCCTCAGTTTCTGTTGTTATCTCTCCCTTTTCGTTTCTGATTTTATTAATTTGGATACTATCTCTGTGCCCTCTGGTTAGTCTGGCTAAGGGCTTATCTATCTTGTTGATTTTCTCAAAGAACCAACTCCTCGTTTTGTTGATTCTTTGTATGGTTTTATTTGTTTCTACTTGATTGATTTCAGCCCTGAGTTTGATGATTTCCTGCCTTCTACTCCTCTTTGGTGTATTTGCTTCTTTTTGTTCCAGGGCTTTCAGGTGTGCCATTAAGCTGTTAGTGTATGCTGTCTCCCGTTTCTTTTTGGCGGCACTCAGGGCTATGAATCTTCCTCTTAGCACTGCTTTCATTGTGTCCCATAAGTTAGGGTATGTTGTGCCTTCATTTTCATTAACTTTCAAAAAGTCTTTGATTTCTTTCTTTATTTCCACCTTGACCAAGTTATCATTGAGTAGAGCATTGTTCAGCCTCCATGTGTACGTGGGTTTTCTTTTGTTTTTGTTGCCATTGAAGACCACCCTTATTCCATAGTGATCTGATAGGAGGCATGGGATTATTTCTATCTTCTTGTATCTGTTGAGGTCTGATTTGTGATCAATTATATGGTCAATTTTGGAGAAGGTACCATGAGGAGCTGAGAAGAAGGTGTATTCTTTAGCTCTAGGATGAAATGTTCTATATATATCAGTTAGTTCCATTTGGTCCAAGGCTTCAATTAGATTCACTGTGTCCCTGTTTAGTTTCTGCTTTCCTGAACGATCCATTTTAGAGAGCGGGGTGTTGAAGTCACCCACTATTATTGTGTGCGGTGCGATGTGTGCTTTGAGTTTTAGTAAAGTTTCTTTTACGAATGAGGGTGCCCTTGCATTTGGAGCATAGATATTCAGGATTGAGAGTTCTTGATGGTGGATTTTTCCCTTGATCAGTATGTAGTGTCCTTCTGTGTCTTTTTTGATGACTTTGGGTTGAAAATCAATTTTATCCGATATTAGGATGGCTACTCCACCTCGTTTCTTGGGGCCATTTGCTTGTAAAATTGTTTTCCAGCCTTTTACTCTGAGGTAGTGTTTGTCTTTGACACTGAGGTGCGTTTCCTGCATGCAGCAAAATGCTGGGTCCTGTTTACGTATCCAGTCTGCTAGTCTATGTCTTTTAATTGGGGAATTGAGACCATTGATATTAAGAGAGATTAAGGCATAGTGATTATTGCCATCTGCCATTCTTGACGCTATCTTTATGTTTGAGTGGTTATCTACTTTTGGGTTTGATTCAAGAAGGTTATTATCTCATTTTTTCCAGGGTGTTGTTTCTCTCCCTGTATTGGAGGTTTCCACCTATTATCCGTTGCAGGGCTGGATTTGTGGAAAGATATTGTGAAAATTTGGTTTTATCATGGAATATCTTGGTCTCTCCATCTATGGTGATTGAGAGTTTTGCTGGGTATAGTAGTCTAGGCTGGCATTTGTGCTGTCTTAGTGTCTGCATGAGATCTGCCCAGGATCTTCTGGCTTTCATAGTCTCTGGTGAGAAGTCTGATGTGATTCGGATAGGTCTTCCTTTGTATGTTACTTGGCCCTTTTCTCTTACTGCATTTAGTATTCTTTCTTTGTTTAGAACATTCGGTGTTTTGATTATTATGTGACGGGAGGTATTTCTGTTCTGGTCCAGTCTGTTTGGAGTTCTGTAGGCTTCTTGTATGTTCATCGGCATCTCTCTCTTTAAGTTAGGGAAGTTTTCCTCCATAATTTTGTTGAAGATGTTTACTGGCCCTTTAAGTTGCAAATCTTCACTCTCATCTATACCTATAATCCTTAGGTTTGGTCTTCTCATTGTGTCCTGGATTTCCTGGATGTTTTGGGTTACGCGTTTTTTGCATTTTGCATTTTCTTTGACTGTTGAGTCGATGCTTTCTATGGAATCTTCAGCCCCTGAGATTCTTTCTTCCATCTCTTGTATTCTATTGTTGATGTTTGCATCTATGACTCCTGATTTCTTCCCAAGGTTTTCTATCTCCAAAGTTGTCTCCCTTTGTGATTTCTTAGTTGTTTCTACTTCCTTTTTTAGCTCCTGGATGGATTTGCTGAGATCCTTCACTTGTTTGTTTGTATTTTCCTGTATTTCTTTAAGGTATTTTTGCATTACCTCTTTCAGGATTTCTTCCTGATGACCCACGTTCTCCTGCATTTCTCTGAGCGATTTTTGTGTTTCCTCCTCATGGGATTCCATCTGTTGATCCATCGTCTCCTGCATTTCTTTAAGCAGTTCTCGTGTTTCCTTTGTAAGGGCATCTAACCGTTGATTCATTTCTTTAAGCAATTTTTGTGTTGCCTCCTTATGGGCATCCGTCTGTTGACCCATATTCTTCTGCATTTCTTTATGCAAATTTTGTGATTCCTTTGTGAGTGCATTTACCCGTTGATTCATCTCGTTAAGCGATTTTTGTGTTGTCTCCTTGTGCGCCTCCATCTTTTGATCCATGTTCTCCCGCATTTCTCTAAGCGATTTTTGTGTTTCCTTTGTAAGGGCTTCTAACCGTTGATTCATGGTCTCCTGTAACTCTTTATGAGATTTATTTGTGTCCTTCTTGTGATCCTCTAATAGCATCATGAGAAGTGATTTTAAATCCAGATCTTGTCTTTCGGGTGTGGTGGGGTATCCAGGACTTGCTGCTGTTGGAGAGTTGGGTTCGGATGGTCCCACATTACTTTGATTACTGTTAGTAACATTCCTACGTTTGCCTTTTGCCATCTGGATACCTCTGGTGTTAGTTGGTCCTGCTGCCACTGGCTGTTGGTTGGACCTCCTGTGAGCCTGCAAAGCTATTTCTGCCCCCCCTGGATTACCAGGATTCCCCTGGCACCGATTTCTGGGGCCTGCCTGCTCCTGAGTGACTTTGGAGCCCTAATGTGCTTTGCCCCAAGTGATCTTATATTGGGGAGGCCTTGCACATCTAAAGGCTCAGCCTAGTGGATTCCTGGAGCAGAGGTCGCCAAAGGGAGGCTGGCAGGCTCCTGCCCTGTGCAGGGGTGTGTGATCTCTCCTGGGGGGGGAGGGGGCGTCCCTCTGCCAGGCAGAAGTCCCACAGCAGATCTGGCGCGCTGGTCACTGCAGATCAGCCCAGCACCTGGGAGCAGGTTACACACAAGCTGCCTGAGACCGAAGCGATATTATGCCTGTCTGTCTCTGAGCCTGGTGGTCCCAACTACCTGGTCACTGGAGCAAAGATGGCGGAGGGCACTCTCCGTGGCGCCGCTCACACCGCTCTCCCTGTGGTCACGATGGCCCGCCGATCTGGCACCCAGACGACCACAGCGCCAACCCGCCCTCGGGCACAGACGGAAGCCCCAACAGGCCGTGTCCCAAGTGATGTTATATCGGGGGGAGAGCCTGGGTACCGGTCTCTCCAGCGCAGTCCGCGGGAACAGAGGTCGCGGAAGGGAAGCTGGCAGGCTCCCTCCCTGCGCGGGGACCCAAGTTCTTTTAAGGAGACTGCTACCAGAAAATATAACCCACATTTAGTATGGATCTCCTGACCTTAAATAAATGTTTCAGATTTAAGTCATGTCTTCCTGTCTCAAATAATCCAATCAAGAAAACTCACGAGTGTGCTCAGCTGCCTGTGCTTTAGTTGATACCAGATGTAGTCAAAGTGACCACCGAGTTTAGATGTCCCGAATGGAAACGGCATTGAAACCCAGACACGTACTTTTAGGGTTGATTTTATTTTATGCTCATGAGTAATTTGCCTGCTTGTATGTTTGTGCTCTGTGTGCATGGATGGTGTCTACAGAGCCCACAAGAGGGCTTCTGACCCCCTGGAACTATAGTCACAGACAGTTTTGAGCCACCATATGAGTGCTGGGAATCAAACCCTGGTCCTCTAAAAGAACAGTTAGTGCTCTTAATCTCTGCTTCATCTCTCTAGACCCATAAAAAGAACTTCTAGTTCTCTTGTATTGTGGAAGGGAGCTGAGCACAACTCATAAGGATAAACAAGAAGATCCTCATACTGTTTCCTTTTACTTAAGAGTCTCCAAAGATCCTGAGTTTGAGGTCACAAGGAATCTTGCATGAGAGGCCACAGTGACTTCATCGGGATAGGCAATCTGAGGACTATGTAGTCAGCAGACAAGAAAATTAGACTTTTTCAGGTTGCTCTTATAAACAATGCTATATTGACCTCACTGTTGGAACAAGTTATTAGCAAATATCCTTTATTTTCTAAAGACAAAAATGCCAAAGAGAGAATGATAGAGTAGAATAGAGTAGTGCTCTGAGGGTTTCTGATACATATTGCTCAAATACTGACAAGAAGTCTTTAATAATAATTTGATATTTGATTATACAATCAACAGAGATAACAGATCTCTTCTCCTTTAGTTCGCCAGCATGGTGTCTACTCTTCCCATTTCTACAGGAAATAAGGCTCATTTAGATTCGCAGGGTATGGAGAAACAAAACCCATGTTTTTCTGCCTGTGAGCCCTGTACTCTTTTTCCTGTTGATGTCACTTCTTGTATCAGAACTAGGGTGTGTAACCATCATGGGACACAGGCAACCTCATTGCTCAGATGTGAAAGCTGAAACTCAGTGGCTTGGAAAGTTTTTGTTAATCTGGCCTTTACTCATAACTCCACCTTTTCCTCTCTGGAATTCATAGTTCCTTTCGTCACATGTTCTTGATGTTTTCATTTGAGAGAAATGAAAAGTTCTTTGCTCTCCGTTGCCCCAGGATTTTTGTCCTGTCTATTCCTTTTCTCTTCTGCCATCTTTGGTAGCTTCTGCTCTTCCTTCAGACTCTAATCTTATGTGATCTCATTGTTTCTGCTTTAGTGTGGGTCTCAGATGGCCTAAAACCCCTTTTGTTCAAGACTTAACTCAAAAGCATGCTTACTCCGATCATACCTGGAGGATTCCGACTCTACAAAGAGTGATCAGATGACAGACAAAGCATAATTTATAATTGGGAGGTAGTGAAAACTTACTAGGTTACAAGGGAAAGCCAATGAGAAGTACATTTTCTTCCTGCTTTCCACCCTCATGAGGTGAGTTGCCTTGCTGTTCCATGGTGTGCCCACCATGCTGTTCTGCCTTACCATAGGCCTGGACTAAAACTTCAGAAAGTCCAAGTTGATTTTCACAAGTGTTTGGTTGCAGTGACAGAAAGCTGACAAGCACAACTTTGAGCTTTTTGACTGTCGCTCCATACCTTTTTCACTTTGCCATACAGGATGAGTAAACCATGTTGCTAGATGTGTCTATCGCTCTGTCTGCCCCAGCCATCTATCTATAAGGAAGACAGGGCATTCCTCATAATTAATTTATAAACCCAAGAGCAGCTCTTGCTCAGTAATCTGACCTCTTTAGCATAGGCAGGCATATTGAAGGTTATTGGAATCCCAGGCTCTTCCAGGGGTTTAATCACCAGCCTGTTTCATTTGTGAATGGTTTCCTACTTAACATCTAGAGCTGTTGGGGTAGAGAATCTATGCTAAAACCCATTTTATTTACATCAGGAAGAGTCTCCCAGCAACAAATTGCCTGATAATGGCCTTGACCTTGGTTTCAGGTTGCAACAGTCTTCTTTGTGCACTTCTTTGTGTAACCCCTGGTTTTTCCCACATTACTGGGAGGTGCCAGAGGGCAAGAATTAGCTATGCTCCCACTACGTCACCTCATGCCAGGTGGTCTTTGAGTGTATGAGGAGCCAAACTGAACTGTGCCACCATCTTGGCAACTGATAACACTCTGAGTCTCAACAACTTGCTCCCTGGCCAGCCAAAGAGGCAAATGTCACTGTGGTAGAGTTGTCTTAATGAGAAAGCAATGCTTGCTTCTCTTCTGGGGGAGTTTCCTAGAGCGATGCTCTTAGAAACTCCTTGGCAGGAATCCTGAGCCAGGCTTGGCATAGACAACGTCCTCCTGCTGGCATTAACAAGCCTCTTATTTAAATGTAAATGAGCTCTCAGTGCCAGTTTGTGAGTGAAACACATCTCTTGTGTTAAACCAGAATTGGGAATGCTACAGCACACCAAATGTCGGCTTGGTTTCCACTTCCCTGCCACACCCATAATTCTCAGGGTAGCTCTTAGCCTTGGCTTCTCCATCTGCAAAGCTGGGAGTCCTCAGAAAGCAGAAAGAATCTGCCCAGTCTAGTTCCCTCCTCGTAGTTAAAAAGCTGCCTTGGTAAGCTCTATGGTAAGGTTTAGGACCATAGCACCACATCAGGATCAGTCAACAAAGAGGCTTTTACCACCCATGAGGTTTTTACCACCCACAAAGCCCAACTGAAGACTAGAACTCTGGCTTCTAGCTTGACGGTGGTGTCACAACTATTTCCTGAGTCCTAGCTGATGATCTTATATACTCCTTCTTTTTGTCTCCATTGCTTTTCCTCATACAAAAATACATGTGTGCTAATATTGCTTAATAGGTCCTCCCTAGCCATCTGCTGCTCTATTCTTCCTGTCCCAGTCGCTCCTGTCCATATTTTATCTCTACTCTATGTTGGTGTTTCCTATCACTTTGGGGAGGGAGCAGTCTTTCTGGAGATGAGTCATGCTCCTCCAATATGAGGTGCTTATAAATTCCTCTCTTGGACATCTCATTATTATGATATATATGGTATATACTAGAGTGCTTCTGTTTCTTTGTATCCTACATAGCTAGACAGTGTGCATCTTGAGGTCAAGCCTAGGTCTATGTTGGTAGTCCAAGATTTTAGTCAAAATGTAAATGAATGAATAAATGAAAGAGTGGAAGAAAGAGTATAGAAGCTCCATCTCCTCAACACAGGCTTACTACAAGAGACTGAGTAGGGCCCCATTCCATTTTCCCATCCTTCAGTCTGGCATATGATTTATAGCTAAATGTATTAGTCAGAGTTCTCCAGAAAAACAAAACCAATAGGATATATATATATATATATATATATATATATTGGAATTGGCTCATACAATTATGGAGGCTGAAAAGTCCTACCATCTGCTGTCTGTAAGCTAGTGAATCAGAAAAGGCAGTAGTGTAATTTAGTCTAAGTCCAAAGGCACAAGACTCAGAAGCTCTCATATCCAAGGGCAGAAGATGTAGCTCTAGTAAAAAGAAATGCAATTTGCCTTTCCTCTGCTTTTTTGTTCTAGTCAGGACCTCGACAAATGAAATGATCTCAAGCACACTGGGAAGAATAGCTGTCTAATGTTAAATACTATGTTTTTGCAGAAGTCCACACTGTGTTTCTAGAACAGAATACTAAAGACCTGGCCATTTAGAAAGAACAGACATTTATTTCTTACAGTTATAATGCATGGTAAGTTTGAGATCAAGGTGCTGGCTTCTACTGGATGATACTGTCTGCTTTCTTATGGTAGCTCATATCCCACACTGCAGAAGGCAGAAGGACAAGAAGAGCTGATCTCCTTTAATGCCATCCTTTGATGAGTGCTCTGAGTCCCATCACTGACAACAGAGCCCTGCTGACTTCAACATTGCTTAAGAACATTGTTTGTTAACACTAGCGCATTGGTAACAACTAAACTTTTAACAGGACACATGTGTAATCATTAATATTATCAACGTACAGTCTCTAGAGTCCCCCAGAAGACAAACACCTCTGGGCCCATCTGTGAAGTAGCTTCTAGATTGTCTGAATTGGGGTGAGAAAACATGTGAGCAGTAGACATAATAGAAAGGAGAAAGCAAGTTGTATGTTGGCATTCGTCTCTTTCTGCTTCCTGACTACGGCTTTAATGTGACCAATCCCTTCATACTCCTGCAGCCATGCCTTCTCTGCCATGATGGACTCTCAATTGTAAGGTAAGACAAGCCTTTTCTTCCAAAATATGTTTTTGTCTTTTGGGCATAGATAAAAATAGCTAATATGACATCCAAACCACAACATATGCCCCAAACTACTGTCTTGCCAATTGTCTGGACACCATTAATCCAAAGCAACTTGATACATAAAATGAACTATCATGCCTGTATTTATTTTGACAATCTTCACAGCACAGGGATGACTGAGTCAGACGATAAAATGTGCTACAGGGATGCATCCTAGCTATTCTCCCCGAGAAACATAATGGTCACTTTGAAATGGGATGCCACTGATATGAAGGAACCCATGGGATGTCTTGGATTCAGCAAAATGCCTGTTGTAATACAGAAAACTGTTGTCAAGTCTGCTATATTAAATCTCGGTTTCTAGGCTGCCTCTGCTTAGAGACTGGCAGGAGGGCCTTTCCCAATAGCTGACCCCAAGCTGTTTAACACTATGTAAACATCTCTTCTCATTCTCTGATCCCAGTCTCCATCAAGCAGAGAGTGTCCCTTAGAAGATTCCAGGTAGCAGTAGTAACTCAGTTCACACCGCTTCGGTACATCTATGTGTGTCGGCTTTGAACAAGCCTTTAAGAGGCAGAGCTGAGAATAGCAGGGCGTAAGTCCAAGAGGACAGAGGGTAAAACAAAGTGGTCTTCATCACTTCTACCACAGAGCTGGCTCTTAAAGAGAAATGGCTGCTCTAACATTTGCCTTGAGAGGAAACATTCAGCGGAATGTTATTCTGGGAGGTGTGTGCATCGGTTCTTGTCAGGGCAAGTCCATGCTCTGCCTTCCTCATCTTTCTTCCACTTCTCCTTAACCCATGCCGCCATCACTTTGTCCACAGAAATAGAGAGGACACAGGCCTTGTCTAAAAGGCTCTTTCTTTAGAGTGTATTTTCTCTTCCTGGTGGGATATTGCAGCAAAATGCCTTCTGGGAGGCTGACAACCATGTGTGGTCATCAGATTTACACCAGCAGGGGTCAGAGGCTAAGTGGAATGTGTAGATATAAAGCATCTTCTTCCCTGAAATACTGCCTTCCTCTGTGAAAGGGACACAGGAAGTGATCTACTGCTCTTTGGCCCTCTTTAGTTAAGGAGTTTCCACTTTACTTTCCAAGTGCGTAACCCCAGTTTGAGATTCCTCAGACATTTTGTTGCGCTGAGCTAGTCGCTATTTTTTCTTGGAACAGTCATATAAGTGCTTCTGTAAACGAGAGCAAGAGGAGGCTAGAGGACTCACCTCAAAGAGGCTGGAGTTCGGCTAGGATTTGGCCTGTCTCATAAGCCTTTGACCTGAGCATGTGAATCGTGGAAACGGATTCTACTTCAGTGGCCTTCACATAGTTCATCTTGGGAAAATGTGATGCTTCTTCCAAGCCACTGGAACAGCTTATTCTTCCTGTGTATTTCTTGTCAGAGAGGAAACTACCTTGACCCGAGAGTCTAAAATCCTGCCCCACACTTAGTGAACTCATACTTCTATTGCACTCTCTAGGAACATTAACAGTGTGAATTGGCGGTTCCTCAGAAAACTGGGCATGACATTCCCAGAGGATCCTGTTATACCACTCCTGGGCATATACCCAGAGGCTTTACCTGCATGCAATAAGGACACATGCTCCACTATGTTCATAGCAGCCTCACTTATAATAGCCAGAAGCTGGAAAGAACCCAGATGTCCCTCAAAGGAGGAATGGATTCAGAAGATGTGGTATATTTACACAATGGAATACTACTCTACAATTAAAAACAATGAATTCACGAAATTCTTAAGCAAATGGTCAGAACTGGAAAATATCATCCTTAGTGGGGTAACCCAGTCACAAAAGAACACACATGGTATGCGGTCACTGATAAGGGGATATTAACCCAGAATCTCGGAACACCCTAGACACAATTCACATATCAATAGATTTCCAAGAAGATGGAAGGAGAGACCCCTGGTCCTGGAAAGACTGGATGTAGGGGAACACCAGGACAGAGAAGCGAGAGGGGGTTGAATGGGGAACAGGGGGAGGGAAAGGGGCTTATGGGACTTTCGGGGAGGGAGGAACCGGGAAAGGGGAAATGATTCAGAATGTAAATAAAAAAAAATATAGAAAATAAAAAAAAGAGAGAGAGAAAACTCAAAAAAAAAGACCCCAAACAACAACAACAACAAACACCCAGTGTGCGTTATTACCTGTGGATTACCCCCTGCTACGTGATGTAAGGACACTGACTTAAAACTAGGCTGAGCCCGTGCTAGAATAGGATACATAAAGTTGACAGGCAAGTCTTCGGGATATGTCAGTGGGTACCTGTTTGCTGTGGTGGCCATGAAAGTTTTCTATGGACAGGAAGTGGAAGCCCCCAACACAACAGAGGTCCATAGAAAATGTTGAAAGGAGGAGGGATAATTATCCCCAGCCCCTTTGTCTCTGATCTACCCATTGCTTCAACTCTGTTAGACAAGTCGGAGGAAAGCATGCTTATCATAAAAACTGTATGATGCTGGGTTAGGTTTGGGAGCACCAGGCCACGCTAACTTGGGGCCCATGGAACATCATACTGTCGCAATCTAGGTAATACAGCACAAAGTATCTCTGATGTCTTGAGAGTAAGTCTGTAAGTGGAGTCTGCTTTTCTGACAGCTTAAATCCCTAGACCCTGAGATGGCAGCATGAGGATTTTTGCCAGGGTCCTTACAACTGTAAGGAACAAATTGAAATATTTCAGATGATGCCTGAGACAGTGTTGTCTATAGGAGCAGATGTTAGGCATCCCCTTAGACTTCTCTGAGATCGTGGACTATAGATGCAAACTGTGAGCTGCATCAGAACAGAAATCATGGACCCATACTTAAGATGAGGCTAACGTGATACATGGTGAGCATGGGGCTTGCTTTGACAAGTGCTATTATGATACGTTGCAAGGGCCTAGGTTTGATTCATAGAACTGACATATATATTAAACATGTTGATTGGTTTATCTGAAACTATAAGACATTTAATTTGCTTTTCTCTGTAAAATATTCATCTGTATTTCTCATGTATAAATCTACTATATAAATATAGATAATATATAATAAGCATTGATAACTATGTATAAAATATAAATATATAGAGAGATATATGGATTTATCTATATATAAACATATATAAATATGATAGTTAAATCTATCATATACTATATAGATTTTATAATACTGTATATACTATATATACTTGTATAGCTACGTGCTCTGAAGTAACTATGTATGTAAGTAAATATGTACGTAAGGTGCTAGTCATGTGGTGACTTGTCTGTGTAAAAACCAGAAGGAGAAAAGCTAGAAATCATTCTACATGTGTAGATACATGCTTGGACACACTGGAAAAAGAAAATCTTTTCCCATCTCCACTTCAGTGTCCAGCGTAGTCTCTGCACTTTCAGAAAGAGTTCTACTATAGACATGCTTTTGTGTAAAGATTATTTTATTCAGATGCTGACTTCTCTATTCCACTATCTGGTTTCAATCTGGACATGCAATTTTTGTAATGCTTATGTTAAGAATCTCTTGTCTCAAGTCTGTATAAACAATGCTCACCATTTATGCTCTGTCTTGTCAATAAAAGCTGGAAAAGTTAATAACTAGGTAATAGAGAGAATAGGGTGGGACTTCTGAGAGGAGAAAGAATTCTGGGAGAGAGAAAGACAGCTGGAGTATGGAAGGCCCTAAATGCAAGTATTATAGGGATTTTGGCTGGGAGGTAGCATGATTATATTAGAGGATCCAAATAGAATTGGGATGCCTAGTAACTGTGCTTTTGAGCTGTAAATAGATTTTAGCCGCTCTGTGTTGTTATTTGGGAACTAGCTAGTTTTAAGAAAAACTGCTGCTGTATTAATTTCCTGTTCACATTTATAATAATAACTGATACATTCCACCATGTCCACTATATCCCTCCAGTGTGTACAGGATAGCCTCTATGCACATTCAGAAAGAGTTCTATCATACTTCTTTCTATTTCCAACATAGGACCTAAAATAGTCATCACACAAGAATGACCATTTATGAATTGTGTCCATAGTCATGTGAAGTAGTCTTTCGGTGCCTCACATTCTTCTGTAAAGAAAATGGTACCATCTCCCTTCACTTTGCAGGAATATTTTTTTTAAATCTCCAACTGCATGT
The DNA here is from genome assembly GCA_036184795.1 of Tokudaia tokunoshimensis. Taxonomy (NCBI): domain Eukaryota; kingdom Metazoa; phylum Chordata; class Mammalia; order Rodentia; family Muridae; genus Tokudaia; species Tokudaia tokunoshimensis. The sequence continues at coordinate 11,263,636 of BTHU01000015.1, forward strand.
GGATGTGGAAGATTAGAAAACTACAGAGCCTTCAAATGTGTGCACGGCATACCTCAGTGCCTCGGTTAGCAGCCCCTGGGGATCCCATGGTGCCCTGTGGCATCTGCTGCTTCCTTCCCTGTGGCTGCTATGCTTCCCCAACTATCCAGTTCCTCTCATCTGTCTGACCACGTCAGCACTTAAATGTAATATAATGTCTTGTTTTCATTTTCCTTGAAGAGACATTCCAGATCAGGGCTCCAGCCCTGGAGTGTGCCATAGTTCATTCTCTGGGCTTCAAGGAGGGGCAGAGGCAGGGTTTTCTCTCATGTTTCTTATCTTGTCAGCTCTTTCATGCTTTCCCATCTAAATAGAAAAGGCCTCCATTTCAATTTTACCAATGAATAATTGCAAAGGAACCTTTTCCTGTATTAGCTAATGTTTTGTGACTATAAGGAATTTCCTGAATCAAGACACTGGTGAAGCAAAGAAGCCCAAATGATCCATCACCCCAGTCTTACCACCCTAGAGATCAAGCACAGATCCCACAAGTACACTGATGCCATTTGTAGAGAAAAGCAGCTGATTCCTGCTGCCTTAGGCCTTTCCCCTGCTTGTTTCTGCCCTTCCACTCACTAGAACTAGAACAGCCCATACCTGCTTGTGTGATATAGAGGGTTGGCCTCCTCTAATACTCCATGAAAGAAGTAGAATGTTATAGCTGGGCATGGTGGGGCACCTAGTACTCAGGGCACTGAGGTAGGTGGACGATCTAGGCTGTTTAAATAATCCTGTCTCAAAAACTAAAATCAAATTAAAGTTCCATGGTTGGTTTTTAAAAACTGTTTGGGGCTATATCACTTTTGGCAAAGCCCCAGCAATGCCTGCCGCAGTGGTTCTCAACCTGTGGGTCAAGAAGAGGTTGTCTCTCAGATATCCTTCACATCAGATATTTACACTATGATTCATAACAGTAGCAAGATTATAGTTTTGAAGTAGCAACAAAAATAATTTTATGGTTGTAGGTCACCTCAACCTGAGAAACTGTATTGAAAAGTTGAGAGCCACTGGTATATTATCTGGAATATGGATCTATAATCTCTTCCTGGAGATCATAGAAATGGAAAGAATTACACAGTAGGATATTATACATGTAATTAGTTATTAATCCATGCTTGTCTAGGCACCCGTGGAAGTTCTGGTCAATGGTTTTTCATATTATACACTATGAATGACTGCAATTTGACCAACTCTGGAAAGAAATTCAGAGAAAACTCTGCTTTACTGGAAAATGTTCAGATACAGTAAACTTATAGGGCTGGTAAGCTTTCATTTCGTAGTCTTGCATCATACACATATTGAGTTTTGTAGCCGTCGACCATTAAAGATACTTGTCAGATTTAATTATCCAGTGTAGCAAAAGGTGCCCACACCAAAGACTCATTTACCCAGAGAGCAACCAAGCAAACAAATCTTACAGAAGTCAGTAACCCAGTGAGAAGCCATGGTGGTTTATATAGATCTTGTTTCACATTAAAGAAGATTTTACTTTCCATGGGATCCATGACTTTGCCCTCAATCTCAATATGATATACATGAGTTTTCTCTCTGTACCAATTGTGTGGAAGTTAAGGCTCAGGGACAAAAACCAAATGCTACTCCTGTTGATGCAATGTGTGGCAACGCTAAGAGAGGAAGACGGCACCTTCAGTTTAGTTCAACTGTGTCCTCTTTGTCAGATGCAAGCCTAACACATCAAATGGTAGCTAAGGGTTTTCCCTTCCTACTATAAAATCAGTAACCACACTGATGACATTTAAATCTCATCTGAAAAGACCAGAGATCCGTGTCCATGGGCAACAGTAATGCTTTAGAAACATCTCTTCTTAAGAGAACCAAGCTTGCTTATCTTTGCTGTCAAGGATTTTTCCCCATCCCCACTCCCTACCCCGTTAAATCCTAAACCCACATCTCTAAAAAACTGTACTTCCCCTCTGACTTGCAATTTCTGATGCCACTCAGGAAAAACAAAGTCCACAAATCGGCCCCCCCTTTTTTTCATGACACCTCTTTGGTTTGAACACTGTGAACTCTCTTCGTTTACTTTCTGTTTGCTGTGGCAAAATGTTCTGAACAGAACTCAGAGAGGAAAGGGTTTATCAGGCATACCCTTCCAAAGTCAGTCTGTGGTTGAGAGGGTAGGAACTCAAGCAGGAATTGAAACAGAAACCATGGAGGAATATTGCTCACTGGCACATTCATATTCTCTCTCTCTCTCTCTCTCTCTCTCTCTCTCTCTCTCTCTCTCTCTCTCTCTCTCTCTCCCTCTCTCTCCCTTCCCCACCCACCCCCCTTTCCCCTTTCCTCTCCTCCCCCCCCCACAACTTGTTCAGCAAGCTTTCTTCTACAGCCCAGTCACACCTGCCTAGGGATGGCACTAACCACAGTGGGCTGGACATTCCACCATGAATTAGCAATTAAGAAAATGCCTCACAGACACACCTCTAGCCTGTCTGATCCCAGCAACTGGGACTCCTTCAGATAGTCTAGACAGTGTCATGTTAACAGCTGAAGCTAAGTAGAAAATAAATATTCTCTTTTAAACAAAAGAATATTCCTTTCATTTTGTTTCTACAGTATGTTTGGCAGTTTAAACATTTACCTCCCATTCATCCTACAATGATGCTATGTGACTAGATAACCCTACATACATTATCCCATTAGGAATTAGAAGGATGGACTTTTGGAAGACCACTCACCTTATGAGTGCCATATAAGGGGTTTGGGACCAACCCTAGGAAGGCCAGTTTTGTTTTCACCAATTTCCCAGTATAATGGAGCCTGGCAAGACCTGCATAGGTAATGCTGATTAGCTGATAACACTTTACAAGGCTGAAATTAAGCCACAGGCTCTTTGCAGGGCCACCTGGTCCTTTGTGGTCATTTAAACAATCACTGTTATACAAATAAAACATCAAGGCTATATAGAACACACACACACACACACACACACACACACACACACACACACACACACACACAGAGTGGCATAAAAAATCTCATGTTGTACGTGTACCAGCATGTCTTTGGTATAGGAAGATATTCTTCATGGTAACAACAGAGACTACATATTGGTTGTATATACCAATCTGTAGAATCCTACTATTTAAGATTGTAGTCTACCATGTCCAGACAGCTTCTCCGAGCTCTGTGCAAAATGGAGGACTCTCTATTCCAGCAGGGTTTCCCCTTCTCTGCCTGACCTTGCTTGAGGAACCCTATGCCCACCCCCTCTATCTGAGGAAGGTCAGGAAGTCCTTGGCAAAATTACAGGCTCAACTTCCCCTTTCCTGATGAGAACCTGCCCAGCAAGTACCTGCAATTCCTGGAATGCAAATGAGGCATTCCCAATACATTGAGCTCCAGTCAATGATTTATATTCACCCTGAAAACTCCTACCCACTCTCCAAGGTTCATTCATATATAGCCCTCGGTCAACCGAAATAAAGTGAATGTGCACAAGCTGTTTCACTGAATATCATCAGAGAGGGCCTTCATCTAAGTAAAATCCTTGGAGAAGACCTCATCCTTCTCCACCTTGTGTGTTGTGGCACTTGAACACCTCAAGAGAGGATGTGGAACTCAAAACCATACCAATCCAGGCACAAAATCAGTGATCTACAATGCGGTCCTACCCGAAAAATATGCTATGGCAATGATGGCACAAAGCTTGTAGAAGTAGCCAACCAATCTCTGATTTGACTTAAGGCCTACTCCATGATATGGAACCCATACTCAACACTGCTTGGGTGACCAAAAACCAGAGACTAGAGGCCTAAGGTACAACCAAATACTATAAGCCTTAGGAAAAAAGTAGTAATAAATTGTCACCTAATGATATTCTGGTAGAACCTTCGTCAGAATCACAGGTCTTCCTCCTGCAGAAGATGGGGTGGGGGGAGAGAATACAGAAACCCACAGCCAGAGAGAGAGAGAGAGAGAGAGAGAGAGAGAGAGAGAGAGAGAGAGAGAGAGGCCTCGGAACACTTAGCTCTAAATGGGAAGTTATCTCAGAGATCACCACAGAAGAGGAGTCAGAAAGAGTGTGAGAGACTGTGGGAATGGAAGAGGCACAGGAGAGCAAGGCCTTCTAGTTCAACTGAGCAGAGCTCATATGAACTCACAGAGACCGAAGCAGAATGTGCTTGGCTGACATGGGTTTACACCAGGTCCTCTTTGTATATATTATAGCTCTCAGTTTGGTGTTTTATGGGATTCTTGCGCATGCAATGGAGTAGGTCTCTCTGATTCTTGTGCCTTCTCTTGGGCTTGTTTCTTTCTTTTGGTTTGCTTGTCCAACTTCAATGGTTTTTTTCCTTTACCTTATAATATTTTATTTTGTTATGTTTTGCTATTATCTCTTAGAAGCAAGACACAGAAAAGGAGTCGATCTGGATGGGAAGGGAGGGGAAACTGGAGGAAGTAAAGGGAGGGTAAACTAATCAAAATATACTACATGAGAAAAGAATCTATTTTCAATAAAAAGGGGAACAAATAAAATGCCCTTCTGAACTTGTGTACCTCAAAAAGCAAACAAACAAAAAACCCTAAAACAAACAATAAAACACCAAGTTTCTACTCCTTCACATTATGAGAATTGCACTGCTTTTGCAAGCTTTTAGAGGAAGAACAAATTATATTCTTCTGAGTCGGTACTTTGCTCTCTAGAATCCCAATTCAGTTTCCCTTTGGTCTCCCTTGGCTCCCTAGTCACCAGTTTTGGTGAATGCTGTCATCTTTCTACATGTCTTCATTCGGTCATATAATCAGCATGCAATCCTAACATGTTCGCACGCTTTTGTTCCACTAATAAGGGCTATAAGAAACGCAGAATAGCAAACTGGATAACAGGTATTACTGACATTGTAGTCTGTGGGCACCCATCTTGCAGGGATCCCTCATATTACAACCTCTTTACAAATAGTCCCTTTTCTAAGTCCATCATTAGGAAGATGAGAAATCTCTTCATGTGTCTGCATATAGAAATCCAAGTATATGGAAGAAACTACTGCACATTACAAGGCAAAGTAATGTATCCCAGCACAGGCTTAACTTATACTTCCAGAATGATCCTTCCACTGTGCTCTTCTCTAGCTATGTTCATGAAAAAAAAGAATTTCTGGTTAGTATAGCAAAGAAGGAGCAGGAGGGTGAGGAAGAGGGAAAGAAATGAAGGAAGGGAAGAAGGAGAGGGAAGGAGGGAAAGGAAGGTAGGTAATTGAGTCATACATGGGAGGATGTAAGACTGTGCACCCTCAGAACATCTATTTCTTATTGTAATCAAAAGTCCCTCCTGAGTCAGGCTAGGGGTAGAGGACATTTGACTTTTTTATAAATCAGATTTTAATTTAGCAAACAAAGTTAGGGGTTTCGTTTTGCTATTTGCATGCATACTTCATCACTTTTCTCCTTCCACCCCTTTCATACAGTCTTCCTCCACAACCTCCTCCTGGACCCCGATTATGGGCTTTCCTCTCCTGGACACTCTCCGTTCTGCTCTCATGACAGAGTTCCTTTGAACTGACTCGGAGAGTTCAGCTGCAGGTCCACACACTCCTAACTCATAACAGCAAAGAAAATGGAAAGTGACCACGATTAAAACAGGGGTCTTGAATCTCCACCCAGGTACTAGAGACCCGAATAGGGGACGTTAACTTCAAATTATGAAGGTCTACAACAGTAAAAAAGGTGTCAAGGTAATAGGAGAAAAACACAGCAGGAATACTTAATGCTTTTTGTGTTCATGATGTGGGAGTCCTCAGGAACAAAGACTATAACACTTGAGAGAAAGATCTCTTGTATCCAAGTTCTAAGAAAGATGAACACTCCTGTAGCAATACGGCTAGACAGAAAGCTTTGCGAGAGCAGGGACAGACTGAAGAGGAAGCCAGTTGGACTTGAACATGTCCCCGTTCCTGTTGGTCTCCCCATGTAGCATCCCTTCCTTTCAGGTACAGGTAACACTTCTCACAGGATGGTCTTCAGAGGCAAAGGCAAACGGTAAGAGCATCCCTTTCTAGTTTCCATGGTCTACCGTGTGGACAAAAGTTCAGGTTTCTATGAGTCACTTGGTGAAGAAAGAGGGATGAGAGACAGAAGACAAAAGTCATAAATTTGCTTTCAAGGCTCTTCCAAAGTACCTTCAGCTCAAAATACTCAGTCTAGCAAGAGGTCCTCCCATTCGCAGCCTTGCCATGGAGAGCAGGTCTCTGTAGAGTCCCAGCCTCCATCCTTCTTCCTGCCCTCTCAGGCAGCAATCATCTTACGGCAATATATTCAAGAGACAGTTTTAAAAAAATCTTTTCCCCATTTACTGCTTTAGAAACAGAATCCACAGCCTAATTGAGAATCCTTTCTGCCCAATTACTCCATTCCTATTTTTTTTAAGCAGCAGAGTTGCTGTGGAATTATGTACTGTATAATTTCATCATTTAGCAATATGTAAATGAGCAGAAGAAAGGAAGAAGGAGAGAGCCAATGTAGAGGAGCAAGTGCTGCTGTGAATATCTATGTGGTGGGATGGGCAGGGAGGCATGCGCAGACAAGTGGAGTCTGAACCTTCGCAAAACTGAGGTTGAGCTCCAGTCCACACTCACGCACCTCTCTGCTTAGGCAACTTGTGTCTTCTTGGACTCCTAACTTCTTTGCCAAAATTTTAGCCAGCATTTATTCTACCTCCTGGTTCAAAGCAGAGTCCACATTAACTTAAGAATGAATGAAGGAGATTCTGCTTTGCTTTTCTCACAGGTTGTTCACACAAAACAAAGTAATGAAATGACCATGGGAACGTTTTACCAAATTCTAAAGCATGAAATATTATATATAAAGTGTCTTAGAGCCTATTGGAGAAGGTACTAGATCACTTCGAAATGAAACAAAGACAAACAAAATACCAAGACACAGAAAAACACTTTCCTTGCCTTACTGATAAAGAGGTCTACTTCCCAGAAACACAAATAAAACAGTGCTTTAATGTACCAGTGTCTGCTATAGAGGAAGTCACGTTTAACTTTCCTTGCTGTCTGGCTTGTACTATAGATGACAAAGAGGTAGGACATAGGATCATTTTCTCCATGAGTTTCGGGAAACTCCTGCACCATGCATTCCCAGATGCTATTCACATCCGGGGCTCACAAGGTAGATCCTTCATGGGTGTTTACATATAGTCTTATCTGCAGAGGCTCTGCAGACTCTCCCTGTAATCTAGTGGGGAGAGTCTGAATTGAGCAGGTAACAGAGATGAGCTCCTTCATACGGGTAGAGGGAAGCATTTTATTCTGGTTTTATATAACCTAGGCTTGCTTGCCCAGATGTGACACCACCCACAGTGGAATGGGCAAGGAAGAAAATGCCATACAGACTTGTCTCAACTGATGGTCCTTCCCAGGGAACTCAAGTTTATATCAAGTTGAGAAAAAAAAAACTAACCAGCACAGTGGGATGGATATATATGTGTATGTTTGTATGTATATTTTATATATAAAATGTGATCATATCTATCCTTTTTGCCCCTAGTATTTTCCCTGCCAACTTTATGACTTTATATATGTTGGTAGAGCAAATGTTAGGGGTAAGGGGAGTGCATATGATCCTATTTCATTATATATCCATATAATATTCTCATGAATAAAGCAAAAATAATTAAATAACCCAATTCACCCATTTTCATCCATCAGCATACACAGCAAAAAAATGGGCCTCAGCATCTATTTGTCGCTCAGTGCAAATCTTTATCATACTTGAGGCCAACAGGCGGGAGAATCTTTGGGAAAACATGGGTTTGGCTATCATTGGACCTAGAACTGAACATTGACTCTGCCAAGTGCAACCATGTCACTCACCTAGAAAACAGAAGCAATAATACTCACCTCCATTGAACGTCAGGAGCAAAAAGCTATGGCACTCTTGCTAGTACCCAGTCCAGTCAGAGTCCCACACTACGCCTATGCTGTGATGAGAGAATCAAGAAGTGAGGACAGAAACAAACCTGCAAGTAGGTTCATGTTATCTGTGGATATAGCACATCAAACAGGTTGGAATGGTGCTTTAACAGATATGATGGCCACTTAAGGATGCACTGAACAGATATTAGCTGAAGCTGGAAGGAGGATAATGAGACAGTCATGGGGAAATGGTCTCTGAGATAATCAGAAGCTACTCCTGGCCGAGTACCTGAGACTAGAATCTTCTCCACATGACCCACTGAGCCATGGTTGTTTTCTCCTAAAGTCAGAACTCAGTCTGTTCAGTGAACCAAGATATTCTTGCTTAGGCTCATATTTCTTTTTTTTAGAAGTCTAGGGAGGTTTCTCCATGTCTACCCTCAGCCAAAGATAACTTGTCTCCAAGCTCTTGTGGCCTTTTTCTTTCAATCTTTGTTCATAACAATCATATCCCTGATCTCATTATTCTAAGTGTACATGCTACAAGCTACAGATACCTTCACAACTGACTTCAAAAGTGGCTAGGTTTGACTGCTCAAAAAGTATCCAGAGGAGACCCTTGGCGAAGTCAGTAATAGCTCATATGCACCCATGGGGAAATCCCCCCAAGTCTGTTAAAGTGTGGGGAAAAGGCCCACAGAAAACATAAATACATATCAAATATCTTTATGCATCATTATGGATATATATATGAAGGAAGCTGGAAGGTGTCCAGCTTCTACAGTGCTCTGTCTTCTTAACTGACTATTCTGTTCCTCTGTTGAAAAGCCTCAGTACCACACAAGACTGCCTCTGTCTCTGATCACAAGCACACAAGAGGGATCACTTGGGATTTCTATGAAGATAGCACCTAGCATTGCTCCCTTAATCTCCATGAGGAAATGCCATGTTGGGGGTTGGGAGGTAGTCTAGGTCCCCTTGTCAAACTGGTCTCAGTCCTAAGAACTGGAATTTTGGCCAAATTATGACATTTGTTCTCAGCAACTCATTTAAGAGATGCTGTGAGGCACAGCCCTTATATCAGAAAAAACAGAAAATGGCTAGCTGAAGGCCCTGATCTGTTTACATCCCTCAGGAAGTTGGTATGCTCTAAAACCCTACTTTCCTGTTGGCATTACCCCTGAATGCCCCACAGGCAGATTGGGCACAGCAGATGTGCTGAATTTATTTCATTCACTCTTATCCTCAAACCTGTTCTCTTTCCTATGCAAATTCTGACGAATTGTTTATCTAATTAGCAATTGAAGCTAGGGTACCAAATCACATCATTCCTTTTGTGTAGTTGCTTAATCACTACTTTTCCTGCTTTCTCACCATCTACATGAAATGACTTGCCAAAGCCAGGCACATTCATATCTTCAGTGTTTAACATCTTTCTCATGTTTACAGTCTCAATGCTAATGCCTTTCATCTGGCTGTTGCACAACTTCCAGTAGCTACCTTGCCCTACCCACTTCTCTTGTATATCATCTATACTGTTGCTGGAATGACTTTTTCAGAAAGATGGGATATTCCTATAATTTTCTCTGCACAGGAAAATATGTATTGGTGACTTTTCTATTGCTTTGATAAAACACCATGACCAAGGCAAGTTAAAAAAGAAGCATGTGATTTTGGGTCTATGGTTTCAGAGGGTTAGAGTCCATGACCATCATGATGATGAGCTTGACAGCAAACAAGCAAGCATGTCACTGGGGCAGTAGCTGAGAACTCACATCTTGAGTCTGTGGACTTAGTGAGCGTCTGAAACCTCAAAGACTACCCCTGTGATACACCTCCCCCACAAGGCCATACCTCCTAATCCTTCCCAAAGAGTTCCACCCACTGGGAAATAAGCATTCAAACATATGAGACTATGGACACCATTCTCATGTTCAAACCACCACAGGACACACATGATTTCATACGGCACTCATGGTCTTCCCACTGTTACATGAATCATGGCCCCACACATATCTTTTATCTTATTCACATTCCAGCATCTGTTTCTTCTGCTCTCTTACCCAACAAAATCTTGCCTATTCTTTAAGGTAGTTCAAGTATCACATCCTTTATGACACCCCTTTTGAATCATCCCTGCTCCTATAAGTAACTGCTCACTAACATTGGGGTAAGCAATTCCAATAAACTCATTGATTCATTTAGTCAGACTTTGTTGTAATCAATACTTTAGGTTGTTGTTGGTTCCTTTTCTGAGAGGGGTAGGTGAGTGTGTGTGTGTGTGTGTGTGTGTATGTCTGTGCGTGTGCGCGCATGTGTGTTCCCACCATACGTCTCACACAACTGCATCTATTGTGCTTTCCAAGCTACAGATTGTTCTTTTATGCGGTAAGTGGAAGAATGACCCCCCCCCCACTGTCACAAATATCATCATCCCCTGAAGCTTTGGATATGTTGATGTTTTACCTAGAAAAAGATCTGCAGTTGTAGTTAAGCTAAGGATCTGCAAATGAGAAACTTGCCTGGCATCACTGTGTGGGCACAGTGCAATCACAAACATCCTTACAGGAAGGAGGCAGGAGGTCAAAGAGGACAGAAGGCACTTTGCAGCTGTTTTCAAATATGGGCCAAGGTGATGGGAGTCAAATGAGGTAGGTGGGCCCTAGGAACTGGGAGAGGCAAGCATACTGTGCTCTCCTGAAGCCTCTAGAAGACTGAAGCCCTGCTACCCTCATGTAGATTCCCATTCCCAGATCATTGTGATAGCACACTGTGTTGTTTCAAGGTTGGTAATAACTTGTATATGCCTCAGTAGCAGGCTAAGATACTCTACTTGTATTTACTTATTTTAGTATATCGTTCTTGAAACAATAGACTCCCCAAGAATGGATTCGATTGATCAGATTGATTGCCATACTCAGTAGGTTCCTAGCATAGGGATCTGCACAATGCAGATACCTAATATGACTTTGAATTTGAAGCAAATGTCATATTGCTTGGTGTATCTGAACTGAAATAAAATCAAACCTTCCATAACTAGATTGAAATGTAGTGCGTGTGAACTGGTTGGGGCGAAACACACATGTGGGCATCTTTTGAGGTGGTTGCCTTTTGTGAGATGATGCTGCCAGACCCAGTGCAAGCCCTAGTAATAAGGGAAATTTTTTAAGCATTTCTTTGAAGTGACAATGCTTTGGAGCTCATGCTGTTATTTCACCTCATTAGTACTCTGTATTGTTTCTGCTCTTATTAATTTTCCACAGGAATAACTGTGAGTACCCTGGTAAAGAAAGATAAAGCCCAAGGTCTTAGTTGGTTATCTTAGTTATGGCTATTTTCAATGAGTCTCCTGTCTCTTGTCAGTTACTTCGGCTCAGTGTATTCATTCACACACCACCACCATCACCACCCACACACACTAACTCAACAAATATCAAGATTATTCTGTCTCTCATATGGATCCAGAGAAGAAAAAGTGTTGAGTGTCAAAGTGTAAGCATTAGAGAAAGGAGAGGATGCAGACAAATTGGAGAGGTAACTATGGCCTATGAGATACTGTCCTAGCTACTTTTCCTGTAATTGAGATAAAATACCCTGCATGTACAACATAAAGGAGAAAGGGTTTGTTCTTGTTCATAGTTTAAGGGTATAGACCATCATGGTGGGGAAATCAACCAGAATTTGAAGTAGCTAGTCACATCTATTTACAATAAGGAAACAGAACAAAGGAAACCCTTCTGTTCCGGAGTTCCCATTCTCTCTACTACAGCCAGGATCTCAGCTAGGGAATTGTACCTTCCACTGTGGACCTATCAAATTCATCTGGATCGACATTCATAACAGTTTCAATCTAGCTCTGAAACCTCACTCAAAAGATCATTTAATTTCAATTCATGTACCCACAAAAAAGACAAGTTGTTTTAAATTCAGCTCAGGGGGTAAGTCTTCCCACTCAATTTAATATAATCAAGACAATCCAAAATAAATCATTTAAATAAAGATAATTCTCCAGCAGTAGTGCCATGAGGTCCATCGTTCTGATCATTCTAGGTTCTGTCAAATCAACAATACCAAATGACACAGAGCTATGATAAGGTGGGCATTACACAGCTACTTATTTTCTTTATCTTGTGTAACTTCTATCATATAAGCAAGACTGAGGTAACTGTGAATGCTGTTTGCCTTACACTCAAGTCCTAAGCTTTCTCTCCCTGAAATCTTACACTCAACACACACAGATGTATGGCTTCCCATTCAGCAGTGGAAATGTTTAGTGTCACGGTCTAGGTAGACAAATAGAAGTTCTCCCTATCAAAGGGAAGTCAGCATTCCTTCTCAGCACTCAGTGGGTCTACAAAGGGAAGTTAGCATCCCTTTTCATTGGCACTTAGTGGGTCCAAATTACTACACTCTATTTTTCACAAATCATGGCTGCTCTGTTGCTAATTTACTGTGTGGTTTGGAAAATTCTCATTCAGTCTCTTCTAACGCCTATTCCTCCCAGCCTACCTCCTATGAGTATTGTGGAAGCAAATGTGATAATAATCAATAAGGGACGTTGCAGACTAAAAGCTATTTTTATGTTCTGCCCTTAAAGTAATAATAGTTATTTTAATATAATATTTACATGAATAATTATTGCTGTTTTTCTTATTGTCTTCTCACTATTATTAACATGGGAGGTTGTTATTTGCTTCCAAGAACCAGACAGCTATCATTTGTCAAGTGATTTACTTGCCAAATGATAAAAACCAGGATGAACTCGAAGTCCTCTTCCATCAAAAGCACATCTCTACCATCAGGACCACAAAAGCAGATTTTTATCCAATGTGAAAGTGTTTATTGGGTCACAGAAGAGAATGACCTAGTTCTGAGCTTTCCTCAGGCATCATCTTATCACTCTCAGACAGAGGAGGTGACTGGGCCTACCAGGATTAGCAGTCAGATCTCATGGTATCCAAACTGTAGACCCTTTTTGATTTCATTGTCTGTCATATGCGGTATGTCTCCCTCATTTTTTGTTTGTTTTGTTTTGTTTTGTTGACACAGGGTTTCTCAGTGTAGTCCTGGTTGTCCACTAGACAAGGTTGGCCTTGAACTCAGGGCTCTGGCTGCCTCTGCCTCCCAAGTGCTGGAATTAAAGGTAAGTACCACCACTGCCCAGCTCCGCGTTTTTGACTTGGCTGGTCTAAACAAACATACCTTCTCAGACTCTAAGGAAGTAGATTCTGACTTTCAGAAGGACAATGACTTCCTTCTTTTGTTGTTAGTTCCTCAAAATACTTTTGCTCTGACTTAATTACAAGTCCCAGGTGGACCTCCTTAATGACTCCCATCTCCCTTGTTGATGGACTACAATTAACAGAGTTCCAGTGTTATTTGTAAATGCTGCAGCTTAGCAACAGGGGTTCTCTGTTATTCATGATTAGAAATTAGTTAAAAAAAAAAAAGACCTGACCCTGCATTTCTATTTCCAGGATGAACAAGTATAGCAGTAGTCAATGGACGATTAATCCTGGGATAGGAAACTGATATGGAGATGTGAATCTCAGCTCTGTTACATGTTGCCCGTGTGACAATGTCTCTTTTCTCTGTAAAATGGGCATATACAGATTTCTTTGCAGCTAATGTCATATTTATATATTAGTAACTAGGAAGTACCATATACCAAAATTAGATCATATTGAAAGATTCAACTGGAGGATTTTAGGGCTTGAAACAAGAAAGGTATCTATCTATTCACATTTTGGTATTGGCTGCCCCTACCAATGGCAGAGATGGGGGATGGGTGGTAGCAGGAATTGTGAGAAGAGTTGGGCAGAGTAGGCATTTGAAGTTGGAAGAGCTTGTTCTTGTCAGATTGTCACTCAGTAATATATATGAGTAATATATATGTATGTATATATACATATATATGTATATATACACATCCATACATATATATGGAATATATATAATATTATATGATATGTAAATATGTTACTCAGTATTATTATGTTACTCACCCAGGAACTCCCCTTTCCAGGTCTTTCCCAGCCTCTATTTGATGAGTTGATAAAGCCTCTGCTGCTAAAAGCAAGACTAAGTAAGGTGAGTTTTAAAACATGTCAGAACCATTAGAGTAGATGACTTCTAACATCCCCTCTGTTACATGATAAAATTAATTTTAATTTAAAATGCTGAAGAAATTAATAGTTGCTAGGGAAAATGACATTTGAAAGCCAAGCCCTTGTCACTGAGTAGCGAAGAGATAGCGATAGTAGGAACTAAGTTGGTCAACTCATGATATAGAAGGGCGGTTGCAAGTGTCATACCCTATGTGTGGAAGGACAGATGGAAAACCTGGCTGTGAGCTCTGCGCCTAACCCGGGGCAAGACTGGGCCTTCCTCTCCTCCTCACCAAGCTGAAGAATGTCTGTACGGTTTTGGAAGCAGTTTCCACTTCAAAGCTGAGGAAGCTAACTTTGAGTGTAACTCCTAACAAGCCCTGGGCAAGAGGAATCAGGCCGGCCTCCCTGTGCGCTGAGAAGCGCCTGGTTGAAGCAGATGGAGTGTGTCTATCATGGCGGCTGCATAACCAGTCTGGTCACTTCAGATGTCTCTCCAATTAACACTCATGGAGGCGGCCAACTGCTCAAGCAGCAGAATGTGATGGTGGAGAAGACGGTGGGAATGCCTGGGCCCGATGCCACACCTATTATCTAAGCCTCCTGCCGGAGGAGGGGAGGAGTGGGAGGGGCCAGCCAGACTTCACAGAATGTGGGAGGTGGGAGGAGGGGCGGGTAAAAATGGGAGGTGAGATGCCTGCTCGGATTTCTTTAGCTGCCAGAGTCCTAGAAAGTTAGAGACGGGAAAGCTCATTCAGTAGCAGCCCTTACTACACACGTTGATTTCATTTCCTCTTCTTCCTTGCCATTGTGCACCGGGAGTTGTCACTTCTTGCTCCTTGCTTCCTGAAGGATCGCCCTGCCTTCTCTTTTATTTTATCTTCCTTCTCAAATCAGGTCCTACGAGACGGCCAGAGTGAGATTTCTAAAATACAAACGTGGTTGATTGCATTACTCCCTTGGAGTAGTTCCTCATTGCCTTCTGAGGGGAAAAATGTCTCATTTTAAAGCCCACCATTTTTCAACCTAAGAATCATGACCCCTTTGGGGGTCGAACAGGGGTAGCCTAAGACTGTAGGAAAACACAGATAATCACATTACGATTCATAACAGTAGCAAAATTACACTTATGAAGTAGCAACAAAAATAATTTCATGGTAGGGGTCAATACCCATAAGGGAGGGACTGTATTAAAGAAGCACTCTCTGGAATTGGAGAATTGTGCAAGGGCAAAGGAAATCGGTTCCTCTGGTGTGCCAACTCCCTAAGCTCTTGGAATTCCTGGATTTGTGGATTGGGGACTGAGAAACATGCCACGTGGAGTGAGCAGTGGGAAAGCAGGGCTGTCTGAGAGGCACAGAGGCTGGCAGCAGAGGGGGTTATTTAGGAAGCAAAAATAAAATTATATATGATACTCTACCTCAGGTGGGTATGTTAGCTATGTGGGGTTTTGTTTTGTTTCATTTTATTGTTGTTTTTTTTTAATTTGTTTTGTTTTGTTGGCCAGGCAGTGGCCAAGAGACTTCCAGAATATTCCCTGTTCAAGCACATAGGAAATCCCCACCTGTGTTGGTCTTAGGGAGGGAAGTTTGGCTATGAGCAATTTTTCCTGAAAAATCAAAACAGCTCTTCCAAGTGGGCCCCGCTTCCAGGGTCAGCTCGAAGCTGGGCATGATTCCCTGTGCCTGGGTGTGAGTATGAAGGCACCCAGAGGAGGGAAGTCTGTCTGAAGGTCAGACTGCTGGGAATCCAAACCTCCAGGCCTGATTTATAGCCCCGGCCTCAGGTCTCCTTCCACTCAGCCCACAAAATCCCCCAATTTTCTTCTCTGTGAGCCAGCCCTCTTCAGAGCTGGGAAATGAGATCTAAGCAGTGGCTTTTTCTGGCCTTACGTATGATATGGATTCTTCCTTGAGATGATGCAGAGAGGAAGAGAAGTGGTTCTTGAAAGTGTGGGCAGAACACTGGGGTGAGTCAGAAAACAGCAGCCGGCCTGGAACAGGCTGGACATCATCCAGCCTCACGCTCTCCTTGGCTCCTTTTCTTTTTGATTTTCTCTCTTATTGTGACTTCCAAATAAAATCTTAGAGGGAAACCCAACACACTAAACTTAACAGCACAACTCCTCCAAGCCACTGGGTAATCAGGGTTCTGTTCTACCTCTTTGTTCTTTTCCCAAGCATCCACCAGGATGGAGCCTGTGAGCCCTGCTGGGATCCCTGGGCTTCCTGGAACACAGCTGCAGAGCTCTGCTGTGATCCAACACCAACATGCAAGACATGGGGTGACTGACACTCAGGGAGGTGGCAAGTCTCATTTAAAGTCACATAGGGAACCGGGGGGCGAGTGGGGACACCTAGAGACCCCTGGGTTGTTTCTTCTTCCTCTTCCTCCTCCTCCTCCTCCTCTTCTTCTTCTCCTCCTCCTCCTCTTCCTCCTCCTCCTCCTCCTCTTCCTCCTCCTCCTCTTCCTCCTCCTCCTCTTCCTCCTCCTCCTCCTCATCGTCTCCTCCTCCTCCTCCTCCTCCTTCTTCTTCTTCTTCTTCTTCTTCTTCTTCTTCTAGCAGTCAGTATTGGATTTCATGTGGGCTCTGTAAAGACTTAGTCTTACCTTAGGTTTAGCAATAAGTAAAGCTCATTCTCAGTAAGGAAAAAGTTAGTGCTTTAGAATTTCTAGGTTTATAGCTCCAAGAAATCAGCTCCTTCAGTCTGGCTGTTAGCCCAACTTCCATATCCCATGGGGTGGTTCTTCTCTTCAAACTTGGAGCCAGCAGTCCCATTCCATTTCCCTGCACGTATAATTTCTCCTGGGCTGGGCTTCTGCCTCCTTGTTGATATAAAGTGAAAAAAGAATTCATTTCTTTTTCTTTACCCTTGCAGGACCCGACCTGCCTCTGATCCTGGCCCAGGTATGAGGCTGTGTACCTACTCCTATGCTCTTGTAACCCAACCTCTGCCTGAATCTCTATTCACTTGTTGCCAACTACACTGACCATGAATGCTCTGTTTGTCACCCAGGACTCCACTAGGATGTTTCTGACACAGACTACCATCTCCATTTTTTGTCTAGATGTAACATTCCCCTGACAAGCCTTTCATGTCTACAAGTGTTTGGAGAAGTCGTGTGGAGGTGAGAAGGGCTAACTTCACTTGCCTGTTTCTGGCTCTCAGGTCTTTGTATTGCAGCTATTCTAAGCCAATTCCACAGCCCTGTAGAGCTGTGGTCTCCAACTGTGAGCTCCTAGACTCTGTGTCAGAAGAGTATCGTGGGATGATGTTCATCCAGTTCAGCAAAGGTCAAGCGAGACTCTCGGGTCTGTTCTCATAGACCGTAGCTGTCTAGTCAAACCCAGTTGTGTCACTGGGCTGAATCTTTTTCCTTTCCCCAGATGCTACAAGATCCATATATTTTCTATTCCCCCTCCCCCACCAAACCACTACTTACCCAGAATGCTCCAGGGCATCTCAAACTCTGAGACTTTAAAATCTATGTCTGATCTCTTTCTCTCTGTCTTTGTCTTTCTTTGTCTGTCTCTGTCTCTTTCACTCTCTCTTTTCCTGTCCCAAGACTATGACTGCCACCCTGCTGACAGACAAAGCCAGCTCTAGGAAGCCATTCTAGATATTCTTGTCTGTTCTGTTGTGTCCAGCTACCCCCTCAGAATACAGGTGTCAGATTTAGATCCTCCTGGCTGCTGCCAGAAGCCAGGGAAAACCAAATGGTTGTCCTCTGAAAGAGACTGGCATAAAAGAGGGCTGGGCAGTGGTCCCTGTGTTTACCAGAGATGACAGTTTGGGGTATAGATTCAGACTTCTCTGATATTTCTACCTTAAAGATGACACTGGGACCAATATTCCCCATTCTCAAAGCACTGCTTCTGGGAGCCTATATGATGCCCTTTCTTCTAAGACCCACCCTTACCACAGACTACATGGCAATCCATTTTGTGACCTACCATAGTCATCCAAAGAAGGCACCAGGAACTATGATCCTTTTGAGGAGCCAAGACTATCCCCACTGTGCCTCAGCAAGACTTTCCATAATACTGGATGGAGATCTTTAGTGTGGGAGATTGTGAAGATCCATCCTGGGTATTGCAGGCCCCCACATAATTATCCTGGAGTAGAGCAGCTAAGAGTAGATGGGAGAAGGCAAAACCCTATCAGAATCCCTAATTCCACCACCATTGCTGATCCACTGTATTATAGATACCCCCAACCTCCCAGAAGCCACTAAAACTTTACTAGGGATGGGTAAATACTTCAGAGAGTGAAGTGTGATTGGCCTAACCCTCTGGCCTAGTTTAGTCTAGAGCTCAGTCCTTACACTGTCATGCAAGGTCTTACATCCATCAGGTATAAAGACAGAGCTCAGACAGAAGTTCTGAACCTTGGGTCATCCACTTCACACCTCATGACCCAGGCTTCCTCTTTAAAACACTTCAAATCCCCAGCAGTGGATGCCAATAACCATTTCCTAAATTGGTCAGCCCCCAATTCTGAGCCCACCTCTGAAGGTCAGGCCTTGGGAGAAAGCCCAGGTTTTAAGGTCATGGCAGCTGTCCTCCGGAGGAGGCTCTGGGGAGTGACACATGGCCCTTCTGGCCTTGCTTTCCAGACCACAGCCATATGATGCATTCTATTCTAGAGTAACATGATGGATTTTTAACAACTAGGACAAGAGGCAGGGAGCCAGGATTCTTCCCCTAGGTGTGCCCCGAAGCTGCTGAGTTAACTGTTTCCTTATTCAAAGTTCCAGATGAGGGAGAAAAAACAATGTCTCCTTCTCTTTCCAACCCAACGTATGCCGGCAAAAATTGCTCAGCATGTAAGGAGCCATAGATTTTTTAAAAAAGTCTGTTCTGCCTCCAGGGTCTCCCTCTAGCCCCACAGCAATTCTATATAGTTGGCGAAGCAGGGTTATTTTTATCTCATGGCAGAGCAGGCTGTGGTCTACAGAGTGATGGATTTGGTGACCCAGGTCACCTGGCAACAGAGGTACCACGGCACATGGTACCCTGCTTCACCCACAGCTCGTTATTTATTTTCTCTCATCTCAAGCTTAACTACTGATAGTAAACACTGTGGAAGTTGTGTTATTTCTAGTATAGTAGTTGTGGTATTTCACAACAGTGATCAGATTAATCCATTGTCACGTGCATCCTTTTAGAGTAGACTGTAGTCACTGCCCACCCCCACCCTCAATCCAGTGGCAGGGTTTCTCAGCATCTGAGGACCTGAGACTGAAATGGCTAAGGGGACATGGGATGTGGTTGGTAGTTTCCTTATATTCTGGCAACAGGTTCAAGACAGAAGTAATAAAGAGGGGGTCTAGGAAATCACTTTAAAAGACAGTGTTGTGTGAAGGGGAGACTGGGCTTCCCTGCTAGTTACACTGTGTATGTTTCTTCCATTTTTCTGTAGGTAGTCCTTGGCTACAGTTAGGAGAATGGAGGGGAAGCCTCTTGCCAGAGATTTTGGATTCCTTGGCTTATGCAGTACAGATGCCTCAAAGATAAAAACCCATTTGCAGAGCATGTAGTACTTCAAGTTTATTACAATCATCCAAAGATACAAGGTAAAACAGGTGTAGACCAGACATACTATACCTTTGAGCTCCACAATGGGTGGCGTTTTCAGGTTGAAAGGGAAACAGAGGCTTCTGTTTGGGCTCAGTTGACTCAAAGTCAACTAATCTGGAAGTCATGGATGGCTGTCAGTTTCCCAATCCCAGCCTTCTCATTACCTCAGAGGCAAGGTCTGTCAACAATTCTAGCTCGAGATTTCTTTAAATTGTCTCCATCACTCTTTAAGTTGTATGCTTGTTATTATTTCCGGTTCTATGTACATACTACCTTCCATGTGCCTAGCCAGAGCAGAAGCACAGGGAACTTGCGCAGTCACATACAGCCCAATTGAAACCAGTGGGTGTTCAGTTTACTTAAGTAGCCCCATCCTGTACATCTGGCTAGCTAATGCCTCTCAACTAGAATCCATATGGCACATTTTTTTTTGATAGGATTAAGGTGATAGGAAGGAAATGTAGGGTAATTTTTAAAGTGGAGGAAGCAGTTACATCATGGAAAGAGGGTCTTCAAAGTGTCTTGAGAGGTCTAGAAGCTACTGGAGACTGGATCATGCTGGAGCCGTGATTCTTCTGCATCGAGAGAAGTAAGGAGCTCCAAGTGTGGCTGGGGCAGCACACGGAGCAACGACTAGAGGAATCTGGAGAGGAAACTGTTCTCGTGGAAGACTCCACCCTGGATTGAGTCAGGGGGCCTGGGTTTGAGATGGAGATGTAGCACTTAATGACCAGTCATTTCTTTGGTAGACCTTGGGTTCCTTATTTGTAGATTGATAATGAATCTATCTTCCTTGGGAATATGAAGAGTAAGCCATAAAGTAATCTATCAACCATAAAGTACCATGAAGTTATAATGACAGTATATGTAAAGAGTGCCTGCATGAGATTCTATAATATTTTCATTGTGCCTTATTAATTTTTTCTAAAAATAAATTATTGCTGCTATGAATTAATCACTTTAGTAATTCTTATTCATATGCTGGATAATAAAAGAAATCAATGTCATGCTTTCTGATGAAATAAATTCTTTAGTTAAATAAGTCTTGAAATGCTTGTGGCTGAATTTCCCTGCTGGCTTTTAGTTTGTACTGCTGCACCCTGTGAAAGGAGTATGTTGGCTGGCTTAGTCTTTGGGGTAGGCTTTCGAATCAAAACAGAGACTCAAAAATACTTTACCCTGCTATATAAAAATGAATCAAAACATCTCAAGATTTAGTGACAGCATCCACTAGAATGACTGTTCAGAGATTAGCATGACCTTCACTGTCCCAATTAGGCATGCACTCAGCTGGCACAGATAGATACACATATGAAATATGTGTAAGATGATCAGAGATAAGGTTCCAAGTCAGAAATATCATTTTGTGGCTTAGAAAGCCCAGGAAGGAAAAGGTGATTATGAAGTAGGGTTGTCTGGAATGCACAACTAGAGAGAATACAGATAAATCAGAGTCCTGAACACTTAATAGACAGCTGGAAGATCTAGATGACACACCCCTCTTTCTGAGGTGGGAAGCTTACCAAGCACAGAGGGAAGAGCAAAAGGCCTGAAGTGTGATGGAAAAGAGCAGCAAAGAAGTGGGCTGGTGACAGACAGAGTGGGAGGGTGGGAAGCCACTGAGGCTGGTTTTGTTTGGTAGACAGTAATACTTCTGAAGAGTTCAGCAGAAATCAGATCTGCCTGTGGGACAAATGAAATGGCCACAAGCAAATATTCATGAGATACTTTTCTGTTTCATACCTGGGTCTTGGTGTGGGGAATGTTGATCATAGGTTTCTACAACAAACATGCATGAGCCTCCCAAGAACCAGTTCTGCCCTTCTGCTTTATAAACATACTCATTTGTTCATTCACTCATTCATTCATTCAGTGTGTGCGTGTGTGTGTGTGTGTGTGTGTGTGTGTGTGTGTGTGTGTGTGTGTGTGTGAGACCCCATACACATGTGAGGATGAGTGGACAACCTGTGGGAATCGGTTTTCCTCCCAACCCTTCCACCCAGTGCATTCTGAGGATTGAACTCTGTTTTCAGGATCAAGCTCAGGTTACCAGACTGGCTGGTCATCAAGAGCCTTTACTATGGAACCATCTCACCAGCCTGATCTTATTTTGGAAATGCCTCAATGCCTTCTTATCTTCCCATGCCTTTTCGGTGAAATCATATCTATCCCCATTAATTATGACTTCACTGTCTATTCATGGTGTTTGCCCTTATCCCATAATGGACTGTGTGATGCATAGGGGCTATCAAGGGCAGTTTAGTTAGGGGAAAGCTAACATCCAACTACCAACTACCAAACGTGTAGGAAGTTGAATCACACTAAATGACAGGAAATAACTTTTACCATATTACAAAAATGAATGTTTTCTGGGAAGTCATCCCACATTAATAAGGGAATAAAAGCCTTTGTGCCAGACTTCAGAATATAAAGCTGAAAGCCTTTATAAGTTAATGTTCAAAATCATGGTCACACTGCTGTCTGGTGGGTGAGTGTGCTTCAGGGGCAGATGACCGGGGTTGAGTCTTGTAATATGGGGATGAAAACACTGGTCTGTCTTGAGTTGCTATGAAGACTTAAAAAGCCAGTGTAGGTAAAGCTCTTAGAATGGTGTCTAACACTATGCATATTAATACTAATCATGTAATAATATTAATAATAAGTATTATTATTAATATTATTAAGTATTATTTCATTTCTTTATCGCTAGATGAAGGAAGGAGCCCAAATATGTTTGAAGGCTTACTATATGATACTTCTAGAGTTTAAATTATTATTAATATCTTTTCATAAGGTGTTATTATTAGCCACAAGATATTGAATATGAAAATATGAAAGTTTGGTGACCTCATTGAGTTAGGACAGAAACCTAGGAGAATTTAGCCCCAAATTCCCATGCAGTATAGTGAACTCCTTTGTACTGCTAACATTCTAGACAAGGCTGGTCGTTCTCATTTTCTATATCTGTATGGCTCTGCCTTGTGATGGATTATTAATGATGAGCTAAATCCACATTCTCTTTCTGTGTTATTTGCTCTAACACACAGCTTTTCTAGACTGGCAATGCTGAATTGTCTTGTGCCCCGCAGATATGATTCACTGTTATTTCATTGTAGATGGAGACAGAGGCAGACAGATGGTAGAAATCAGAAGTGGAAGTAATAGCATCTTAGCAGCTGCTCCATGACTCTCTGGAAAATGGAGCAGTGAGTGGGGCTGAAGACAATCTGCCTGGCAGACTTAGTCAGTGCAAGATTTCAGTCTTACACTGTCAGGGCATGTTAGTCACAAAGTGTTTCCCAGGCATGAGTTATCTACTTCCCACAAGAATGAAGATACCTTAGAACCACCCCCTCATTGTAATGCTTGACAAGGCCCAGTGGCTGGTTTAGAACTTGGGACTTTGTCAGAAGCAAAGTAAACACCCAGCAGGATAGCATATGCCTGTAATTCCAGCATGTAGGAGACTCTGGCAGAAGAATCTTCCAGTGGATAGATGGAGGCTATCCTGGATCACATAGCAATTTCTCAAAACAAAATAACAAACACACAAGGTGTGCACCTTTGGAAGGATAGGTGGAGGGATGTGGTGGTCTTCTTCCCGGACTGCTTGTCATAGAGTCACACATCCAGTTCTGTAGAAAGGCTCAAATTACAGCCAGCTATAGCTATACTGTTAGTGGGGGTGGGGGGGTGGGGGGTATCTAAGTTCCGCCGCACAGTTACCTGGCAACAGCCAGGTGTGCCTGACTCACTACAAAAGGGGCTGCTTGACCCCCAGCTCACTCTTGCTCTTGCCTTCTTGTTCCTGCTCCATACTCTCAGCCCTTCCCCCCCTCCCTGTACATTCCCCTCCTCACTCACTCTCCAAGTGCTCATGGCCTGCCTCTACTCTTCTACTCCCTCTCCCTCTCCCCCTCCCCCTCCCTGGCTCTCCCCTCCCTCCCCCTCCCTCCCTCCATCCCCCAACTCTGCCTTTCTCTGCCTCTACTTCCTAACTCCCTTTCCCATGTCCTGAATAAACTCTATTTTATACTACACCATCACATGTATACTCACTGATCCCAAAGGGGAAAGGGATGCCTCAGCATGGACCTACGGAGGCACCCCCTTACCCCATACCTGACTTCACCTCCACCAAACAGATTCCTTCTCTCTTTATCTTTTTTATGAAACACAGCAGGTACCCTCCTGGAATTTCATACTTCAGAACTGGAGGCATGAGAATTAGGATGTTCAAGACCACCCATGACTTTATGGTGAGTTTGGAACAGACTGGGCTCAAGAGAGCCTGATGTCAAAGCAAGCAAACAAACTAACAAAAAACAAAGCCTCAGACTACCCCCTATGGTATCTTAAAGGAAATAAAGGCAGGTCTGCAATACTAGCTGCTACAGTGGAGTCTGCATAGTCACCCTCAGGTAGCTAAGTGCTCCAAGGACGAGTACTCTTGGTCAGAGTTAAAATCACTTTGCATTTGACCTCAGACTCTACTCTGTGCTTCTTTGATTCAAATAGGAAGTACTTCTAGGAACTTCTGACCCTGTGCTCTCCCTGGTAGCAATTTAAAAGCTTCATTCTTGGCCTACGTGAGGGGCCAATTCTGCTGCAGCAGAGCTCCTGAGGAAGCAGCTGGCTAAGCCTATATCCTGCCTTTGTTTTTCTCTTTCTAGGAAAAAGCCTGTGAGAGCCCAGTATGTCTATATCACCCTGGTCTCATCTGTTTGCACTGACTCGATGACTGCTGAGAAACAATGTCCCCTCTGTTGATTGCCAGAGCCGACTATCTTGAGTAATCTTCCATAGTAGGCTTGGCTGGGGGCCCTCATTATGTTCAGAAATACTTAGATGCAACATCTTTCTATATCAAAGATGGGGTTGTTACATTCACTATATCTTCTCTCCCAATCCCCCAGCTCTGTGTGTGCAACCCATCCCTCCACGTTTTACTGTTTCTTAAGTTTGGTGGCAAGATTCAATAGAACAAGGGGAAGGCAGCTTTTTCTCTTTGGTGGCATGGAATGGTAATGTGTTAGCTCAAGTTTCATGCAGCAGTGGAATGGCCACAGTCGAAGGACAATTGGGAGGGTACTCAGAATGGAGAAGTGATGCTCCAGGAGCAAATAGCAATGTTTATAGTTGTCACAGCAATCTACTTAAGGCACATCCCTGCTACCCATGTCCAGGAGGTGCAGCAAGAAAGCATGAATTGTTCTACAATTATTCATCTGTACCATTGGTTGAAGTTCAGGCTGAGTTTCTGTGCTGGAAAGCTGTAGAAGAGTTTGACCTGGGAGAAGTTGTGGATTCCAGTGATCCTTTGGGTAGTTCTTCCTGGTGGCTCAGTAACACAGGAATCAGACCTCTCTTACCATCCTTTCTTCTACCTTGGAGTCTCCTTCCTTTTGTTGTGCTTGTAATCTTCATCCAGAACTCTCCCTTCCTCACACAGCTTTCCAGACATAGACTTGAGACTTCTTGCTGAATTCTTCTTCTTTCCCCACCCACACAAATCGACATCGTTGGGAAGCCATGTTATCTGCTTCACCGCAGCTTCACTATCTGACCCTCGACCACTTTTGCAGTCAGCCAACCCTTTCTAGTTCCCTTCCTTTCTTCCCAGACCCATGCATCCCTTACAAAGCATGCAGAGATGCTTTTCTGAGAGCTGTTTGATGTACACTTTTTCTTGGAATCCTTGGGTAGTCCCTACTGTGACCCCTTGGCTTGTCATTTGGGGTGCATGCTGAGGGTCCCCACTCACTCCAACTGCTTTGGGATACACTATCTTACTGGTAGCTTCTGGCTTGATTGTTCCACCCACTGAAACTCTCTTCTTCCATCACTCTTTACAAAGAATCTTCAAGATTCTTTTAAAACCATACTTCATTTATAAAGATGCATTCATTTATTCAATAAACATAAGACGCTTATTACAAACCTCTAAAGATTGTAACTAGACCCTATTCATTATGTCACTTCCAAAAATGCTGTTCCTAAGTCCCTAGAATTAAGTTCCTATCTTCCTTCCCTCCTTAACATTGTCTCATTTGAACTTACACTATCATATTAATTTTCTTCAAAACACACAGCACAGTCCAGTATTTATATTTATGTTTATTTGTTTAAGGTTTGCTACTGCAGTAGACTGTGGAAGAATGCCTATCTTCACAGCTATCTTGCTAGTATCTACTATTCACAGAACTTAAGGAACAACCAGGCTTGAGAAAATGGATGTGGAAAGGCACTGCCCTGGGAAATAAAGGCCCTTGGCAGTCCCTGGTGTTAAAATTAATGTCTTTGTCCTCTGTGTTTAGAGAGCCCTGCGTCCCAGTAAAGATATGCATAAGACATCCTTTGTGGTAAACTGACAGCCTTTAGGCTAAGGAGTAAAGACAATATCTTAACCATGTCATTAATTGGCCCAACAATCTATTTTAAGCACTTAGTAAGTACACTAGAGGTAGTGGCAAGCATTGGGTAGTGCTGACAAATGAACACTCCAGTTTCTACATCTGCAAGGCTTGGCATAGCTGTGAATGACAGTAGAGACTGGGGTTTGGGGGGAGTGGGAGGGTGTGGGGGGGTAGAATTGAGTATGCCAGAGCATGAGCTTGTACTTCAAGGTAAGCTGGACTTCATCCCGGAATGTGCTGTATAAGTGCCCCTAACTAGTCTCTACTGCTATCTTTTCTGTAGGTCACTGCAGGAACTGAGGTACCACTCACTGAGCATCTCATAGAAACTGCAGGAACACACATTCAGCTCTCTGTTCGGTTTCCCTGAATGCTTGGACACAATCTCTCCCCACAGGCTAACAGATTGCTGCCAGTTTTGAGTTGTTTGACCATGTTCTAGTCTGAGCTAATTTTGTATGTAAAATTGCTTAAGAGTGAATATGAAATCTTTGACTGAAGCCCAAATATATAAATACCATTGCATTTCCTTCCTCCCCAATTTTGCAATCATCCAAAAAAACTGTTCATGTTGTGTAGTATAATTAGTTATTTATACACCCTCATGTGGTCTATTGTTCAGAATTAAATTGTCTGGTATACAGGATTTCTCTTGCAAGGCTTATTCTGTCGGTTTATTGCTTGTTGGAAGCTGTTTGTAAATATGTCCTTGTGGAACCCCGAGGGATATGTCTGAGCATATCCAGGACGGTGGGGGAAAATAGTTCAGTCTATGTAGGCCTCTGCTGTCTGCTACTTTCTCTTTGAAGACCTAGGCAATTAGAAGGAACACAAAAATAGTCACAGGAAGGTACAAATGGAAATTATCTTGGAGATCTAGTTACTAGATTCTAGTGACTCAGTCTTGCCCAAGAGGAAGCCAGCCCTCAGGAAGGGGAAGTGAAAAGGCCTCACACACAGCCTCTTGTGGGTAAGAGGCAGCCAGAGTCCTCTTCAACTGGTGCCTCTATCTACGAATCCACCTAGCATAGAGCATGATTGCCCCAGGCATGTCTGAACTTTACAGTTTTCCCCTAGGACTGCATGGGCCCAGACTGCTCTACTCTGCTCCTCCTGTTTACCCTTTATTTCTCTTCTGCCTCCTGTCAAATGGGTTGGCCACTAGCCATATTGACACGTTCCTGTCATGTAACACTTCATCCTTCTTCCCTGTCAGGTTGAAGACAGAGGCATGATGGTTCCAAACTTTTATGTACAATGAAACTTCTTTCTGGGGAAGGGTCTGGGAGCTCTGCTTCAAAGGAGACAGTAACCTTTGTGGCCCAGGACAGTTTCTCCTGGCCAGAGTGCCATGCACACTTGCAAAGGATACATGGGGCTGCTGTGGGGTAGTTTCTATGAATGCCATAAGATACCCTGGTTGATGATGTTGTTTAAGTCTTGTTGGTCTTTCATCCCTAAATTTTATTGTGTTGAGTTTATAGCACTAGCTGTGATTTTTGTCGAGTCTTTTCAACTCTCTTTCTCTCTCTCTCTCTCTCTCTCTCTCTCTCTCTCTGTGTGTGTGTGTGTGTGTGTGTGTGCTAGATCCCAATTCCTAAATCAAAATTGTACTTCCTGGTCAGAAAGGTCAGCTAGGGATGGGTGGTCAGATAACTAAAAGAATCCAGAAGTTCCCTTTCCACACACGTGTGGGCATCAGCATACAAACCTACTGCCAAGGTCCTACTAGAATCCGACATGTTCCTATGCTTGGAAATACCATAGGAGATAGCCAACCTTGTAGCACTTAAAACACATTATCCTTCTATGTTTTTATTCATAAAATCCCCCAGATTTTTTTTTACAGTGACAGATACTAATAAAATGTATTAGATTTTAAATATTTACTACTTTATGTCTTTATTTTAAATTATTAAATAGTAATCATACAGAAAGGCTAGAACAGATGTCACGTATTTATCATCAGGATGAGCAGATGCTCACAGTTTTCTTTATTTGCCTCAGATCTCCATTTTCCTTAAGGAAACCAAGCACACCACACATAGTTGGAGCCCCCACTTTCCACTTCCTTGTCCTCTCCTTTGTATCTCCCATCTACACAGGAGACAACTCCCCTGAATATGATGGCATCATCTCCATGAGTGCTTTTTTCCAACCTACTGCATCCTCAGGCAACTTTTTCATGGGGCTTATTAGCTTTTGTAATCAGAGGAGGATAAAGGACATATCTATCTAGTCTGAAAACCTATATGTGTTGTAATCTCTATTGCTTCCACCTGGATTTTGCTCTAAGCCTGTTTTTATGATCTACCTACCCCATCTTAGCCTTAGCGGCAGTCTGGTCTGTCTTCAGTGGAAGCACATTGGACCCTGCTCTCACGACTCACACTTCATCAACTGCTTACCTTGGGGATTTCCAGTGCCAACTGGAATGCCCTGGCCCCTGGTTGGGACAACCTGCCAGACTCTGGACTGCATCTGTGAATGGATAGAGTTGTTCCTGTTGGGGTTGAGCTCTTGGATTCAGTATTCCCACACCAAGGGAGAGAGTCAACTGCCATCCTGCCTGAGCTGTTCTGCTTGGGTTCTCCATGGTTGGAAGCTAACCCTTTGAGAGAAAGCACATAGTGACAGTTGGGACTGGAAAGGTGGGGCAGATTGTGATGACAATGATTGACAGCATCAAACATCCTCAAGTTACATAATCCAAATAGTGTGACCTAAAGTAGAACACAGCACATCCAAAATCTGTTCATCAAAATAAATATTTGAAGGTTTGTATAGCATTTACTATATGTCAAGTGTTATGCTAAGTACTTTGTTTCTTCATTTCATTTCTGTTTTTGGAGTCCAGGATGGCCTCAAATTTGGTATGAAGTAAAAGATGACCTCAAACTCCCAAGCCTCCTGCCTCTACCTCCCAAATGCTGGGACCAAAAACCTGCCCAACCATGCCTTGCTTATATATATTCTTATATTTTGAAGATAAAAACAGGCACAGAGAAGCAGTGTGCTATAAGGAAGAACAATGAGTTCAGAGGGAGATGACGTTGGGCATACGCTGGCTCAACTGTTTGCTAATTTACTGCCAAGGACTAGTTTCTCAGACCTCCAGGGCCTGGCATAAAGTAGCTGCTTTGCAATGGTGATTGCTGCTGTACAGAAGACCTGGGTTCCTGCTATCAGTAAGAAGCATATGTACAGTAGAACTGGGTCTAAATCTGGGCCCACCTCCGGCAAAGCTCCCTTCTTTTCCCCTCCAAAGTGGCATGCTATATGGAAAGAGAAGTAACCCTGAATTCAGGGTCTCAGGTCCTCTTCTCAACCAGCTGGCTGGCCACAGACATACATTTCTTCTCCCCTCTTTTTCTGATACCTCTCACTGCAGAAAGATATTGAATCCTGGAACTTCTCTGGGCTGGCACTTCTGCCACTGGCATGTGCCTCTGCTTGAGAAGTACAGCACCAACCTGCCTGCCCCAGGGCAATGAAGGCAATGCCGTTGGTGGTTTAAAAAGGTTGGAATAGGAAGATGGGCACAGCTTGCTCAGCTGATTTCAATCCTTAGTGACTGAAGCCAGTTGGATTTCCTTTATGTTCCACAACTTGAGCTGGGAAGGGATCCAGTTAAGAGAGGGCTTCAGAAAACAATAAAACTAGTCTCCTCCTCCATGTCCTCCTCCTGTTCCTCCTCCTCCTGTTCCTCCTCCTCTTCTTCCTCCTCCTCCTCTTCCTCCTCCTCCTCCATGTCCTCCGCCTCTTCTTCCTCCTCCTCCTCTTCTTTTCTTTCCTCTTCACTTTCCTCTTCTTTTTATTCTCCCTTCCCTTCCTCCCTCCTCCTTCTCCCTTCTTCTATCAAAGAAAGACTGAATCCAGAAACCAGTTAATTAAAACACTGCGGGATGAAGGGTCACAAAAGGGATTTTATTTCTGCTTCAAGTTTCACATTCTATTTTTTCCATTATATTTTTTGACTTGGCTTTACTGATTTGAGGGGGTAGACACACACACAGAGGAGTATGGATGGGGGGATTTGAATGGTCTTATGGTACCCTCCCCCCATTAAAATGAAATTTAAAATCTGTCTAGGGCTAGCAATTTTCTGGACCACTTCAATCATCCTTTAAGCCTTGAGATCTGGGACGTTTTCATTTGCTTGAGTCACTGCGGTATGCCCAGGAGTATGTATGTACTCCATTTTCACATTGTATAGATCTGTAAAGGATGATACGTGAGCGTACATATCAACCTTGAAAACTAAGTTGCCGTGGAAGAGCCAGCAACCCACTGTAGGCCCTGGCACATCAGCTCTGGTCTCAGAAAAGCCCTCCCCCACTCTCCTCCACATTCAACACAGGCATCTGTTCAGCTGGAACGGGAGGCTGCCCTTAGAATATTGCTTTTTTATTTTCAGTGGGACCCAGGGGGTATTTCTGGCTCCTTGGAACTTTTGGACTCCTGGTTTCCACGTTTTAGTCTGTTGTCTTGACTTTTGCCCCATCTCTGAACAGCGGCAATCTCGCAGTCCGGTGAGCATGCTCTTTCCGTTCTGAGGTGGGTTCAGCTGCATGTTACTTTATTTTATGTGATTTTTTTTTCCGGGAATTCCTGTCACCTCTTGGTGTCTAGACCTTGGCAATTCCTCTAGGATATGCTGTGTTCTTTTTACCATGACTGCACCTATTCCTGAACCATTGTCCCATTGGGATTCTTGATGCTTCATGCCACGTGGTGTTCTGTGTTAGTCAAAGCGAACACCAGGTTCCCCCGGGATTAGATATTTACGTGTTCATATCAGTCTTTACTTACTTATCCTTAGCTTGAAGGCCTGGACACTATTTATCTCTATTCATTAAGTTTGATCACGCATAATTAATACTTAATATTTACCATCTCAGTGCACTAACAACAGAGTTACGAATGCCACTGTGAACCATCTCAGAGAGCACCACAAGTTGTTCATGTATAGTATTCAACTTTAATCTTGGGAGAATTCCATTCTAAAAATGAGGAAAACATACAGTGGCTATTTAGTGTGTGTGCACTCTTGGATAAGCATTATTTTAGGAAATCCCTGTATATGTTCAGTTTTCATTCTATTGAGCACTTTTTGTGCCAGGCATATCTTTCAGCCCTTTACATTTAAACTCATTTTACCCACATAATTATAAAGCATGCACTATTGTTTCCCTCTTTTATTTGATGAAATTGAAATTCATGGAACTTAAAAAATGTATCCAAGTCAAAAAATAGAATTCAGATTCCCAATTCAGTAGTCTGGTTGAAGAGACATCCCTTCCTTTCTGGGCACTGTGTTCCTTCCCCAGTCAGCCCTGAGGCACTGCTTCTATAAGCTGTGGTTATGTCCATGTTTACAGAGAACAAGGCAGACACCCACACAGATTAAATACCTGTACTGCAGTCCAGAGCTGAACCTGGGCTGGTAAGCAAAAGCTCAGGCTTTGAACATTCGTCTGTTTTCGGAGACACATGACAATTTTCAACTTAGGTGCATACGATATTGCCCAGCCACATGAGAGTTTTACCATGTTTGAAGGGTTGGGCTGAACACTGTATGTTGGGGAGGGTGTATAAATCCTAAAACACAGAATTTCCTTTTAAGAGGCAAGTGAAAAGCTATTAAAATAATCTCTATACCCAATTTCTGTTTCTTTTAGCATGGTGTTCAACGCTGGTTCTTTATCCATCGGCATTGATAGAGATCCTAGAACGAGGAAGATGCTAAGTCCAAAATGGTCAGCAAAGGTGAGGTATAACTTGTAGGTCTAGGTGATGAGATGGACAGACTTTCTATTTAAGGCCAGATGCACTGGCTGGGTTTAGAGACGTTTAGAGAAAATAACAGCTCTCTACACCCAGATTCATAGTATGGACAAAACCAGAATGGTGATGTGGGGGCCAGAGAGCAAATAATCAGGTTGCTTACAGCAATCTTTCTCTGTGACTGAGTGGGCTTGTGGTTTGACCTAAGAAAGGAGTAAGTGTGTTGACCTCAACTCAGGATCCAGACAGGCCCGCTTTGGGCTCTCTGCATAAACACTCACCATCAGGTGACCAGGAGCCAGTCATTTCCTCCCTCCAAGACTCTGTTTCTTCAAGGACTCCATCAAATGGCCACAAGGCTCCATTGTGCTTATGCATACTGCAGTAGGTCATCAAGGCCATGAAAAGTCTTGGCTCCCTCTGAGTGTTAACCCAAGGTGGGTGTAAAAATGCTGACAGGGAAGAAAGTTTTACCCCCTCTGTAGTTCCTCATATGGCATTGTGCTGACAGAGCCAAATAAGATTGACCCATACACAACACACGGAAAATGGGCAGTTTCCAGCATTGCCAGTTCCTAGGTCAGGAACTGGCTTCAGTTGGTTTACTGGTGGGACTCAGGGATGGGAGATGCAACAGGTAGGGAGGAGGGGGTTATTCTTGAAGGAGGGGCATTCTTCGGTGCCAGAGGTTCAAGACTTTAAACTTCAATCTGGGCAGGCAGAGGAAGGGGCTGGCAAGACCCCATGCTTCCCTTTAGATTCACACTGACTCCCCACCTCTCACTGACACGTCTCAGAATCTGCCCCAGTCTCAGTTTCTCCAGCTGTAAACTGAGAAGACCCTACTTTTCAACATTTTGAGAAGGCCTAGTACCCTCTCTCATCCACTCTGCGAGACTTCTAAAGAGTGGTGAAGTGGTTCCAAAAGTCCCTTGGTTTCTGTCCTGAGCTCAAGTACTTTTAAGCCAGTTCTGGAATTCTTTGGGTGGTAGAGCACACAAGGATTCCTGTGTGTCTGTAGGTGAGCTGAGCGTATGAGACAGAGTGCTTTTAAATGAATCACTTTGTATCTAGCAGAGCCGCACCTGCTCCTCAAACTCTGAAGGCAGTGCGAGCAACAAGATCATTCAAAAGCGCCGCTTTCCATTCAGTTCTATAATTAGCTAGCAGGCTGCTCACCCCTGGAGCTGCAGGGGTGGGCGTGGGGCAGCCTGGAGGGGCGGAGCCGAACCCCTAAGCCCGCCCCTTGGATCCCTCCTTCGGCTGTCCCGCCCGGTCTCCGGTTGTGCTCCCCACCCCCATCTGGGTCCCGGAGCTTGCCGGGCTCTGCGGGGCAGGATTCCTGAAGGACAGGGCCTGTCCACCCTCTTTTCGGGCTCCCTCTTCAGCTAAGAAGACCCTCGAGGGATGCGACTCCCCTGAAGCAGCTGTATTTAGAGTGGCATCCCCTTCCCCGCCAGCCGCCTTCTGCGTCTCGCCCTCGGGGCTACCGCCCGCTCGCCCCGCCCAGCTCTCCGGGCCCCTCCCAGCCACCTCTCCCTCTTTGTCGCATTACATAGTAATCTGAGATGCATTGGATGGGCTCCAGGGAACAGAATGTACTTGGCAGAGGCGCGGGGCTTGATGTCTGCAAAATGTCGGAAACTCAGCCAAGAGCTGCTAACTGGGTCATTAACCTCCAAAAGCGAAGCGAGGGCTGTAGGCCCTCTCTGCCTCCCTTCATCTCGCCAATAAAAGTGCCTCAGTGTGAAGGGAAGAAAAAGCCCAAGGTTGGCTGCTTTGATTTCTAGGCACTGAAGGCAGATCGGTCTCCTCCCCCTGCCCGCGCCCCAGCTCCTCCCGGCTGCCTCTTTTCTCGAAACCAAGAGTTTACAAGTGGCCTTTCAAAGGCCCAGCAACCCTTCAGGGCCAAGCTGCAGCATCCGTGAAGATGTTACCCGCCGCCCTTCCCTACCGCACAGCCTCAGACCCCTTTTCCCCCTGGGTTGCAAGGAAATAATAAGGGAGGGATAAGGCTGGAAGTGGGGCGAAGAAGAAAGTTCTAGTTTAGTCCTTGGGCACTCTTCTGCTCCTCCCCATTTCTGCTTGCTCCTCCTCCTTCTACCCTTTCACCCCCCTTTCTGACAGCGGGCTGGAAGGCTTGTCTGCTCCACTTACAGAGCCTGGCTGATGGGAGCTCCTGGCTGCTGTCAATCCTTTCTCTGCTTTTAACTGTTTACCTCTTCCCAACCTACCTCTCCAGTTGGTTTTAAGGACCAAAGGAGAAAGTCCTCCTTTGATCCTGTGGCCTTCAGGTCTCTGAAAGCCCTAAAGTCCAAAGGAAGTCTGGCCTTATGCACAAGTCCTGGAAGGCAAGTAGAGAGTGGTACAAAGGCAAAGTATCAAAAGCGGAGAGCCTCTAAAATCCACCCCCCTCAGTTTTCTGGCCATTTTGGACTGTCAAAAAGGTAATTCCTGTGAATGTCTAAACCCATTTCTTGGGTGGCTAGAGACCGAGAGAGTGCTCCGTAGTCAAACAGGAAGTGGTGTCTTCCTCAGATGAGAGTCCTTGATTGACAGAGAAGACCACTTGCCTGGCAGAGACCAGCAGTGGCTGGTCACAAAGCAAACCTGGGGAAGGGAGAATTGACTTAGTGAACCATGCTTAGAAACAGAAGTCAGCATGTCTACACAGTTGGCCCAACCCAGCCGTGGGTGCCCTTGTCATTCTTGCCTCTGTCTACTACAGGGACATCTGATTGACTGCCTTTCCCTGAGCATCTCACAGAGGCTAGTTTCTGGGTTTGATGACTTCTGCCTGACTTCCTACTGCCATGCATTCAATTCTTCTGTAGTCATCAGCTTGGGTGAGCACAACTCTCTCTCTGCCTTCTTTCAGTTTTTCAGAGAGATCTACTAATGTCCTCCAGATAACCAACCTCTTTGTGCCTGTGTTAACTCTCTTATACAGGAGTTATTGCTCCATGGGTAGAAATCATTCCTTGTCAATATCAACACCGATAGCAAAGGCCATCCAGCATCCATCCTTCCTGATTTGCCTTCTTTGTTTTAAGTAGGCCTTTTATCTATCTCTATCTCTATCTCTATCTCTATCTCTATCTCTATCTCTATCTATCTATCTATCTATCTATCTATCTATCTATCTATCTATCTATCTAATTTATAGAGAGGGTTTATCTGTGTAGCCCTGACTGTACTGTAACTTGCTCTGTAGATCAGGCTGGCTATGGACTCAGGGATCTGCCTGCCTCTGCCACTTGAGTGATGAGATTAAATGTGTGTACTACCACAGCCTGGAATCATGAATAGCTTCCTCCATCACCCTAAAATTTCTGGCTTGGGTTGCATATTGTGTAGTCACCTTACTGAGGACCTTTATGTGAGTGTCTGGCTTGGTAAAAGTGGTAGATTGCCTCGAGGGATGTCCTGGGGCTAGTCAGCCCTACTGTTCTCCCCTGCTTTCTGCAGGCAGGCTTCCCTTTATCCTCTTCTTCCTCCCTCAGGTCAGCCCGCAGGAAGAGCCACCCTCACTTTCTTTTTGACAAATTTTCCCAGGGTTTCTGAATACTCCGAATGCACAAGAAGGGATTCACCACATCCCTTCTTATGCTTCTCAGCACCTACACAGAAACACTGTCACTAGGTGTTAAAAAAGAGGTCTTAGACACTAGAGAAGATCACCACCTGTTTGGGGATGAGTCCCCATTTCCAACCTCAGCTGGAGTTTTGGCCTTGCCCAATATTTTCACTGTGTAAATCTTCAGAATTCTCACTACAACTTGCCCAAGAAGCCCACACTTTGGGAAGCTCAGAGCTCCTCATAAAATATGTAAATATTTCAGGTTCTTTTTAGATCGTAGAAAAGACCAAGTCCCTTGCTGTTTGCATCACAATAAACAACATAATCAAAAGTGAGCAGGTACAAGAAGCGTGAAGCTGTAGAAGATATTAAAGGTTTGGAAATAACAGTAGACAGGATGACTGAACCTGTTAATCCCCCCCCCCCCCACACACACACTCTAGTGTCAGGGAGTCTGGGCCATCTCCACTGACTCACTGCTTGCTGGAGATGAATCATACTCCCGTTCTGTGTGTAAGGTCTCATTTCCTTCATCCCCTACCCCCCAATAAAACGGGTATGTTTATTATTCTTACCATGCAGGAGGGATGGGAAGTTTTAAGACTCCTTGATAATTACATAAAAATATTATTAAAGCAAAAATTAGCTGCAAATATGTTTTTTACTTTCTGGAGAGGCACAGGTGGTTCCCCTAGGATGTTGCTGTGGCTTCTGGATGCCTGCTTCACTGACGACAGCACCCTAGGATCTGGAAATGGGTATGGGGGGTCAATCTGCCTATGGAGGTGAGAGTGTTTATGGTCTGCTTGAGTGGGAGCACGAATCTGAGGAGGCAAGAAACCCAAACTCAAGATGAGGTACCTGGGGCAGGAATAAGGGGCAGAGTATGGAGGGCTTAGTGCTAGGTTGGGCCAGGAAGCTATTCCTGAGGGCTCTGGGATGTTAACACTTGTCCTGGAGCTGGGCTGTGGCAGGATCTGGAGAGTGTTTCAGTGAGCTCTTGGCTGTTGGGTGGAGGGCAGCAACCGACTGCAGCAACTTTGATCCATTTGGTTTTGCTTTTCCTCCTTTTGAATATGAGGGATAGTTCCCTGGTGTATTTGTGCAGTAAAGACCACAAGGAAACTGCGCATGTGTGCACTCCTGCGTGTGTGTGTGTGTGTGTGTGTGTGTGTGTGTGTGCGTGTATGTGCGTGTATGTGCGTGTGTGTGTGTCTTTGGATGGAAGATGTGGGAAGGATGTAACTGACTTGTTAGGTACAAAACCAACGCCAGAACCTTGCTCTCTGGGGAGGAAGCCTAACCTAGCTCAACATCTTAGCTAGGTCTAGTCACAAAGAATCCCTGGGTGTCTGGAGCACAAAGATCTTTATCTAGGCCACAGCATAGTACATCTGCACTTCAGGGCCTGGCCACTGACCTTTGTCTAGACTTGTTTGCCATCTACTTCCTAGTCCATCTGAGACACTTGCATTTGATAAGATGGCCATGCCTCCCTTCTAAGCAGTTGCTCCTTAGCTTGATAGTTGGGTAACTAGGGAGCCTCAGAACTGAGTCTTGAAAGTCCAGTTTGGTATATCCTAAGGTTTGCTGTGAGATCCCATGTAGGAGGTAGGAGGTTATTGTAAGGGTGCTATCAAAGTTACCTAAGGACCTTTAGGTAAAGGTTCATGTAGAAATGTCTCAGAAATGTTTCCTTTGCACTGAGTCCTTGGGTTTGAAGATGTATACTTGTATACCTACTTTGTAGTTGACATCAAAACACTCTCAACTTAGATACTATTGTTTCAAGGAGGCTTATATACACAAGTGAATGAATAGAGGTCAGCTGGATTCAAGTAAATGTAGCAAGTGAAGAATCTGTGAGCTTAAAACTATTGAACTGACTGAAACCAACCGAAGTCCTCAGAGGAAAGAGAAGATCCATAGATTCCTGTTTCACAGCTCTACAGTGGAATCATCAGCTTACATTTCCTGAAATTGATGTACTGTTTTTTGTGAGAAGCAGCACATGAAACCAAGGTCAACCAGAAAAAGACTACCTAAACAGTGCCACTTAGGTCATGGGAATTGTGAGTAAGGAGGTGACTGGGCAGAAGGTCCATTTTTAGCCTATGAGGCAGGTTCATCCTCCTGACTACTGTGTGGCCTTGAGATCCGTGGCTGATGTGAACCATTATGTGTAGGAGTCAGGCTCTGAAGTGTCTCCTGGTTCCTTCATTCCACTCTTAGAAATGTCAACACTGCTGCTGATTGACTGGTGATATTCAGTCATTCTATCTTGGAATCTACAAACAAGCTAAGAAATGATGTCCCCAGCCCTTATACTGGTGAGGGCCAAAGGGTGGAAAGACATTGAATTGGGATGTGTCAAAGTCCCAGATGAAAGCCGCCATCCCCTAAGATCATGTTTAGCCACATTATAATGTCTGGTTACACCCTTGCTCTTCATTATATGGAGTTCCCAAGGAAGTTTTTTATTTCAATTTTAATATGTTAGTCTCAAAATGCAGAACATGAAATATGAATTGAATCTCATGGATTCTACAGCTCAGTTCTCTTAGGCAAGGACAATGAGACTTTAAAAAGTTTACCTACGGGACCTAACCCAAGAAACAGAGGCAGGAAATCTTAGAGCCAGGGCCACATCCCAGATGCCCACTGGTCCTTGGTGTGCATTTTGATTTGTAAGCTGTGTGTTGGAGCTTGGCCTCTGGGTTCCAGTGGAGAACTCTTGCTGAATTAAAGATTACTGAGATTGTTCTTGGGCCCTGACACTTTTGTGGGTCTGTACTATCTATTTCCGGTCCAGTTTTGATTTCCTGCTGTTGTTTGAACTCCTTCCATAATATCTGTCACTGCCTTTAAGAGAAAAAAAAATATTCTCTTGTGCCTGACAAGACAGGGTCAGCTTGAGCGGATTGGCTGTCTCTGACACATACATCTGCCTTGGTTGATATTTGTTTGGTATTTGCCATCCTCAGTAGCTTTACTGTGCACTTCAACCTTGGTGTACTTCTGAATCTATCGCTTGTTATTTTTAAACAATTAGTTCTCCCACCCCCTCCTACTGAATGTAACACTAAAACATCTGCATAGAATTTTGTGAAAATGAGCAGAAAGTTTAAGGTAATTCAAGGAGGATGAATAAGCTCTCCTTAAAGTCCCCATGAAAACCAGATAACACAGGCGCATCTCTGTCACCCTCTTCTAAAGTAAACTGTCCTTGTCCTCCAAGAGTTTTCCATGCCCATGCCCAAATCTGCTCCAAGAGTGCCCTCTGCTGGATGACATCAGGACCCCGATAGCCTCAGCCATCTTGGATGCAGAGCCAACTGGAATTCTGAGAGGATAAAAAGGAAGGTAGGAGGGAAAGGGGTTGGGTGCTTTGGGTGGGGAAGGGAAGATGTTTGAAGAGAGGGAGATGGGGGAAGAAGAGAGGGGAAGGAGAGATTACTACACTGGGAAACTCTGAGCCATCTCTATTTGAACATCTTCCTAAAATAAGATGTATTCAATCCATGAAGTCCTTATGCCTCTCTACTTCTATTTCAATGTATTAACTTAATACTAAAAAGGTCATTACATGGTTTAAAGGAAAAGAAGCAGATGCAGAGACCCACAGCCAAACATCAGGTGGGCTGGGGGTGGCTTGTGGAAGAATTGGGAATAGAATTGCACAGGCTGGAGGGGTCAAGGACACCTCAAGAAGACCTACAGAGTTAACTAACTTGGGACCATGGAAGCTCACAAAGCCTGGACCATCTACCAGGGAGCATGCAGGAGTTGGACCTAAACCCCCTACACCTTTGTTGCAAATGTGCATCTTGGTCTTTATGTGTGTTCCCTAACAAAAGGAGCTGAGCCTGTCTCTGTCTTTGTCTCTGTTCCCTGTAACTGGAGTCCCTTTCCCCTACCTGGACTCCCTGTTTGGGCCTCAGTAGGAGAGGATGTGTTTAGTTCTTCTGGGACTAGACATTACAGGGTGGGGTGGTTACTAAGGTGGAGGCTCCCCTTCAGGGGCAATGGGGGATTTGTAAGGGTGGGACTGGGAGGATAGGAGAGAGGGGGGCTGTGATGGGGATGTAAAATGAAAAAAAAAAGAAATAAAGAAAAGGAGAATCAAATGGGAGGATAAATCAAGAATCTCCCTTGATACTGATGATTCCTTGATGGGTTACAAAAGATAATTTCATAAAATAGCTCAAGTTCTATGTTCAGATTTTATTACTCTTTCAGGTAAATTCTTTGTCAGTGAGTCATTGCCTACCACATGGATTGAACATTTTTGGAATTCAAGGCATATTTGTAAGTTCAGTGACTCATTACTGTGCTTGCATTTCATTTAGTATATTTAATTAATATATTTATTCCAAAGAAGACCATAACTTCAACACACCTTTTAGAAGAAAATACATTAGCAAACTTTAAAAGTATATTTGAATATCTAAGTCATGTTTTAAATTAAGCATGTCTGGTAAATAATCTCTCTCTCTCTCTCTCTCTCTCTCTCTCTCTCTCTCTCTCTCTCTCTCTCTGTATGTGTGTGTGATTTTGAATAAGAAGAATGCCTACCATAAATAGCCTTTTGAAGGCAAGCTGTTGTTGATAGATTGAATTCTTTAAGACTGATGTTAGTGTGAACTTATTCATTGGGAGGAGTTGGTTTGCTCCAAAAATATGGAATTGGAGGGTTGATAATCTTTAAAGTGTCATGTCCAGTAGACCAAGAGAAGCGGTAGCTAGGAATGTCCTTATGGGATGAGCGCAGGGCTAAGCTAACTGTTAGAACTATGACTTAAAAATGGAATAGTAACTTTTTATAAAATATTAGGGAAGTATCCACCATCTAATTACTCAAGTGGTAAAATGAAACCTGAAAAGCACAATGTCCAAAATGCTCATGGTCAGTCATTGGTGGAGCCCAGACTGGAATCTGAGTCATCCAGAACACGTAGCACCATCCAACCAGACCTTTGGTGAAGTGTTCTTCCCATCATGGTATGAAAGGGAATTACAGACCAGTGCTAAGATGTCCATGTCTGATTCCTACAAACTCCATATTGAAATAATCTTTTTCATTTTATTTGCAAGTGGTGCTGATGTGACTCAATGTGATGTGATGTTGTCCTCAGGGTGGAGACTATAGTTGCAGTGGTGGCTTCCTAAGTAGAGGAAGAGAGATTTCAGCTTGGCAGCCTTTCTGACACATCATGTGATATGCAGTGCCACCTTGGGAACTCCATCAGTAAGAGGGTCCTCAGCACACACATGGCCCTTTGACCTTTTGTACTTCTCTGCCTCCAGATTGTGAGAAATACACTTACTTTCTTTGCAAGAAACCCAGTTTGCGCAGATCAGTTAAAGAAACGAGAAAGAGACTGGTAGTAAGAGACTGCAGAACGTCACTGGAAACTGCTGCTGACACTGTCATAAAGCATGGAAGAAATTCCTATTTCTGACTCTGTCCCAGCTCATTGTATCCTTAAGAGACCTACAAATAGACCATTCAGGTCCTTCCCTACTCTGACCTCCACTCTGTTTACACAGGGGCTGGCCAGATGTTAGAGAAAGAAAGCAAACACTTGCAGCTGTTATCAGGGAGAGGGTGGAGCACACGAGGTTCCCAAGTTTTCATCCAACACATCAGAACATATTTAATTTTTACTGCTTTTGGGTTAACTGTCTTCCTAGTCTTTAACTCTTAACACTTAGTATTGAAGCTTGCTTCGAGAGATACAAAGGGATTCTTGAGCTAACTTTAGTCCATGACCAAGGCAAGTTGTTCTCTATATCCTTGGGAGAAATCTCTCTTCATCTCCAGTTCCCATTCCTTCAAGAATGATGGTTCTTTGTAGAAAGTAGAGTTTAGAAGTATGCAGGAGTCAGTGTTTTGTGATGAGTGCATGGACTTTGGAATTATGTAATGTCTAGTTTTGATCCCATCCTAGCCCTTCACTGACGATGTGATTTTGGGTTACACAGGCTGGAGTCTTATTACATTGCTTATTTATTGATTTAAACTCCTATCTTGCAGCTGTAGGAGTGGAGTTTCACTTCCATTCTTGTGCAGAGGGCACGGCTAATGATTAACCATTTCCATTGGGACACTACAATAGGAGACAGATTGAAAAGTCATTCAAGGGAACAGACGCAGAGAATTAGGAAATCTTTGATTCTTAGAAATCTATGGAAACAGGACAGTTTCTAACAGACATTAAGTGTGGTGCTGCTTGCCAGTATAGAACACCCTTGTTTTCTCACAGCTAACACAAGCCTTAAATTCTTTTCTTCAAGGAGAGGGATGCAAAAAGCCTGACCTCTAGTGGTCCCTGCCTTTGTGTTGGACTGAAGGGGAAGGGCCAAGAATATAAGAACAATCCAGAGTTCACATACACTGGAAACTAATGTTACAAATTTCCTAGTTAAATTAACTCATAGCTGTGTTTCCATTGTTTTGTAACCTAAGCTGGCTTGGAATTTACTCTCTAGCTAAGGATAATCTTGGATTCTTGATCCTCCTGCTTTGGTCACCCAGGTTACAGGCATGGGCCACCACTTATGCCTGACAAGCTGTCTCATTTTATAAGAATTTAGGAAAAATTGTCAGATGTGTTGCTTCAACACTTGTGAGTTTTCAGTAAAGCTTAAGATGTGACACAGGAGTTTTGTAGGTGCTCTGAGTTCCACATCCTATCATCTTTTAGCATCTGTCACAGGAGTCAGCTCCTTGTTGACATAGAGAAAGCAGGTAACCACTGGGTATATTTCATAGAGTTTCCTTAATACTAAGCATCAAACATCAAAGTGATATCCAAGACTGCTTTACTCAATGCCTCCTGAGGCCTGGGCCCTCGAGACTTTGATCTCTTTCTTTTTTTCTCCCAGTAGGTCTGTGTTAAGAGGCATTTCACACAGACCCCTGTCCTCTTGACACCATGTAAACTTTGCCTCAGAGCCAAAGCTTTGAAGCCCTCAATTAAGATTTGTTCACTTTAGCAATCCAGTCATATTCACTCAAAACCTGGAACCAGACCCATGTTCAACATCTTAAGAATTCAGAAATGCAGGAGCAAATGAGGTCATTATCAACATTAGACTTTCTCTTTCTCTCTCTGTCTCTCTTTTTTAACTTTATTTTTCAACTAGCTTACTCAGGATTCAATTTCATCATGATGTCTTTAAACAAAATTTATTTTGTCGACCCCCTTTCTCCTCTCTTCTTCCTCATCTTTCCTGGCCCTCCCGTGTACCCTCCCACCCACTGCCTCCATTTCTCTTCTGCTTTAATGTCATTTGTGCCCCCCCTTCAATACTTCTCTCCCTTTGTCATGGTCTTCTTTCTCATTCTATAGCCAGTAGATTCTACATATCCCCAGTCATGTAGGCACATGGAAGCATTATAAACTAGAATGCACATATGTGAAAGACATGCAATGTTTCCTTTCTTGTATCTGAGTTACAGTGCTTCACAGTATTTTCCAATTTCATCCATTGTGAGCAAATTTGATGATTTCATTTTCCTTAACAGCCAAATAAAATTCCACTGTGTATATGATTCACAGTTTCAACATCTATTCATCTGCTTCCTTGAGGTTGTGTGTAGAGTTGAAATGCACATGGATTGTAGGTATGTCTGTGGCAGGATATACAGTCCTTTAAGTTATATGTCAATGAGTCACACAGGCAGATCATATGGTAATTATGTTTTTAGTTACTTGAGAACCCTCTCATTAATTTCCATATGAGCGATACAAAGTTATACTCCTACCATCAGGGATAAGATTCCTCTTTCCCTACATCCTTAACAGTGTTTATTGTTTGTTTGTTTATTTGTTTGTCTCAGCTATTCTAACTCACATGAAATGGAATCTTAAAGTGGTTTTAATTTGCATTTGCCTGGTGGCTAAAGATGTGGAACACTTTTTAAAACACACACTGTCCATTCATATTTCTTCTCTTGAGAACTGGCTGTTCATTTTATAAACTCAATTAGAGATCAGGTAAGGGTTTGCTGTTTAATTTTGCTTGATATAGGTTTCCCTATATTCTAGATACCAACCCTTTGTCTAATATGGTTGGCAAATATCTTCTCTCATGCAGAGCCTTTGGCTTCATGTAGTCATATTTGTTGAATTTTAGGGCTATTTCCTGAGCTACTGGAGTTCTTTCTGTTCAGAAAGTTCTAGCCCTTACATATAATTTGAAATATATTCCCTATGTGTTCCTCTTGTGGTTCAGCATTTCAGGTTTTATATTAAAGTTTCTAGGCCACATTAACTAATTTGTGCAGAGTGAAAGACATGGGTATCATCTCATCTGTCTGCATGTGGAAGAGGTTATCTTTCTTCCTTGTATATATTTTTGGTATCTTTATCAGAAACCTAGGTTATCACTAGATGAAATAGTGTATGCCTTTGATCCCAGCACTGGAGTGGAGGAGACAGGGGAAACTGAGTTTAGGCTAGCCTGGTACATAGAGTGAGTGCCAGGACAACCAGGGCTATACTGAGAGACTCTGTTTTAAAAAAAAACAAAACAAAAATAAAAACAGAAACAAAAAGTGAAAACAAAAGCATCCTACATTATCATAGCTGGGCAGATTTCTCCTTGGGTTCTCTCTACTATTCCCCTGTTTTACATGCCTGCTTTTGTGTTATCTTCTCGATATATGTGCTATAGGGACAACAGAACTGTACTAAGATGCTCATGTCAGCAGCATCCTTAACAATCACACTAAGCACTCTCTAGGCGTCAGTACAGAGGCATCATTTTATTGTGATATTTTGGCCAAATATCATTTAGTAGTTACTACTGGTAGTTTGTGCAGTCATGAAAATTATAGTTATGGATTGTGGCAATAAGAAAATCACTATAATATATTAAATGTAGAAAGCAAGTTATGACAAAACAAACGAGCATGTGAAATTGATGAGGTGGATTTTCATTTTCCACCAACATTGCATTGTTTGATGTAAAGCCTCCCATACACAAGGACTTGTTTGTTATCTTTGGAATACTTTGAAACACCTGTGGGTTAACTTTGAGTTGTCTAGATCCACTTAACCCCTTCCAAGAGGAGTGAAATTCATCAAGAGTACATGACTGATGGCCTCAGAGAGATGTGCCATAGAGGTCATCAAGATGTACAATATGACTTTGCAGAAATTTGACCTTGACTAAATTATTTACCCGTATTATACGTCTCCTGTTGTATGATTGAAGAAACTATGCCTTCTGTGTGTTCTAAGCTTTAAATGAGATAAACGCAGTGCATGACATGAAGCATGAGCTCAGAAACGTTAGCTGCTACTGTTAGAATGATTTTGACCCTGGGCTAGAATTCAGGCTTTGCGACTTCCCCACAGGGGCAAGTTCCATCCTACTCCATTAAAGGTCTTTCATCTTGCACCTACAAAATGGCCAACAGCGCATAGTGTTAACAGGACCACACAACAACACTGTCAGATATGCATTAAGGAAAGGGCACTAACTAAATTGAAAATATGACTCAAACACTCCTTCCCACTTCAAAAAGCTCAAACCCTACAAGTTCATATGCCCCA
The DNA here is from genome assembly GCA_036184795.1 of Tokudaia tokunoshimensis. NCBI lineage: Eukaryota > Metazoa > Chordata > Mammalia > Rodentia > Muridae > Tokudaia > Tokudaia tokunoshimensis. The sequence continues at coordinate 11,308,595 of BTHU01000015.1, forward strand.
CCTAAGCACCATGTTCATTTGTGAGTCTCAGTTTTCTTTCCTTTTGTCTTTCACATTTATTTGTTTTGTTTGCATGTGCATGTCCATGTTCTTGCATGCATACGTGTATGCTACAGCATACCTGTAGAGCTCAGAAGACACTCTTATGACTTCGTTTCTCCTAATTTGAATTCTAAAGGCTGTAAGTCTTGGCAGCAGCAAGTGCCTTTGGCCAATGAGCCATCTGGTTAGCCCCTCAGGCTCCTTATTAAATGAATGGGATGATTCTTTGTGATACATCTTTGTGAAGGCAGGATATGAGTTGCTGTATACAAAGGAAACAAGAATTCAAGATGAAGACTCTGTATTTTTAAAGTTATTTTCTTTCCAAGCACATGGGGTCTATTCTAGGCACCAGGCTTTCTATCTCCATGGCTGTCTTCACTTTCTGTACTTGGAGGTAGTACAGGCAGACTGAGCAGCACTCCCCAAAACATGTAAATGGCACTGAGGCTTTGATCACAACCATCTTAATACAGTCTACAGATGACTATTCTGCTGTTTCATGATAACTGGAAGTGCTTGCATCAAAAGGCCCAATCCACTCTGATTTGATCTAATCGAATTCAGTTTAATTTTTCTCACCTGAGGTAATATTTTCTTGAACATTTGATTTGTGCCATAAGCTTTGATACTTGGTTCTGTAAGAGCTAAGAGAGAAGGGCAGGAGCCAGGGAATTTAAATATTAATGAGGAAGAGGAAGTCACAGGTAGAAATGATGCTCACAAATAGAATGGAGAGAAAGTTTCCAGAGAAAAGTTGAATCTAGGGTACTCTGTAAAATCTCTCTTGACTGTTTATGGAATGAAAAATTGTCCAGGAGCAGATAGGGAATCCCTGGGAAACACAGGATCCAGGTGGGTGAAGAGCTGAAACAGAGATATTCTAGATCCCCAAGAAGCCAAGGGGCCAAGACTGGCCTGTTGGCCTCAAATCTCTTCTCAACTAGTATAGCCAGCAATCTTCAGCTGTCATTGTATGCTAAGATAAAGTTAGTGGCTTTGTCTTTGATATTTCTGTAACTGCCAACTCCTCCCCCTTGGTAGACACTTTAAAGAAGGCCTGCATGTTGGTGTGAGATTATTCATCTTTTGGCCCCTCACAGAGAAAGATAGACCAAAGAATCCAAAACCCTCACAGTTTATATTGTTTAGGAATTTCTAGGGTCCTGTTCCCAGATGAAAAGTAGCCTAAGGTGGCTCAGTGTGAAGAATCATGCTCTTGCCTGTTTAGTCATCATACTACATGGACTCTGGAAATGCCTTGTGGGCAAACTGTTACCTTACAACACCATCGATGCTATACCATTAAAAAGACTTGCATATTAAAATGCGAAGCATGTGTGAGTACCTCATAATTAACTGCTGTCTATTTAACCAGACAGCTCTAGCAAGTTAATTTGATGTCTGTTATGAGACTTAATAATTGTCAGCGATTTTTTTAAAAAAACAATTTACTGGTATAATCATTAACTACTCTTAGATTATCTTGTCAAATTGATAATTAAATATCTCAAAAATGCATTACAGAGTTAGTACATTAATAGGAACGTAATTGAGTAATGTTTGCTTATGAAATCTAGAGTTTATTACCTGTACACTTATTTATCTTTTCTACTCTTATTAAATTTTCCTAGGAGTCTCTTCAGAATTAAAAGAAAACCAAGGTTCAATATATGAATCTTTTGAATCTTATCAGATTCAAAGAAGTAACTTTACGAAGATGCTGTGAAATGAACATGAATTCTTGATATGTAGAATTGGAGGAGAGATTATTCCTATTTCCTATGGGATTACTACTTGGAAAAATTTCCTTTCCCCTGCCATTTCCCTTTGAATCCCCCTTCCATCCTCTTTCTTCTCTTCCTTCTCTCTCTTTCCTTCCCTCTGCTTTCTCGTTCTTTTTCATCTCCTACATTCCTTTTCTCCTTCCCTCCTCTTTCACACTTTCTCTTCTAATCAAGTGTTTAGCTGTCTGGTTCATAAGACAGCAAGGTCTGTAGACATGATTATTGTCTAATGCAGTGACAGAAAACGAACTAGTCATGTTTCTGTTATTGTAACAAATAGCTGAGATACAACAACTTAAAAAGAGGAAAACATATTTTGCTTCATGGATTCAGAGCTTTTAGTCCAGACCTAGTGGTCTGTTTCCTTTGGGTCCTGTGGCAGAGCATTATTTTATGGTGGGAATACATCTCTGAAGAAACTGCTCATCTCCTGGTGTCTGGGAAGCAGAAAGTAAGTATAGACTACCATTTGCAAACCTTTTTCCATCTTCTAAGAAGAATTCCCAGTAGGCCTCTTAAAATTTCTACTATCTCCTAATAGCACTAAGTTGAGGACCAACCCTTTACAGTATATGCTTTAGGGAGGACATTCTAAACCTGAATTATAGCAGGAAGTAAAAATCACTGGACTGTAACATGCTTACTGCTACTCTAGAGGCATGCAATAAAGACCTAAGGGAACACAGAGGAAGGAACAAGTAATCAAACCTACAGTCGGCAAACACGCCAGAAAATACAAAGTAGGAGTTTGCAAGGGAGAGAAAAGGTAAGCATGGGTCTAGAATATGCAGCAACTCAGAGACCTGGAACAACACCTATTACTCAGGAGTAAGATAGCAAGGATGAAGTTTACACTGTACAGTTGTATAATCCCAGCTGCGTTCCTGAAAGCATACCTTGTAGGACAGAGTAGGGACTTAGTAGTTCATACAACTACAATGTCTAGGGACTTGCCCTGATACCCTTGAGTGATATCTATTCAAATTGCAGAGGGGTTGGCTTTCCAGCCCAAGCCCTGCCTGCTGTTGCTTATCACTTGACCAGGGGTTGCAGGTTGTACTGGGTTTCTGCTTCACTGACCCAGTAATAATCTTTAGACATGTCAAAATTTTAAAGTCAATATATAAGATCACAACACATTTCAACCGGGACATACCCAAAAGAAGCATACATTGTTTGATTTAATTATTTCTAGAAGTCTTACTCTACCTTGGAAAGGTAGAAATCAAACTCAAGGATACTTACTTATGTCACATTAACATCTCTGGATGGAACTTAGAAAGGAAAAGGTCTTAAATCAGTGACTGAGTTTTCAAGGCTTTATACAGAATCTAGCCATTTGTATTCTACTTACCCTTTGTGACCACCGAGACATACCTGTCAGCTGTAATCATTTTTGTCCCTTATCAAATGACAATTACAATGAAAGTCATTGCCTGCCTGGAGTTGCCCCTGGCTTGATGGTTGGGTACCTTCTGGTGAATCGAAATAAAGAGAGGTGTAGAAGTTGATATTAAGAGGTAAATGTCACTCACCTTAGCACACTGGTGGCTGGGCATCACAGACTTTAAGCTAGTCTGAATACATCTTGACTTCAGGAATAGCCTGGGTTGAATAGCATGATCCTGCCTCAGAAAACCAAGGATTTCAGGTGCAATGCTTGTCTCATATATATAAGGCCCTGGGTTCAATCCCTAGCATCATGAAACAAACAAAAAAGAAAACAAACAAAATCACATTTCAGCATTTAAAACCATGTTGGCTATATGTGGCAAATGGAACAATGCCAGAGTCTCTGAAGACTTTTCACAATGCCTGGACACCAATCCCATAGACTAGCAGAAAATGTGTGGGCACAGCATTTCTTGCCCTTGAAAACAGTACTGTGTATTTCTAATTTCTGATACCCATGGGCTGTCTGAACCAGGCATCCTTAAGCAATATAAACTGGGACAAGCAGTGTTTAAAATTGCTATTTAATTATCAAAATAGTCACAGTAGAAGCTTAAATTATACAAAAGTAAGGGCAGTATAATCCAATGGCTACCTAGGGCTGAGATCAAATTCTCTAAACTCAGGAGCAGAATGTATTTAGATATAAGCACAAAGTACCCGATTTTGGGGAAAAAAACTTTGTAGAAAGCAGGCTCTTCACAATACTATCTTGAGACATCTTTGGAAGAATTTGCATATTTGGATAGTAAATAAATCAGCTTGTTAAAGCTTTGGGCCATGATGCTAGGTGACATGCCATTAAGGTTAGATGTTAGTTCTTGGCATGAATCTAACTATCTGCCACATGTGACTTTCTCTCTTAGTGGCTAAGTTTCTACATCTAAAGTAGGTATAATAGTCTTTAATCTCATCTCAAATGTCTGTTGGGAGGACCAATGAGAAAATGGAAACTAAATATCTTGAAAACACACATAATGTCTTAGAGGAACGTGAGGGGTGGTATTATGAGTTGTGTAAAAAGGCTGGATGTAAGCAGTTCAGAGGAAAATATTTGTGTCCTCATGGTGTACAGATACACATCTGGCCTTGGGTCCTGGGAAATGACCAGCAGGCTTAGAGATTTCTATTCTCTGACAAGTGGAGGTACTTATCCTAGTTGTGTGATGCACTGTCTACATCCTTCATTCACATGCAAGCTCTGTGAGAACAAGGACCATGATTTTTGGGGCAATGTGGCATAGTATTGAAATGTGGAGGGATTGGAGATGGGCAAGATTCCCAATAAGCCACTGAGTGAGGTTTGGAAAATTATTGAGTATCATTAAATCATATCTTCTTATCTGTGGCATGAGGTAACAAATATGTCCTTTTGCAGTGGTGTTAAAAGATTGGAAATGTAGAATATATCAAATATGGTACATAGAAAGGAATACTGGATATTTATCATCATCACCATGGCCACTGCATACTTCCTGCCTCCAGCATCTAGAACATTGAGTATATCATTTTTACTCAGTATCATAGTGAAAGGACATAAAAGACACTTTCTGATCTAGAAGATACTTACACTGAGTTAATGACTCCTAACAGTTAAAGAAATGGAGATTGTGAATTATAAGATTTGGCACTGCAATTTTGGGGTCTGTTTCTATGGTTTGTCTTTTCCAATAGAAAGAAATGTCTGTCCTTTCTGACTCTTTCTGGGCACTCAAGATGTCGAAGAGAGGTTGTGGTGGGTCCTCTGAAGCAAAGCTCTGGATTTTCCCGGGTCTTCTGATAGAAGTTGGGTTTAACTGTTCTGATAATACAGGAGCCAAAAAGTTGTATATCATCTCTGTGAAGGGAATCAAGGGACAACTGAACAGACTTCCTGCTCCTGAGACAGGCAACATTGCAATGGCATGGCAAATCAGAACTAAGAGAAAAGGTCCATTCAGTAGTGGTAATTCCACAGCAAAAGTCATATTGAAGAAAAGACGGGTGTTTCTTTATTTTGAAGGAAATGCAGGGGTCATAGAAAACAATGAAAGCAAGATGAAAGGTTCTGTTATCACAGGTCCAGTTGTAAAGGTATGTGCATACTTGTGGCTCAGGATTGTATCCAATGCAGGCAGCACTCCATAATTCTCCAGCATATTTGTAAAAATATTCACCAAAAAGCTTTTGCTCCAAAACAAGAAGAAAAAGAAGGGGGAGGAGCAGGAGGAAAAGGAGGAGGAGGAGGAGGAGGAGGAGGAGGAGGAAGGGAGGAGGGGAGGAGGAGGAAGAGGGGGAAGAGGGGGATGAGAGGGAAGAGGGGGAAGAGGAGGAGGAAGGGGAGGAGGAAAGGGAGGGATGAAGAAGAAGAGGAAGGGAGGGGGAGGAAGAAAACTATGATTCAACTCAGGCAATTTGCAATATTAGTGTAGCACTTTAGAGTTTTACAAAAAATTGTGGGTTTTGTTGTTGTTGTTGTTAGCCTCCTAGTATTTTATTGCTTAACAAATCAATCATTGGGAAAGTTTTCTTCTACCCACTTGACAGACAAAGAAGATGAGATTCTTAATGCAAATGTTGAACATCTAGTAAAGAGAAGTGCTGGGGTGAAAACTTGGGTCCTCTGCTTACTGTTCTTCGGTCTCTGAGAACAGGTTTAAAGCTAACCTAACCAGAACTTGGTCTTTGATCATGATGATAGAACACAAGCAGAGAGGTAGCTTGGTTGTCTTGACTGCAAGCAATAAGACTAGGAGGCAGTCTCCAATAAACAACATTTCTTATAGTAGACTATTAAAAGCTTACCGCCTGTGAACTGAAATCTCTGTGAAGCTAGCTAGCAGCTCAGCCTTACTCTGTTTTGAAATCCTAATATTCCTAGCATGAGAAATGTGCCTTCATTGTGCTGGGTTTGCTTCATGGGAGTGAAATTGATCTGACCAATCCCTGCTCTGATGATGGGAACAGGAAACCATGCAAGTCTCAACTCACGTCATTTAGGAACACTAGACACTGAACTATAATTCGATCACTGCTCAACTGCATAGAGCCTCCCCGGTCTCTGAAAAGAAAAGCATTTCTCTCAATAATCCCACCTGCCCTCCTCAGTAATTTCCTCTGATGACTTCTGAGTAGATCACAGAACAGCCTGGCTGTACCCTGACTCTGGCTCTTCGGCTACAGTTTAGCTTGGCCTTTTGTTCTTTTACGCTTTCCTTGTCTTTTTTATAACTGTGGTCACACATCTAAGTCAAAACTGATGTCATATATTAAGCATTGAGATACCATAGAGAATAAATCTGCTGCCTTGAAAAAAAAAACCCAACCTGACATTCTCTGTATTTTCTTCTTATTCTTATCTGCTCTGTTTTCTCAAGGAACTTAGACCATGCAGGAAGGTTAAAAAGAAGTTTTCTAAGACTAATGAACATAGTGTTTAAGAGAGGGGAGAGAACATAGTAAAGTGTGAAGGGGGAAAAGGCAGGGACCTCAGAGGCATCTGAGGGGACAAGTGGGCCCTCCTTAAGTGGTTGAAAAAGAAGAGGTTCTGAAATATAGCATAGCCTACAGAAAGGAACCAAAAGAAAGAAAATTTAAGCTTTATTTCCCAAACCTCAGAAATGAAGATAATATGTAGCTTGTGAAGCTGCCATGAGGGTTTGCAATGGTAAATGTCAACACTCTGGCACACAGCATGTAATCAATTAATAGCCAATAGTTATGACAAGCCCTTTCCTGTACCCATTCTGTTTCCTTTATTTGGGAAAAAAAGAGATGAAATTATCCTTGGATTTTCAAAAAAGTTTAGAATTATTATTTATTATTTTATATGTGTGAGTGTTTTGCTCAAGTGCATGTCTGTGTATCATGTGCATGCTTGTTGCCTGCGAATGCCAGAAGAGGGCAATAGGTCTCTAGGAACTGGAGTTACAGATAGCTGTGGATGGCCACATGGGGGCTAGGAATTGAACTTGGGTCCTTTGGAAGAGCAGTCAGCTCTCTTAACCACTGAGCTATTTCTCCAGGCTTTATCCTTGGATAAAAAAAAAAAAACAACAAACCTTTCCAGAAATGATATGCAAAAATTCTTTACTACCCCCACCCCCAAGCGAACTTAAAGATGCAACCCCTCCTCCATATGTTTTCCTAATGCTGGCCAAGCCTCAGCATGCTTTCCCCTTTGATTTACAAAGCATTCATCATGGGCAGCTATCAGTTTCACTGACATATACTACCCTCTTATGAACTGCCAGTCTGGGGTGTCTTTAAGTTTATATATGGGCTTAGCTTGTCTTTTGTACTGGATTGATAATTCTTCAAATAGAATGGTGTCATTAGACTCAGACTAAGAATCTTAGATTTCAGTATTGGCTCAGGTACCCACTGACCATCTGCAATATGGTTAAACTAGTTCACCATCCATCACTAAAGCACGCAGGAAACACTGGACATGATGATGAGACTACTTGGAACTTTTATGCTTTTTAAAACAGACATTGTCTATGGCTGCACTTTGCAAACTGTAAAAGACTAAAGTAGAGATTTCATATAACATTTGATTTTGCTAATTTGTATTAATTAGGATTCTGCTGATTTCAATTAAGGTAAGTCCTGTGTCAACTTGGCTATGTGAAAAGCCTTTTGGGTAACATGTGTCAAATAAGAGGTCAGAAGTATGCTTCTTTGCTACCAGGTTTTCTTCTGGATTAACTCCTTTATTAGACATGCCCCCTTTCCTGGGGTCTTGCAGTAGCTCCAGGCTTAGGGTATCAGTTTGGTAAACATGATAAAAAAATGTGTGTTTGCTCAAGTAACTTTGATAAATATCTTATCATTAACTCTCCATGGATTGAACTCGGTCTGTTGCCTATGTGGCTATGAGGTTATTTGTAGGTGACAATAAGACAGCCTGGATCCACACCATTGTTGAAGGTCAGAAGATCAAGGTCATTCCCTCTTTAACCACATGGATTGAGAATGACTGGAATCATTTCCTAAAGGAAAAGTGAGATACTATGTCTAGAATATGCTGGCAGTATCCAAACTCTTTTACCTACCTTGGCAGTCCTGTCAATCAAAAAATTTAAGAACTTAAAAGAGAATTACGAATGTAGCTCTGGGGTAGAATGCTTGCCAAGCACCCATTAAAAGGTAGGTTTAGAGTCTGGGATGATGGCTCTCAGTAAGTTGCCTTCTGAGCAAGAGAGGAGATATGAATTGAATGCTCAGAACATACAACCAAAGCTGACCATGATCATGGGTGCCTATAACCCAGCCATGTGAGGTAGGTAGAGACAGATATATCCATGAAGGTCACTGGCCAACTAACCTAGCCGAACTATGAACTTTAGGGTCAGTGAGAGGACCTGTCTCAGAAAGTAAAGGTGGAGCATGATGGGGGACGACATCCAGCGTCTCAGACCTCCATGTTTGTGTGCCCATATGTGCGCAGGTATCATCTTATACTTGTGCATATACCTCACACATATATGATACCATGTATAGCTTTACACACATACGAAGCTTAAAAATTTAGGTACTCTATGTTTCTACTCAGGGCTGCACATCGTGGGACAGGGCTCCTATGTATTGGGGCGATCCGTGTCCTGTGAGACATGCCAATGACTCAACCAGAGATCTAAAAGAAGAAAAAGTGTGGTAATTTCCAAAGCAGGGATATTCATTGGGCATCTATCAGGAGTCCAACCCATGTTGAATTGCTTTGATGTTGTTGATTTCAAACTGGCTGCAAAATTTCTTATCCTGGCATTGATGAGCAAGAGGAACAGAGAACTTTCTGAGACCATATTTTTAAACAAAGTCTTTTTAAAAATAAAACATGCATTCATTTGAATACCTGTTTAGCAGCGGGAGGGCCTGTCAAGGGTTCATCCAGGGACGTGCAATGGAGCCAGGCAGCCGGGAGCCGGAAGGGGCAGAGCCCGCAGCCACAGGAGAACATTGTCTGCTGCCAGCTGGGCTGCTCCCTTCTCCCACAGGCCTCAGGCACCAGGTTCCCTGAATTTTAGTATCTTTTCTGGGGTGCATCTTCAGGGGGAGGGAAGTGCTCATCTGAGTCCCCTGCTGGAGCCTGAGTCTTAGTTCTGCTTTTTTTTTTGTGGCAGAATCTAGGGAGATGTTTGGGGAGTTTTGACTTTCAATGGCTCCTTTAGATCTCTGTACTTTCCACTCTCCTTGTTGCCTGTATTTGACTCATGTTCCTGATTCCCCCTCCTCTCCCGACTGAGTCTGAAAGTTCTCCAGAACTTTGTGTATAGAGGTGAAGGGTATAGGGAACCCTGAGGTAGAGACTAGGAACTAGGGTATTGGTCTTGGCTTCCCATGAAGAGCTGGAAGTTGTGGAAAAGTCAGGTGGCAGTCTCTCAGAAGCCTTTATTTTCTCATTAGGAAAATGGGGATAATAACCCTTACTTATGCAGATGTTACGAAAACCGAAGACATGCATTGATATTAGCACATTTGGTACTTTAAGTGGTAACTGTATTCTTAACCCACTCATGGTGTAACTGCTGTCCTATCCTTGCTTTCCTATGTGTCTATCTACTCCCTGGTTTCCCTCTCTTCTTTCTCTTTCTCTCCCAGCCCGCTCTCACTTCCTCCCTCTCCACCTTCCTTCTACTGGAAAATAAGCTATCCTGAAGGATTCTGAAGATTGTATCCATAGTACAATTCTAGAGAAGGGTCACTGCTCATAGATAAAATGCTGTAAATAGGGTATCCTCTAACCTTTGGTAATATAGGGGGCCCCGTTCAAGCATATGTAATTCTGCTCTCTGCATATATTGTTTTTTTCTATCTTTAATATTCAAGTCCTATCCTGCACATAAAATACTATTGACCACCAGCCTTGAATTGGTGCTTTTACACGGTTGTTGAGTCCCAGACCCAGATGTCAGGCTCTTGTTTTGTCTTTGATTGGACAACATTAGTTATACACTTGGGAGAATATTTTCAGCCAGAGATCTTCTGACAAAGAATGGTTTGGGGTTGTTCAGATTTCCAAGAAAATAAGCTAAGAACTGACAAACTTGCTGTGTAGACCTTAAGAGTATTAGTTCCTTATTCATTCTTTCCCCTCTCTCTTCCTCCTCCCTTTCCCTCTATCCCCTACCCCCTTTAGATTTTTTTGAAGATAGGGTTTCTCTAAGTATACCTGGCTGTTCTAGGATTCTCTTTGTAGATCACATTAGCATCAAACTCACAGATATCTGCCTGACTCTGCCGCCTTGAGTGCTGGGATTAACGATGTGCCCCACACCTCCTGGCCCAAATTCTCTTAATACAAGAGCATCTAAGCTAGACTGGAAATTAGTGGTTAGAAAGAGACAGGGAGTAGGCATAGTATGTTTCTCCTATACTCTGCTTCCCATTCAAATAATTGCAGAGCTTGCACAGCATCTGGAGAGTGTAGTCCAATTGCTGTTTGTTTTGTAAGCTTCACTGTCTTCCTCTGCATAGTGGGAACAAATTAGGCCTGATTCTCAGAGTTTTTAAGGAGGGAAGTGAGGTATCTCATGGATGTATTGAGGCACAGAGCCTGAGCCTGTTAGGCTTACAAAATGATAGACTAAATCCATGGTGGCATAGAGCCAACCCTCTCTACTTTGTTGTTAGATAGTTCTGGTATAGAACTTTCTGTCTTGTGAGGACAGAAATATAACTTCCACCTATGAGGGCCCTGAGCCAGGAGGAGGTGTGTTCCTGTTTTCTTGGCTTCTCATTCAGTCCCCTGGAGAGAATAGACAGCAGAGGGCCACTGTGGTCAGGGACTGGAGGAGCCAGACAAGGCTCTGTGGTTATACACTTATTTATTTCCTTATTTATTACTTTTGCAGCTAACATTTTTACAATCATGTTATTTTGTGGTTTCTTTGCAAAATGCATTGTGAGCCAAGTTTGCTTCAAATGTGCTCTGAGTTGGAAGGTTGCACAGGGGAGCCAGTGAGAGCGGAGGGAAGGGCTGGAGAGCAATTGCAAAGCATTATATAATTGGTATTCCTGTTAATGTGCCTTTCTTTGTACTTAGGATATGCAAGGCAGATGGAGAAATGGCAGTGGTGGGCGATATACAGGCTCCAACATACAGTGACATAAGTGGACCCTGCAACCTCAGAACTGGAGTGCAAAATGACTAGCCTGGGGACAACCCAGGAGAAGACATTCTTTCTGTGTGACAAGTCCCTAGTGCCTACACTACATCTTTTGAAAGAGTTTGGAAGAGACTAGAGACTTATTATTGAGAGAGAAGTGATGAGTAATGAATCAATTTGCAAATATTATTTGGGAGTTTATTGCAAACTAGGCTTAGGAAATTTTAATAAACAGAAAAATCTAGTTTTTATAGGTTAGCGGAAAGGAGTCCCCAGAGTAGTTCTACAATAGTTGCTTTACTCCAAACTCCAGATTCTTTTGTCATCCCAACTCCCAGGCACTGGAAGATTCTCCTTGTTGTTGGTAAAGCCCATTTTAACAACATTCAAGTTTATTCTTGTATTATTCCATCTGGTAGCTCCCCAAATCATTTTCCTTCTTTTTTTTTTTTAAAAAAAAATTCTTCTTGTAAATGTTTATATAAAAAGGTTCTTGCAATGGCAAGATCCTGTATTAGTAGATTGGGGCAGAGCAAAGTCTTGATGTGTTTTATGCTGTTTATGAACAATTTGGTTAAGTGGATTCCCTCCCAGCTCATTAAAAACAACCCTTTTATTTTAATAACACCATCACAAACTAAATAGCATCAGACGAAAGCATAAGCTTACAGAGTACAGCCTGAGTGGCAGTATCTGAACCACTTTGCTCCTGAGCTGTTGATGTCTCATGCAAAAACTGGTGCTTCTAGCTAATGACTGGCATACAGCTTGCATTTAAAGGCTCCTCTCTCCAGGCAGGACAATGATCTTCAGTATTTTCTGGGTCATCTGGACAAATAAGAGATTAGCTAACTAGATCAGGAGATCAAGATATTGTTCACCAACAGAGAGCAGCTCATTTTGCTGTCCTCCCCAAAGCACAGTCTGGTTTTTTTGTTTCTTCTCTGCCCTCCAACTTGGGCATGTTCATCCTTGCCCAGAGCTTTGCCTGATGCCTCTCAAAGGTAACATAATAAAATATCTCTTTAGCTTTGTATTCTTTCCCAAACCCCATTTTGTACTCTCAGCTTTTCTAGACCCATTTAACAACATTTGTACCTAAATCTTAATTCAACAGGATGAAAGCTAACTGAGTCCTCTTCTGGACTTGGACCCAGTCTTGCTTCTGTGAATGGAGTCTTATATTCTCACCCAAATCTACATCATTCTCCCAGCCATGTATAAAATATGTTCCCTGTGTTTCACTGTTTTCTATACTCCCCCATTATAACTTATTGTCAAATGCTGCTGCTTTTAATATCTCATGATGATTTTCTGTATACATCTCAGCTATCCTTACCATAGGCTTCTTTAGATGCTACCCATTCATTGACCCATGTGCTCATTTATTCAGCTCCTAGACTAACTATCTAAAGAATTTGTACCTTTTATCATAAGAGAAGAAGCATATCCAAAGGTTTACTGATAAACTACCAATTTGAGTGTCACAATAGAGAACAAAATGAAGGAAAGTCTCAGTTCTATTTCTTTTCTGACTTCCAAAGATCTTGCTACATGAGGCTGATATTTTGGATGGCGTTATCTTTCTCAGATTCCATCAGTGTCCTTCACTGATATCTACTAACTGATATCATCTGCTTTTAGATTGAGCCACAAAACAATACTTTGGTTAATGATGGTATGTGGATACTATTGAAGCTCTATAAGTTTATGTCACCTAATGGCCTTGTGGCTGTTTTGGTTTGATGAGCATACACCTTGTTATTCCTGCAATGATAAAGTTATCGAATGGTGCCTTCTAGGGGTGGATCTCTGTCATTGGTGACACTCTATTCATACTTCATCTATATTCAGTGGGGGTGCCTTTCCTTGGAATGATGCTATTTATTGTCTCCACATTCTGAGATACCTCTCCTCTTCTATAGTTCTCTTTTCTCACCTCACAATACCTAGCTGTACTTTATTTAGTTAGTGAGGAGGCATCCTGATTAATACAAATATCAACACTGCCAGGGAGATTTTTCTATACCTCATAGAACACATCTACTGGCTTGTTCTCTGACCCCTAATTCCAACCATCAAGTAACTGTTCATTCTTTATACCTCTAGAAGAATATCACAAAAGTCAATACAGAGTCAACTGTCGATGAACTTTTGATTTCTGTGACTTTAGACTTGTTTGATCTAAAGTGAGGATGAGAAGAAATCTTTGATATAGATCCTCTGCTTTCTCTAATACACAATAATGAATATGATTGATCTGTATGTCCTCATTGCTCTTGAAGATGCAGTCCACAGACTACTATTAACCCGGGCTCCCTGGTTAGATACAGTGGTTTCATGTACTCATTTATTATGTGATCTGGGCTGACAGAGCAGAGTAATTTAAAGTAGTAACTCCATAGCAAGGACTGCTTCCCTAGTCCTTCATCCTCTTTGTCCAGGTTGTAGATTGGAAAGGGCAAAAAAAAAAAAAACAAAACAAAAACCAAAAAACCTGAGCTTTGTACATGCTACAACTAAACAGACAACATAACAGGAACACTAGAAATCTAGGTTTCTCTCTATGTGTGTTTGTGTATGTGGTATACATGCATACATATGAATGTGTGGGTACACATGCCCCGTGATCATTGAAAGCCAGAGATCAATGTTGAGTGTCTTCCACAGTAGCTCTTCACTTTATTTTTTGAGACAAAGTCTCATATTGAGCCTGGAGCTTACTGACTTGACTGATCTGGCTGGCTCGTGAACCCTGAGAATTCACCCATTTGTAATCCCCCAGCACTGAGGTTACAAATGTGTGCTGCAGGGTTCCATTTTTATATGGGCATTACAGATACTAACTTGAATCCTCATACTGACCTGGCAAGGACTTTACCATCTAAGTCATTTCCCAAGCCCTAGAAATCAGGTTCTGAACCTATAGATTTCCACATTAAGAAGGAGATTGTGTAGGGGTATGATGTTTTATTTAGCAGTGTTCTAATTCCTTTAGATTTATCGATCTCTCACTTTACTCTTAAAAGATAAAACAAAAAGCCAAAAACACAGAATTCCTAGGAATGCCTGCTGTGGAGATGGCATTTTTCATCAGAGAACAGACCAAATTGTTGAGCAATACCTGGCTACAGCTGGACCAAAGAAGAGTTTCAGTTCTGAGAAAGACAGCATATTCCCCTACTGGAAAGGCAGGCATCACTGGGATGTATTCAATAAAAAGTTTTGAGACACAGATTCTCATTCATGAAGGGAGGGGTGAAGGAAGCTGTTTTTCCTCTTAAGGCTTGGCTCCATCTGGAAGGATGCTATTTAGTGTAATCCAGAACTGATTACTTTGTTGATCGTGTTTCAAAACCCTTGCCCTTTAAACACGTTCCCAGAGTAACTTGAGTGCAATTGTGGGGAATTGAATTTTTAAAAAGAGTTCTTGTTATATTTTGAGATTTGAGGGAGAGGATGGTCAGAGGGGGTAAATGGAAACCCGCCTGAGGACCCAAATGTCAAAAGGGATGGGGGTGGGGTAGGCAAAGGAAAGAAAGTCCCCGGAATACTGTGTTGGAAACTTTGGTGTCATGACTCATCCTGCAGGACAAATAAAACCTCACCCATCACTCTGTCTTACTTGTCTGTAGCAGAGGAGCAAACAGTGGGACCCTGGAAAAACATCAGCAACTTCTTGTAGCATCTGTAGGTGGGGAAGGTTTCCAAGCCACAAAGAGGGCTGTGAACACAGTTAGTTACTGGGGCTCCAGTTTTTCTCAGCCAAATAGGAAGAACCTCCAAACTGACCTTGGAAAAACATACTCACAGAAGGAAAAAATATTGTAATCTCCCCCCTGTGTGTTTGTAATAAGAGATTAAAAAGAAAAAAAAAAGAAAAGAAAAGAAACAAATACATTGCTTTCCAGTTTTCCATGAAGAGAATGTTTTTGAATCACAGTGGTGGAGCCCTTAGTGTGGGGGCTGCAAAGGACTTAAGCTTAGCCACCTCTTAATGAATACAAGGTCACCTACTCAGCACTGCTATATTCATATTAAAAAGCCCGAGGGAAAAGCATTCTCACCACCGCTTTCAGCAGAGACTGCAATTAGCATTTTTATGAAGAACATAAACTCTGCGTATCAAAGATGCACTTTTATTGCTCTGAAACTGGCTTGAATAAGCATCCCACAAACATTTGGCCCCTCTGCTTCTAGGAGGAGGCCAATTAAAACATGGTCTGTCTAAGTGCCAGTCCCTACCCACCCTTCAGTGAGACAGCAACAATACTGAGACGGTGGCATTGGAGCTCTCAAAAGTGGCTTTTCAGCTCTTGGGCACCTGGAAGGAAAATAATGATTTCTTGGCTCTCTTTGAAAAAACACAAATATAAAAAGAAAATTTAAAAAAAAAACTCAAAAAACTCAAGTTTTATTTTGCTTGCTCCTCCTCCCTCCAGTTGAATTGCATGGTTCAGACAGTTGACTTCACTAGCTACCAATCATGTCAGTGTGGTTCAGCCACACTGGGAGAAACAAGGCTTGAGGGGAAGGAGGCAATGGAGTGTGACTCAGTGGTACCAGAGAGCTTTCTTACGTTGTGACAACTGGCCAGAAAGTGGCTTGTGCCAGCATGCACCACTCTGAGAGACAGATAGTTTTTCCACAGCCAACAAGTGTCACATACTGATTTTTCTTCAAGTGCTGCCTAATAATATAGACCTGCTATAGTGGAGAGTTGACAGGACACTGTCTTGACACTCTTGGCACCGGAAGCAACAGTGAGGATTTAATTCATTGGTTCTACCATAAAGGGAATGAATGAGTGCAGTCCCTATTTTCCAATAAGTTACTTATTCATAACTCCATTTTCTATTTCATGGCAATGGCCCTGGCAGGAATGTAAACTGTGTTGGTAAATGTTCAACATTAATTAATATGCCATGACATGGGGAGGGTGAACACTTTCTGCTGGATGACTTTTGATACCATCTAATATCTATCCCCCCACCTCCACTCATTTCTTATAGGCTTAAATGCACTTGTGTGACTGCTGCAGTCATGCCTCTTAGAACAAATATTCCGTATTCCAGACAAAGAAGGAGACTGAGCAGGAAAAGTGTGAGTGGGATGCTTAGAGGGGCAGCAGTTTTGATGTTGTTAGCTGTGTATAAGAGGACACACAACAAGATAGGTAAGACAGAACAGTCCTGGAGTTAGGTTGATAGTAACTTGTAGATGTCAAAAGTTAAAGCTAGTATTCCTAAGATTTTCTTTTTCGTTCCTTTGAGTTTCAGTGTCTGTAGATCCAGACATCATGTATTCATAAAATAATGACTATAGAAAAAAAAGAGGCATTTTTTTAAAAGGATAAAAATACTTCCCTTGTACCTCACTACAATAGGCAAAAAAGAAAATCCTGAAAGAACAAAATTGCCATGGTTGCTTAGAGCCATTGTCTACATTTGCTTGGACTGCTGTAACATGCATAACAAAATGCACATTTTTAATAACAGTTTCTCACTTTGATTCTGGATGCTACAGAGTGAGATTCAGAGGCTGCTATGGTTGACTTCTGAGAACCTCTGCATGCTTGTAAATTGCTGTCTTCTCTGTCTCTTCATATGGACTTTCCTCCATGTATATCTGTGTCTTAATCTCTCACTCTCAAATTGATACCAGTCCTATTGGATGAAAGCAAATCCTAGGGACTCCATTCTACTATTCTGAGATAGTGGGGCCTAGGATTTGATCTGAGTTTTAGAAGGTGAGATACCGATATAGTTCATTCTGTAATAGGCATCATGATCAGTCCACTGACTCATGGACTATTGCCACTTAGGCAACAGTGGATAACAAGAAAGGTGGAGAATGAGTGTCATATATTCCTACTGATCATGGTGATTTTTTGAAGAATAGACTGTTGAAACATCTTTGTTTTCCCCAAATGTGACTCTTTTGAAGAGAACAATATTAGAGATGATTCAGAAAAACTAAAAGATCAGGACAGCTTATAAGCTCCATCTAGATGCAGCTCTTGACATATACAGCTATCTCAAGTGCATATTGTTTTGTAGCAAGACAAACAAGTGAGTTTTGTTGACAAATGGTACAACTTTATGTTTTTCAGGAAGGAAATTTCTTTGTTCACTAAGATTCTTTAAATCTTATTGGAATAATTAAGTTGAAAGTCATAAGCTACCTGGAGCCAAGGTAACAAGAGAAGGCTATATTTCCTTGAGTCATGAGGATGAATTTGGTGTGTGAGGAGAAAAAGCATGTGTGAGGGGGCTAAGGTGGGATAGAGTTTGGTAACAAGAAAGACTAAGAAATTAAAGGCCCTAAACTTTGGAAGAGAAAAGAGACTGTGATGCTATAATCCTGGCTGGAGCTGGGTGGAGATCAAAGGGTTCCCTAGAATTTGGTGCTCAATATGGACATAACTTTTTCTGATGGGGTGGAGTGTTCTCCTCATGGGGCCTCTTTTGATCATCTGTTCTATGGCACACACTTGTCTCCAGAGAATAGAGTGCTGGACGTCTACTGGTGAGAAGAGCTGGCTGATGACCATGAAGGGAGGGCATGCACCCCAAGCAGGATTGTTTCTGCTCCTTCCTCAAGATACAGGCAGACACTAGAGTGGTCTGAATCTTTATAAATTTGCTGAAAAGTAGAGGGGAATGTATGTTTGACTCAAATTTAGGAAGATTTGAAGAAGCCAGGTGATCATAGATATCATCTAAGTTACATATACATTGTAACATCAATCCAAACCAATGCTAAGACTATAAGTAATTTAAAGCCACTTTTTCATATAATGTTCTTTATTTTCTATGCTTTATATTCTTATCACCATTGAATTTGGGAAAACATTTTATTTGATTAAATTTTATTGGCTACTTTCCCAGGTTTGAGACAGGATCTTGCTCTGTACTTCAGGCTGACCTTGAATTCAAAATCTTCCTGTGCCAAGCTCTTGAGTAGCTTGTAGACATGTGCCTATCATGCCTAACTTTTCTGCCTTGCAGCCAGAATTGTTGCTACATATTGTTAAGTCTAGCACTTGGATGGTTGAGACTGGAAGATTGGAAGTTCAAGGCCAGCCTGGACAGGACAATATAACTTCTGAGTCAAAAACCCAAAGAACAAAAATCCTGAAATAATTTTTAATTATCAGGATTACAGGTGCCTTTTATTCCGTTTCTACTTATGATAACACCTTGCAAAACTATAGTGTAATATTAGCCAAGATATTCACTTTTATAATCATCAAAGTACAGGAAATTTCAGGCTCACAAGGACTCCCAGTGTTGCCCTTACATCCACACCTATTTTCATCCCACTGCATTCCCCTCAAACCCTGGTGACTACTAGTTTGCACTCTATTTCTAAAACTATGTCTTGTCAAGGATGTTGCATCACCAAAACAGTGGGTTGGAGCTTTTGGGTAAGATGGTAGATAAGAAGTGTCACCACTAAGACTCAGTAAAAGAAAACAGTCAATGGTAACAGACATTAAGCTCTTTCTTTCCAAGAGACAAGAGTTGTAAAATGAACTTCTAAGCCAGGGTAGATCTCTACGGTAAAGCAAGCAGAAACATTAATTAATAATTGATGCGTGCTGTATGTTGTCTTGAAATCAGCACTTGTCTGGCTCCATCAAGCTGCATGGGAGAGAGAAGGACGAATTGCATCTAGAGTGCTGCTCCTCACACTCACCAGACATGCAGGATCAAGAGGAAACCAAGATGAAGTCCAGTTGTGCCAGAGAACTACTAGGAATAGACTTCCACCCTCCCCACTGCCCACACCAAAATATGAATGGTACGCAGACCAATGGTTCCCAAGGCCCCTTCCTGCTGCATCACCAAGTAGAACTTTATAGAACCAGAGGGATCTGGAGAGATGCACCTTTCAACTCAGCATAGCTGTGATGTAAGTATCCTTTTATTATGTCTTATTTTGTATTATTTAATCTCTACTCACATATATGTTTCACTGTGGTTTTACTTTTGTTTACATGCTGCTCAGTTAAGTTTTAAGGAATGTCCTGTATGTTTCTCCTCACAGCCTACTGTCAAGCACTCTCTACTATACTTTACATCCATAGCTCATGTTCTTTCCATCTTCTTCCTATGCCTTTTCCTCACCTTTGAATCCTTACTACCTACTCTTTTTACTTCTTAATTTTAACTGTCCATAATTTTAATAGTCTCTGAAGTTCTCCAGACTCTGATAGTACCTCAACCTTTCCCTCCCAGCTACTTCTTTCAAATAGATTTTTCTTTTAAAAGAAAATAATGTAATAAGCTCTTAGCCTTACATACTCTACTTTCCTCCCTTGCCTAACCCTAGTAACTAAAATCTATATATACCATCTTTGTGTATCTCCTCAAATGGTTACTGAAGTCAAGGAGGTCACTGTAGCTAATTGGCTACTATGGCATTTGCATGGTGGGAATACCCAGCCTCTGGGGTTGTTTGTGCAGCGAGTATTACACTCATGGAAAAATATAGAGGAAGCAGTTGACACTTTAAGCCTATGGACCAAGGGTCTATTTTCTGAATAGCACATATGCTTCAACTCTGCATATTCAAGTCTAGCCTAAATGTTGCAAATTCGTTGAGTGAATGTCGCTAATCAAAGACATAAGCAACAAGTAGCACAGATGCATAAGTCCTAATAAAGTCATACAAGAAACATGAAAAAATCAAGGCAATTTCTCTTCAAAGTACTTATTTTACAGTAAATGGAATCTGGTGAGAGTGAGCTAGATGAAATCCCGGGCTAACTAAAAAGAAAATAAAAGTAAAGAAATAAGATTTTAAATGTGTGGAAAGGAATCAATGAAAAACAGTGTGGGAGAGATGGCTCTGTGCTTAAGAGCATTTGCTGCTCTTCCGGTGGAATTAAGTTCAGCTCCTGGCATTTACAACCACCTGTAACTTTAAGTCCAAAATATCTAACAGCTCTCCTGGCCTCTGTGGATACTTAGACACGCGCGCGCGCGCACACACACACACACACACACACACACACACACACCATTTAAAAAGGAAAAAAGTACAAACATAAGCTCATGTACTAGAACATAAGCAAACAGTTGAATCGAATAAGTAACATGATACAAAATATGAAAGAGGACTTCAATAAAAAGATAGAAAAACTAAAGAAAAATAAATCTGGACTACTGGGAGTAAAAAACACAATTGTATCTGTTGGGCAGTGGACCATGCCACCAGACAGAAAACCTAGTAAGATTGAGAGGATTCAGGAACTCTGCAATTCTCATAATTGAGAATGTAGGCATTTAAATCTACTCCTGACAAGGTTCCTGTCCTGGAACAAAGGGCATGGCACCCCTTCACATGCAGATGTGGCATTCCTGTCATCTCAGACCAAGCCAATAGGAAGCATCTGTTTTGGAATCCCACCCCACCCCAAAATGTTTACAAAATCCTATTATCCACAAGGAATAAAGTGCACGAGTTATTTCACCAAAGATCATCTGAGAGTGCCTATCGGTCTATTAACCTGTAATAATACAGGGAAGAGTTTTCTCTCCTGAAGTTTTCATTGCTAGAAGCTGCTTGAGTCTACTGCAGTTACTTCCTTCTCGGTGGCCCTGATCTTGGCTCCTAGCTACCTACTGCATCCCACTGCCTGCCACGGACTCCTAGAAGAGGCCTGGCCCCCCACCTTGCTCCAGGGGAACTGATACACAGATTGGCATATATCAAATAAAAAACTTGATGGAGAGTCTCAGCAATGAAATGGATCAAAGAGAGGACAGAATAGCAGAGCTTGAAGAGACTGTGTATGAGCTGGATCAATAAAACAAAAGAAAAAGATACAACAATGAGAGAAACAGAAGGAACCAATGGGAATTACAAAATCTAGAGAACACCATGAAAAGTCCACATCTATGAAGGATGAACACGAAGGAAGGAGAAAAATCTAGTTTTACGGACATATTTCTAGAAAATGTTCTAGAAAGAATCACAAAAAGTTCTCATAGTAAGGAAGAAAGTATCAGTCTAGCTGTGGAAGGTATGATACCCAGCAAACAGGCCAGAAAAGAACCCCCCTTATCATACTTAAAAAAATCATAATTAAACCAGTTAATATATGGGACAAGGAAAGAATATCGGAAGTGAAACAAAACCCTAAGTAAAAGCAGGCCTATTAGAGCAGCAACAGACTTGTCTTACATGGAAACAATTTGTAACCATGAGTCCAGCTCTCTAGAAAGTACTTGAAGGAATTCTTCAGAACAAAGTAAAAAAAGAATCTATATGTGAGGCCAGAAGAAAGATTAAACCAGAGTGTAGTAACAGTTAGGAAAGAGAAGAGGCAAGCAATAAATGATGTTAGGAAAACGAGAAGAATCAGAACACACCTTTCAACAATGACTGGATACTAACCATCTTAATTTTCTAATCAAAATAGATTTTGAGTAAAAATTATAACTAATAAAGATGGCAACTCCATATTGAATAGGAGAACAATTCTCCAGGTGAGGATTATAAGTCCCAATGGGCACACATCAAACACAGGTGCATTCAAGTTCTTAAAATAAATACTACTAGATGTGAAATCACAGTTTATTCCAGCACAATAGTAATGAACAACTTCTACACCAGACTCTCATCAACTGTCAGGTCAGTCAGACTAAAAGCAAATGGAAAAATATCTGAATTAAATTACACTATAGATCAAATGGACTTAGAAGACATCTCCAAAGCATTCCATCCAAAATCTTGCAGAGTACAAAATCTTCCCAGCAGCCTAAA
Source organism: Tokudaia tokunoshimensis (assembly GCA_036184795.1). Taxonomy (NCBI): domain Eukaryota; kingdom Metazoa; phylum Chordata; class Mammalia; order Rodentia; family Muridae; genus Tokudaia; species Tokudaia tokunoshimensis. The sequence continues at coordinate 11,330,742 of BTHU01000015.1, forward strand.
TGACTTTCTTTAAAATAGATCATATATTCAGGCACACAAAAAAATCTCAGCAAACATAGCAAAGAGAGCATTATGTTTCTTGGGGTTTCTTTGATATGGTTCTTTGTGTTCTGATCACAAGGGAATAAAATTATAAGCCAACAGCAAGGGAAAATGTAGAACATACATAAACCATTGAGGTCAAACTGAACATAGTTGAAGAGATCACTGAGAAAAAATCAAGGATGAAATAAAAAAAATCAATAAACTCAAAAATGGCAATACAACACACAAACACTGTGAGGTGCAGTAAACAATCTTAGGAGAGAGGTGTATAGCAACAACCCCTTTGGGGGTTGAACAGTCCTTTCACAGGGGTCACCTAAGACCATCAGAAAATATAGATATTTACATTACCATTCATAACACTATCAAAATCACAGTTATGAAATAACATCGAAAATAATGTTATGGTTGGTCGTCACCACAACATGAGGAATGGAATTAAAGGGTCGCAGCATTAGTAAGGTTGAGATTCCTAGTATACATTAAGAAATCAGTGTTTGTTCCAAATGACTTCAAGATACAACTTAGGGTCTGGGAACAGTAAGACCAAGGCAAGCTCCAAATTAGTTAGTAGGAAGAAATTGTTCAGATTGTGGCAGAAATAAATGTACTGGGAAACACAAAACAAAACAAAGCAATGCAAAGAATCAACAAAACAGAGCCTTTTCTTTGAAAAGATGAACAAGAGTGTCGAACCTTTAGCCAAAGTAATCAAAAGAAAGGAAGAAAAGATTCAAGCAAATAAAATTAGAGATAAAAGGGGAGCTATTATGGCAGCTGCACAATAAAGTTTAAAAAATCATTAGGTCACACCTTTAAAACATATACTCCAATAAATTGGAAAATCTAAACAAAATGTGTAAGTTCCTAGATGCACATAATCTACCAAAACTAATATAAACAATTTAAGTAGGTGTATGATGAGTACTAAGATTAAAGCTATAATTATAGATAGCTCTCTCAGCTAAGACATCCAGACCCAGATGGATTCATTGGTGAATTTTACCAGACCTTCAAAGAAGAATTAGTGTTGATGCTTCTCCAAGTATCCAACAAAGTATCCCACATGTATCCCACAAAGCAGGACATACTATTAAACTATTTTTATGAAGTTGGTATTATCCTGATACCAAACCACATAAATTACTAACATAAAAGCAAAATCACAGATCAATCTTCCTTATGAACAGAACTGTTAAGATGCTCTATAAAATACTTGCAAACCAAATTCTAGAGCACACCAAAAAGATCATTTGACTTGTTCAAATTGGCCTTATTCTGGAGATTCAGGGATGGTTGAACATGTACACATCAATAAATGGTACATAAATTATATCAATGGACCCAAGATCCAGGAATCACATAGTCACCTTCATAGATAGAAAAAGCTTTCAACAAAATCCACATGCATTCATGATAAAATGTCTGAAGAAATTTGGGACAGAAGAAACATATCTCAACATAATAAAGGCTATATATGCAAAATTTCCAGCCAATATTATATTACATGGGGAAAAAGTCAAATCATTTTTACTAAAATCAGGAATAAGACAAAGTGACACTTTCCTCATTCTTATTCACTGTGGAACTTAAAACCCAAGCTAGCACAATAAGTCCACAAGGAAATAAAAGGAAACCCAAAGTTCCTTACTTGCTGAAGATAAGATTCAGTGCATAGTAAATCCTAAGGAGTTCATCAGAAGACTCTTAGAACTCAAATATTTTTTTGACTAAGTTGCAGGATACAAAAACAGCATACAAAAGGTAGTGTTTTTTTCTGTATACCAAGAAAAAATACATAGGAAGAAGATATCAGGGAAACAATTCGATTCACCAATAGCCTGAAAACTCCACTGGAGTAAATTTAATCAAACATGAGTGACTTCTATAATGAAAAATGTAAAACACTGTAGAAAGAAATTGAGGAATGCAGTAGAAGATGGAAAGACTTCCTATAATTATGGATTGGAAGATTTAATATTTTTAATACGACTATTGTACCAAAAGAAAGTTCTGGATGTAACAAAACCTAAATAAAAATTCCGATGCTTTTCCTCATAGAAATAGAAAGAAAAATCCCCATAAATTCTTACGTACAAAAGATCTTGGATAGCCAAAACAATTTTGAGCAAAAAGAATATACTGGAGATACTGCTATAACTGATGTTGTTATTCTTCAGGGCAGTAGTGTTGCAAACAGACATGTAGACTAATGTAATAGAATAGAGGACCAAGATATTAACCCACATGGCTACAGCCACCTAATACAAACAAACAAACAAACAAACAAGGTTGGAGAAAAAGCACTTTCATCAAATGGTTCTGGACAAAATAGACAGCTACAAGTAGAAAAATGAAAGTAGATCTTGACCCTTCACCTTGCACAAAACTTAACTCCAAATGGATTGAAGACCTGAACGTAGAACTTGAAACTCAGAAACAGTTAGAGAGAAAATAGGAGAGTACTTCAAGATATAGGCAATAGCAGTGACCAGTTTACTAAACTTCAGTTGCTCAGGAAATTAGAGCAACAATTGACAAATGGACTTCATAAAATTAAAATGTTTCTGTATAGCAAAGAAAACTGTCCATGGAATGCAGAGGCAGCAAACAGAGTAGGAGAAACTACTGTGCAAATGTATAACTGACAGAGGATTAATATCTGGAATACACAGGAATTTAAGAAAAAAAACCCTAAATTTAAAAAAAACAAACAGCAGCTCAATCAAATAATAGGCTACGGAACTGAACAAAGAGTTCTCAAAAGTAGAAATATACATATATTCATATATATACATAATGTATTTTTCAAGAGTATAATTACATCATTTCCCCCCTTCCCTTTCATACCTCCAAACTCTCCCATATATCTTTCTTTGCTCTTTGGAACTCACGGCCTCTTTTTCATTAACTGCTTTTTTGCAAGTGTTCATGCATGCACACATTCATACATGTATATATAATATTACTTGTATGTATGTTTTCAGGACTGGCCATTTGCTATTTTTAAAGTGTTCAGTGTTCTTACATTTATAGTCCCACCAGGGTACTATAAACTAAAATTGCTTTGAGATTCCATCTCACTTCATTCAAAATGGCTATCATCAGAAAACATATGACAAGAAATGTTGGCTACAATGTGGGAAAAGATGGATTCTTATTTCCAGTTTGGGAACTATAAATCAGTGCAGCCACAATGGAAATCAGTGTTGAATTTTTTTAGGAGGCTAAAACCACAACTAATGCATGACCTATCTGTATTCCTGGAAATAGACTTGTGCATCTATGTCCATTTTCATCACATCTGCTTCATACTTGAAATGACATTCTATTCATCAGTAAAGACAAGTGACACTATGAGAAATTTCAGAAACATGCATGGAGCTGGAAAAGGAGATCAAGAATGAGGCTGAACAGGAGAAAATGCCATTTTTCTCATATCAGATGCTAGCTTTGAATTTTTAAACTAGTATGCTTAAGTTAGAATGTCCATAGAGGCCAAGAAACTGGAAAGGGTCCATGATGGTGGGGGGAGCTATGCAGGAGGGTGGCTGGTAGAAATATGTGACATAAAAGTCTAGGGGGAAGGATATGATGGGAAGGAATGAGGGGTTGACAAAACTTAAAGACATGTCATGAAGCCACTGTAAAATCTACTACAGTATAAATGAATTGAAAGATAATTTTAAAAGAAGGGTTTAAATGAAGTGAACTTGCATGGGAATCTAATGTGGCTTTCCAAAGTCATTGATTATTAAATGAAAATTCCAGTGCTAGAAATGGGTATTTCGTTATGAGATGTTAGCCAGGAATTTCAGAGGTCCCTGAAAGAAGGAAAGATATTGCCATTGCTCTTTACTGACAATCATAAATAGATGGCTGCTAAAGATAGCAAAAGAGCACAGAAACATCAAGATGAAACTGATTTGAAAGCATCCATCATGATAGGCACCTTTCAGGATTGTAGAAGAGGTTATACAAGCCTATGAGAGTGGGGTGAGGGAATCTATCAACAGTCTAACTCAGGTATGGAACCTGTATGCTACAAAACCAACCTTCCTGGCATAGTATGACTATTGCTGCAATAGTGGTATGACTCTTATGGTGATAACTATTCATTTTCTGATCCAATTTGAGATCTGCTCCACAGGAGGAAATTCATACCTGGAATTGTAAACCTGTTCAAAATCTGATGGCTGGGAAGTCTTAGGCAGTATGGGGAATGCGATCATACTGTCAACCTGACTTCTAAATATTTATGTTTCTACCCATACACTAGTGCTGTTCTCAGCATTGGTCAAAGAAGTAAATTACCCATGCTCTAGGAAGTAACCCTATATTCATGTTCATACAAGCAACCCCAATGAAACCCACTGGGTCACAATAAAAGCAAAAGGTACAGGAAAGCAGATGGGGGACTTGATGGGAAGATGAAGGGGGGTAGTGGAAGTGGGAGTGGGATAAAACATGGTTTGAGGATCTGGCACATAGTCAGTTGATAAATCACTTGCAAAGCATTCACGAAGTGCTGGTTCAATCTCCAGCATTGGATAAACTCAGTGTTGTGGTGCGTGTCTGCAATCCCAGATTTGGGAGGAAAAGGCACATGAGAATTTCAAGGTCATCTTTGCCTACACAGTGAGTTTTGGACAATCCTGTCTCATGCCACACCCTGTTTCAAACAACTCAAAGCCCAATCCTCCCAAACAAGAGATGATAATAGGAGATAAATGTATAAGCATTTGAATTGTCAAAGAATAATTAAAAAATAATTTAAAAGAATGTTGATAGTGCCAATTCTTGGAATCGTTGTCTGTCCTAAGATATTCAAGGTTATTAATGATAATTTGGATATGTTTTATGGTATTGAGGTTCACCTCAAGTTCCTTACCCATTCTGAGTTAATTTATACAGAGAGCATGAAGATTAAGTTGAGGTTCACTTTCTGTCTATGGATATACAACTATTCCAATACTTGTTTGAAAAGACTTCCTTTCCTCAATTGAATGAATTTTTGTTAAAAACTCATGTATTTGTGATTCTTTCTTGGTTTCTGTAGCTAGCTAATTCATCAGTCTGTGATGATGCTAGCACTACATCATCTTGATTACTGTAAACATAAAACAGAGGTTTTAAAATCAGGGAGAGTGGTTCTTTTTGTGGTTTTTTTTTCTTTTTCTTTTTGTCTGTGAACATTCGTTTTTAAAATTGACATATTTAGACCATTTATATTTAGTGTGATAACATCTCAGGATTTAGTTTGTGATTTTAGTTTATTGTATGTAGTTAATTCTATTTTTTATTCTTATTATCCTATAGGTTTCTCAAACTTTGTATGGAATTCTGATTTGTCCTTTCTTTAGCCTTTATACCTTTCTTATAGCCTTTCTTAGCCTATATGTAGTGGTTGTGTTAAGTTGTACATTAGATATGCAGAACTTATTGCTGTTTACTGCTGTTATTACTTTGCTCAAATGAGAGATACAAGCTATAGTTTCATTAACATTTACTAACTGTTACTATTGAGTTATAATTAAAAAATTATTCTTCATACATGTCAGACACTGTTATAATACTTTATATTTTATCAGTAAACACAGTGTGACTACTTGGAAAATAAAAATGTTAAGCATAGTTTCCTATATTTACATACTTTGTTTTCTGATGTTCAAATAGCTTTTCTTTAGTGGCACCCTTAGCTGTTCTGCCATGGTTTTTGTTGGCAAATTCTGTTAATTTTCTTGCACCATTGTGAAAAATATTTTCACTGAATATTGCTTTTGAGGTTGGCAATTTTCTGTAAGCCTTTAAGAACTGTCATTTTCTTCTGGCCTCTGGGTTCTGATGAGCAGTCCATGACCACTGAAATGCTTTTCTTCCTGGTGGATATGGCATTGTTGTTCCTTCTTGGGTTCAATGGTTAGCAGCTTTAATTTTTATAAACTTTTAAATTGGTTTTATATTTCTTGGTGGGACTTCATTCTTTTTTCTCAGCTGCGTATGAGGCAATGTTCATAATTGTTCACTGAAGTACTTTCAAACTGCCTCATACAGTATCACATTATTTTGACAACAGTATCACATTATTTTGTCAAAAGTATCACATGGGTGGTGTTTATCAATTGTCTTTTATGCATTTTAGTTTAAGATCTTAGTACTTGGCATGAGCATCGCCATCATTGAGTTCTGGACACCAAGGGTGTTAAGCAAGGAGGAGCTGTATCTGAAACCAATTTCAGCCTCCTTTTGGCATTTACTCTGGTGGGAAAATGGATATACATGCATCAAAACATGCCAGGGTTGGTGGGCCCATATTTCTGCATAGGTTGAGCTGGGAAGTCTGGTTCCTTTGTGGGAGTCTTTGATACTACCTGCTTGGTTGGATGAAACAAGAATGCCATGTTACTGATTTTTATTTGCCCCACTGACTAATGTTGAGCATGATAATGTTCTCAGATATTAGTTCTCTTGAGCAGACATTTTGTGATCTGACCACAGAGGAGAATTAGAGAAGTTCAGCATTTCTACTAAGTACATATGGGAGCCCAACCTTTTTCTGAACATTTGATTCATACTGAAGTTATGGAATGTAATGTATATCCATGGAGACATTAAAGTTCCAGCCCCAAGCTGGCCTTGTCAGGTAATAATCATGCAGGGGGCTTGAGGCACCTCATTAGAGCCAGGTAAAGGCAAAATGGGCATGGATTGTTTCATATGATATTTGACATTTAGGTGAATGTATTAGAATACCTAGTACCAGTTAGTTGGTTGCCGCTTTGTCTTTTTGACAGTGTCTTTTGCCTTGCAAAAACTTTGTAATTTAATGAGGTCCCATTTGGTAATTCTTGATCTTAGAGCATAAGCTATTGGAGTTCTATTCAGGAAATTCTCCCCTGTGCCCATATGTTCAAGGTTCTTCCCTAGTTTCCTTTCTATTAGTTTCAGTGTGTCTGGTTTTATGTGGAGGTCCTTGATCCACTTGGAATTGAGCTTAGTGCAAGGAGATAAAAATGGGTCAATTTGCATTCTTCTGCATGTTGACCTCAAGTTGAACCAGCACCATTTGTTGAAAAGGCTATCTTTTTTCCACTGGATGGTTTTAGCTCCTTTGTCAAAGATCAAGTGACCATAGGAGTGTGGATTCATTTCTGGGTCTTCAATTCTGTTCCATTGATCTACATGCCTGTCACTGTACCAATTCCATGCGGTTTTTAACACTATTGCTCTGTAGTACAGCTTGAGGTCCGGGATACTGATTCCCCCAGAGGTTCTTTTACTCTTGAGAATAGTTTTAGCTATCCTGGGTTTTCTGTTATTCCAGATGAATTTTTGAATTGCTCTTTCTAACTCTATGAAGAATTGAGTTGGGATTTTGATGGGGATTGCATTGCATCTGTATATTGCTTTTGGCAACATGGTCATTTTTACTATATTAATCCTGCCAATCCATGAGCATGGCAGATTTTTCCATCTTCTGAGGTCTTCTTCAATTTCTTTCTTCAGAGACTTGAAGTTCTTGTCATACAGATCTTTCACTTGTTTGGTTAGAGTCATACCAAGATACTTTATATGGTTTGTGGCTATCGCGAAGGGTATCATTTCTTTTACTTCTTTCTCAGCCTGCTTATCCTTTGAGTATAGGAAGGATACTGACTTGCTTGAGTTGATTTTATATCCGGCCACTTTGCTGAAGTCGTTTATCAGCTGTAGGAGTTCTCTGGTGGAGTTCTTTGGGTCGCTTAAGTATATTATCATATCGTCTGCAAATAGTGATAGTTTGACTTCTTCCTTTCAAATTTGTATCCCTTTGACCTCCTTTTGTTGTCTAATTGTTCTAGCTAGAACTTCAAGTACTATATTGAAAAGATATGGAGAGAGAGGGCAGCCTTGTCTAGTCCCTGATTTCAGTGGGATTGCTTCAAGTTTCTCTCCATTCAGATTGATGTTGGCTACCGGATCTTTACCAACCCTACATCCGAGAGAGGGCTAATATCCAATATATACAAAGAACTCAAGAAGTTAAACTCCAGAGAGGCAAGTTACCCTATTAAAAATGGGGTACAGAGCTAAACAAAGAGTTCTCACCTGAAGAATATCTAATGACTGAGAAGCACCTAAAGAGATGTTCATCCTTAGTCATTAGGGAAATGCAAATCAAAACAACCCTGAGATTCCATCTCACACCAGTCAGAATGGCTAAGATCAAAAACACAGGAGACAGCAGTTGTTGGTGAGGATGTGGAGAAAGAGGAACACTCCTCCACTGCTGGTGGGATTGCAAGCTGGTACAACCACTCTGGAAAGCTGTCTGGCAACTGCTCAGAAAACTGGGCAAGACACTCCCAGAGGATCCTGCTATACCACTCCTGGGCATATACCCAGAGGCTTTACCTGCATGCACTAAGGACACATGCTCCACTATGTTCATAGCAGCCTTATTTATAATAGCCAGAAGCTGGAAAGAACCCAGATGTCCTTCAATGGAGGAATGGATTGAGAAGTTGTGTTATATTTACACAATGGAATACTACTCTGCGATTAAAAACAATGAATTCACGAAATTCCTATGCAAATGGTCAGAACTTGAAAATATCATCCTTAGTGAGGTAACCCAATCGCAAAAGAACACACATGGTATGCAGTCACTGATAAGGGGATATTAACCCAGAATCTCGGAATACCCTAGACACAATTCGCATATCAATAGATTTCCAAGAAGATGGAAGGAGAGACCCCTGGTCCTGGAAAGACTGGATGTAGGGGAATGCCAGGACAGAGAAGCGAGAGGGGGTTGAATGGGAGGGAAGGGGGCTTATGGAACTTTTGGGGAGGGAGGAAACGGGACAGGGGAAATGATTTTGAATGTAAATAAAAAATACTTAGAAAATAAAATAAAATTAAAAAAAAAAAAGAATACCTAGTACCAAGAGTATTCCGTCTTCTCCAATCCAGACACAAGGCTAGCTAGAAAAAGCTTTGATGAGGCTGCCTGTACTTATTTTCATCTATGTCCACTGACATTTCTGGACTTTCATCTTCTACACAATATGGCTGAATGATATGAAGGAAATAGAACCTGAAAAACTTCCCACTCTAGAGCAGTGGTTCTGAACCTTCCTAATACTGTGACCTTTTAGTACAGTTCTCATGTTGTGGTGACCCCAAACATAAAATTATTTTCATTGTTACTTTATAATGTAATTTTGCTACTCTTATGAACCATAATGTAAATATCTGTGTTTTCTGGTGACCTCAGGCAACCCCTGTGAAAGGGTTATTCGACCCCAAAGGGGTCGTGACTTACAGGTTGGGAACCAGTGCTCTAGAGCACCTACCTTCCTTCCTCTTTACATATGCTTGTTTTATGGATAATGCACTGGAGTTTTGCTTGAACTTAGCAGGATGAAAAGGGAAGCATTGAATCTGGAAGTGAAAGTTTTATCCTTCTGTTATCTTCCTTTTCCTCCTTGCCCTTCTTCCTTCCCTCCTGTGTTCCATCCCTTCTCCCTCTCTAAAGTTCCAATCTCTTTTAATTATCTGAGTCTAAGTTGCAAATCCTAACTTTGATGTAGATACTAAATATGAGAATCTTCTTTTATATAAACAAGGCACAATTACCAAAATTGGGGAATTAACTTGGATGAAATACTTTTTTTGAATAATAAGAGTAATAGTAGTCTTTTAGATGTTGCTCAAATCACTGATAGTTAATATATCCTTTAGAGCAAAAAAATTTATAAGGAGAATTTTCTTCTATGGAAGATGCTGAGATTTATTGTATTATTTCAGAGGAAATTCAACCCCCTGATTTAATCTTAGTTTTGCCCTGTCTCTTCCTCTCTGTTTACTTCTGTCCACTTCAACCTTATCTTGTTCTTTGAAAGTGCTCTATAGTCAACCAATCAACCTAGCATCTCTACCTATCATCAACTAGGTCTCCACTATGGAAATCTTTCTTAGAACAGAAAATAGTACTAAGTAGTGCAGAAGCACTAAAATATAATGTAGATATAAGAGATCCAAAGAAGATCAGAGAAACTGCATTCAAAATAATACAACGGTATTACAATACTTGGTAATGAATATAAATTTCACCAGTAAACTACAGCGAGTTTTGAGGAATAAAAATTCCTACTTGTTTTCTTGGCTTGCTATGTAACAAGCCTCTGGCAACTCTGTAGGTGCTGTGATTTTACAAATTACTTCTGTCTTCCAAAAATTTTACTGGAGTTCTTATTTTTCACAATTATCTGTTGGTCTATCTGCTTATCTCTCTCTCTCTCTCTCTCTCTCTCTCTCTATCTATCTATCTATCTATCTATCTATCTATCTTCTATCATCTATCTATTTATATCTCTGTCTGTCTATCTCTCTCTCTCTCTCTCTCTCTATCTATCTATCTTCTATCATCTATCTATTTATATCTCTGTCTGTCTATCTATCTATCTATCCATCCATCCACCCACCCACCCACCCACCCACCCACCCATCCATCCATCCATCCATCCATCCATCCATCCATCCATCCATCCATCCATCTATCTATCTATCTATCTATCTATCTATCTATCTATCTATCTATCTATCTATCATCAAATCGATTATCATCCACCATCTATAACAGTGGTTCTTGGGGGCTGGAAGATTAAACTCAGCTCCTCCAGGTCAACTACAAGTGCCTTTACTTGCTGAACCCTCTCGCTGGCCCCTCACATGAGTTCTTACTGGCAGATTCTAATCTAGAAAAGTAGAGCAATGTGGATTCTTAGACATTTAGTTAGAAGGTGCCTGGTTTACACTTGTTTACCTTTAATGAGTGGGACCTTTTGAGAGGTAATGGGAAGGGAAATACCCAGCTTGCCTAGGTAATCTGTCCGTTTAGAAAGTTACTCAAACAATGAGAAATGCACTGGGGAATTAGATCACAGGACCCTTTTTAGAGAAAGCTGGAAATCCACTAGTCATCTGATTCCTCTCACAATACTGAATTCATTTTTATCCCTGCTTTGCTGGAAGGTCTTGCTTAAAGAGGACATATACCTTGTCTATGACCCATATCTTTCTTTCTTGAAGGAAGAAGCTCTTTCTGTTCTCACTTCAACCAACCAGTTACAAGTTGAGGAAAATATGATCTCCCATGTCTTATGTGGCATGGTTTATTGTTCTATGGTCCTCATCCTCTCTAGATTGGACTGGAGTACTATCCCCAACCCCGCTTTAGGAGGAAATCTAGACTATGCCTTATGAAATAGTTACTTTTCTCATTGCTCTGATCAAATACCCAAGAAGAAGCAATTTAAGGGATGAAGGATTTATCTTGACTTAAAGTTCAAGGAAATTATCTTATCATGTTGGGGAAGGTGTGCTGGAGGAGAGGCAGGAGGAGGGAGTCAGCTTTGCCACTGACGAGAGCAGGGAGTGGGGCCAGACTGTAAAAGGACTACCTCCAATGGTCGGTCCACTTCCTCCAGAAAAGTTCCACTTCCCAAGGTCCTATAAACTTCCACAGAACAGCATCATCAGGTGGGAACTCACTGCTCAAGCATGTGAGGCTACTGGAAAAGCTCATTAACCCCCCAAATGGCTGTCCATTCTGAAATCATTTCAGGATTCCTAGAAATGTTAGAAAGATAGACAGTCTTTTGTTTCTGGTGAAAAACTCAGAAACCCTTTCTAGCTATTTATTGTTTGGAAGGAACTAATTTACAGCAAAAGGAAAGGAAAGCCACAGACAGAGAGAAAATTCAGAAAAAGAAAACCACAGGGAAAAAGACATGTGTGGCTAGTTGTTCAAAGTCCAGCTCCATTCTCATCTTAAAGCTTACGGACTCAGTCCTTGTTTCTTTGTGTGAACCTATTACCATTCAAGAGTTTAAGCCTCTATGTTTCTATCTGTTTCTCTCCCATACAACTAATTCAAATCATTTCAAATCATTTTCCTTGTCATTTGAGACATATATACACACACACACACACACACACACACACACACACACACACACATAGTCTCACAATGTAGGTGAACTTAGGAGTCTTTTAAAGCTACTTATTTTGAAACAAGGTCATTTGTGGTACTCACAAGCAACATAAATATTTCCTGGTAATGTCTGCAATGTCTTTTACCAGTCAAGATTGACTTTCTTTCACAGACAGAATCATATCCTGTACTTCTGATTGGCCTGCAACTCTTGATTCTCCTGTCCCAGACTCCCAAGTGCTAGAATTCTAGGTATATACAACCACACTAAGTTTCCATTTTCATTCTTTATGAATAAAAACTCTATTTGTTGCAAATAATATGGATGTATTATAATATATCTTTAAAAATACAGACCTTTCAGCAATCAGTTTGCTAATGAACTTTGCTCAGGTTTCATGTCCAAATACGAAACATTAGAGAAAGCTACATGCTTTTCATAGGTTATAGGAAAATGTGCTTTTAGAATTCAGAGTTTTCATGTGCTCATTGAGCATTTTTGTATAAATAATCAAGAAGCACAGATCTGAATGGGCCTAGCTCTGAACCATACACACGCAGCTTGATATTCAGAGTATAGTACAATTCAAATTCCACTGTCCTTTAAGACCAAATGGCTTTCTTGGTGCAGTAAAATATTATTTTTCAACCATTACCTGGCACATGGAAGAATTCCTATCTTTGGGTGTTTATAAATTTTTGGCTCAAAGTTTAATATGTTTTCTTTCATTTTGCTTGGGTACATCTAGTTTTCATTTCTAAAAATGCTTCAAATTCACAATACATGTAGAGCAAATAAAGGCTAGATGAATCAAGATAGTTCAGGTTATGGTGGTTTTAAAAATTCTATAATATCTCAGTAATTTTTTTATGATAAAATTTTATCTAGAATCAATTCAAAGAAGTCTTGATCTTTTTCCAAGGCAATGTTGATTCAGTGCCTTAGGTTGTATAGATATTCTGGTCTCTCCAGATATACACATATGTATGGCAAGGGAAGAGGTAAACTAGAGATTCATACATCTACAGTGATATGCTTCCAACACATCCCATGCAAATGAACTCACAAGCTTTGTCCATCTTTATGAAATTCATGTGTAGAATCCTTCAAGAACTGTGAAATAAAGTTTGTCTAGGTATTGTTATGCAACAGAAGTGGTCATCAAGGGGCCAGCAGGAGGCTCAACAGATAAAATATTTGCTGTGTAAGCCTAGCTACTGGAGTTCAGTCCCTGAAACTCATGCAGAAGTGGAAGGAAGGAACCAACTCCATACGGTTGTCACTCTGACCTCTACATGTGTATCACAGCACACATATACCTGTCATGAACACACACAAGATAATGTTTTTATTGGATATTTACTTTATTTACAATTCAAATGTTATCCCCTTTCCTGGTTCCCCCGAACCCCCCTATCTCATTCCCCCTCCCCCTGCTTCTATGAACCACACATGATAATTTTAAAACATACTCAACATGGGGAATCCAAAACCTTGGAATTTTGGATTATATAGTTGGATTTAATTGAATGTAAAGATTAATACACTAACTATAAAATGTCTGATGGAAAACCTTTCCCTCACTTTTCATTATTACATTGCTCTCACTCAGCTTGAGACCCTCAAATATGCTTTGTTCAACATTATAGGTAAGTTATTTGTATTTTTTTTATAATAACATCTCTCAGTGGAAAAGTCAGTGTTCAAGCTAGTAGTTGTTTAGTGCTTGTTGTCTACCAAGGTTTTCTATGTTTTCAAGTGGAATAACAGTTTCAAAGGGGCTAAGCATATTTAACATAGTCTGCAAATATTTTGCTCTTGGAAGTTCTAAGAGCAGTTCTGGATGACTCTTCAGCTGAAAATGGATTGCTTGGCTCTTTAAGGAGAATTGAGCTTCCATTTTGAGAAAATCCAAAGGCTTCTCAGCAGCATCCTTTAGTGCACATTTATCAGATGTAAGAGTTGATGAGTGTTATAGGGAAGAAGAGGGCTAGGGTAGAATGTAAGAGTGCTTGCAGCAAGTCAACAATAAGAATGTGACTCAGACAGAAAAGTAAGGGGGCCGGTAACATGAATGTGAGGTCTGCTCTGTGATTCTCTTTAATAACAGAGTGGAGATGTGTTAATGAGTGTGACACAGGGCACACAGCCATCAAGTGAATTAGTCATAGCTTGATTCCTTTATGTGCCCTGCGTAATGGCAAACATTACCCAGCAATCACAGCAGCAGCTCTCAGATGGAGCAGAATGTGTGGAAAGGAGTAATGAGGCTGCCTAAAAATGGTTTTACAGAGCCCTGCACCAATTCACAACAGATAATAGAACTCAGAGCCAGACAGATAATAGAAGCGACAGCCATTTACTGCTAAAAGACTGTCTGAATATTTGTGCATAAAACATCCCTACTCAAAGTTCTTTAATCACATTTGGTGAGAGAGAGAGAGAGAGAGAGAGAGAGAGAGAGAGAGAGAGAGAGAGAGAGAGAGAGGCCATGATGTAGCAGGCTACTTTCATCAGTGCTGTCTGAATGAGAGTGGAGAAACAGAAATGAATAGACAAGAAGGAAAGATTGCTTATAGAGCCAACAGATTAAAACAAATCAAGTAATCGGGAGTTCTACTGTGACTAGGATGTGCCATGGGAAAGTGCTTTCATCCTGTAGTTACATGATATTCAGGGTTGTGGAAAAGTGACTTAGTTATGATTCCTTTTGAACTCCTAAAAGAGGGGGTGGGCACTCAAGTCATATCTCTCAAATTGTTTTAAAGATTGATTTATTTATTTATTTATTTTTCCTATTATTTTTTAGTATTTTCTAAGTTTTTTTATTTACATTCCAAATTATTTCCCCTTTCCCGTTTCCTCCCTCCCCGAAAGTCCCATAAGCCCCCTTCCCTCCCTCTGTTCCCCATTCAACCCCCTCTCGCTTCTCTGTCCTGGTATTCCCCTACATCCAGTCTTTCCAGGACCAGGGGTCTCTCCTTCCATCTTCTTGGAAATCTATTGATATGCGAATTGTGTCTAGGGTATTCCGAGATTCAGGGTTAATATTCCCCTATTAGTGACTGCATACCATGTGTGTTCTTTTGTGATTGGGTTACCTCACTAAGGATGATATTTTCAAGTTCTGACCATTTGCCTAGGAATTTTGTGAATTCATTGTTTTTAATTGCAGAGTAGTATTCCATTGTGCAAATATACCATATCTTCTGAATCCATTCCTCCGTTGAGGGACATCTGGGTTCTTTCCAGCTTCCGGCTATTATAAATAAGGCTGCTATGAACATAGTGGAGCATGTGTCGTTAGTGCATGCAGGGGAAGCCTCTGGGAATATGCCCAGGAGTGGTATAGCAGGATCCTCCGGGAGTGTCATGCCCAGTTTTCTGAGGAACTGCCAGACTGCTTTCCAGAGTGGTTGTACCAGCTTGCAATCCCACCAGCAGTTGAGAAGTGTTCCTCTTTCTCCACATCCTCACCAACAACTGCTGTCTCCTGTGTTTTTGATCTTAGCCATCCTGACTGGTGTGAGATGGAATCTCAGGGTTGTTTTGATTTGCATTTCCCTAATGACTAAGGATGTTGAACATTTCTTTAGGTGCTTCTCAATCATTTGATATTCTTCAGGTGAGAACTCTTTGTTTAACTCTGTACCCCATCTTGGTGTGACTCTAACCAAACAAGTGAAAGATCTGTATGACAAGAACTTCAAGTCTCTGAAGACAGAAATTGAAGAAGACCTCAGAAGATGGAAAAATCTGCCATGCTCATAGATTGGCAGGATTAATATAGTAAAAATGACCATCTTGACAAAAGCAATATACAGATTCAATGCAATCCCCACCAAAATCCCAACTCAATTCTTCATAGAGTTAGAAAGAGCATTTCAAAAATTCATCTGGAATAACAGAAAACCCAGGATAGCTAAAACTATTCTCAACAGTAAAAGAACTTCTGGGGGAATCAATATCCCAGACCTCAAGCTGTACTACAGAGCAATAGTGTTAAAAACTGCATGGAATTGTACAGTGACAGGCATGTAGATCAATGGAACGAATTGAAGACCCAGAAATGAATCCATACTCCTGTGGTCACTTGATCTTTGACAAAGGAGCTAAAACCATCCAGAGGAAAAAAAGATAGCCTTTTCAACAAATGGTACTGGTTCAACTGGAGGTCAACATGCAGAAGAAGGCAAATCGATCCATGCTTATCTCCTTGCACTAAGCTCAATTCCAAGTGGATCAAGGACCTCCACATAAAACCAGACACACTGAAACTAATAGAAAGGAAACTAGGGAAGAGCCTTGAAGATATGGGCACAAGGGAGAATTTCCTGAACAGAACTCCAATTGCTTATGCTCTAAGATCAAGAATTGACAAATGGGACCTCATAAAACAAAGTTTCTGTAAGGCAAAGGACACTGTCCAAAGGACAAAGCAGCAACCAACAAACTGGGAAATGATCTTCACCAACCCTACATCTGACAGAGGGCTAATATCCAATATATACAAAGAACTCATGAAGTTAGACTCCAGAGATTTATTTATTTATTATATGTAAGTACACTGTAGTTGTCTTCAGACACTTTTTCTTCTCACTCCAGCCCTACTCACTCGCTATAGCTGTCTTCAGACATTCCACAAGAGGTCATCAGATCTCATTCTGGATGGTTGTGAGTCATCCTGTGGTTGCTGGGATTTGAACTCATGACCTTCGGAAGCACAGTTAGTGCTCTTAAACCCTGAGCCATATTTCCAGCCCATAACTCTCAAATTTTTTGCCTAGATTTTGGCACATCATAACTGTTATGGATAGTGCATGAAGACATGTGTTCAATAATGCTCTATCCGTTTGTAACTTGGCTAAACTCTAGCAGAAGGCTCCATATTATGAAAGTATATAAGTAGCACAAATTTGGATGTTGATTTAAAGAAAAAGAGGCTGTGGATATGGAAGGGTATTAGATCTGAAAGAAGCTGGGAAAGTGTGGTGAGCATGCTAAAGTATATTGCGTGAAATGTCAAAGAACTAGCAAAATTAAAAAGGTTGGAGGAAGAATGTGAAGATTATCATACATACTTCTAAAGGCCAACAATCCTGCCTATTGTCAAAAAGGCTCTAGAAAGGACAAGGAAGGAGACACATCACAACACACAGTGATTCCTATATGGAATCCAGAAACTTTGGTATTTATATATATTTATATATATATATATATTTATATATTTTTCTCTTCATCTGACATTCATTTCTCTTATGTTGCACAAGAATGGGATCAATTACCTTCAAGATGTCCCACCCATCACCAGGATATACGACAACTATATCATTAAAAAATGATCAGAGGACCTGAGAACAGTTTAACACAGAGTGTTTAGTCATTGATAACATTGTCCAAAGCTAATGATTCCTCCTCCCATGGAAGAGGAGGGAGGTATATTCTATAGGATATACATGCAAAGAACAAAGAAATCAAAACAGATGGATGTGAAGCTCCTTATAAGAATGGCTCAGCGGTTGGTTAGAACTACCTAGGAATGGAATAGGTTGTGAAGAGTAGTGAGCTCCCAGTAGGTGGGTGTGTCAAGTAAAAGTCAAGTCCCACATGCCAGGAATATTGTAGAAAGATTTGAACTTAGATTTGGCTTAATTGGTGTGATGTACATCTGACCTTATAGTGTCTGTGATATCACCATCATTATTAGTTTCTTGATACATCTGGATCCAAGGGAGATGAATGAGATTGAAAACATGGGACTTAAGTGGCTATATATGAAATGGTCTTTCTTCTGAATGCGGAACAATTTCATTGTTTAGATTCTGATGATATAAGTGAAACTTACAGTGGTGACAATATATAATATTTTATTTCCTTAATTACTGTTCAGTTTTCCAAAAACTCAACATCTGTCTTATTTGTTAATTTACCTTAAGTAACCAATTACCTGGATGCTTCAACACTTTTATAGTTATTTTATTTTATTAGCAATTCATGCATAATCAAGTACACAAGGTCATCTACAACGTATGCATACATTTTATTACCCAACCAAGCAAATCCCCCAAATCTCTTATTTATTTCATTTTTTTGCTAATTAAAGCCCAGCATTTTTCCCAAGCCAACATTGTGTCTATGTTTGACAATTAAATTATTAACATTATTTAGCAACTTATATTATTATAAAGACTACTGTTCGTGAAACACCATCTGACCAAGAAAATGTGTGTACCTATGTGCTGGGGATTTTTTGTGTCTTCAGGATGCAACATCTATTCTTCCCACCCTCTCCCACCAATTCTTCCTCCTCCTCCTCCTCTTCCTCTTCCTCTGCCTCCTGCTCCTATTTTCCATTCTTTCCCCTTTGTGTCTTTGTTATCTTCTTATTCATCTGAATATGTGGAGTTTATGTGAGAGCCTCAAGCAGCTTTTATTCAAACTTTGTTGGTAATAATGAAGACATATGGCACAGAAGATCAGAATCTGGGATGGTCCTAACATTGCAAAAACCTAGTTTGGAACTTTTAAATCTTCAAACCTATGCTTAAATATAGTAGAAAAAATCTCTTGATTCAACAACTTTGTTAATGTTTCTAAGACACTTAGGCAAGTATATCCCTAATTGATACCAATGACATTTTAATCTAGTGAATTTCTCAATCAATTATGTTCAGACATGTGCCTAGCAATTTGTGAAAAAAATTGAAGAGGAACATTTGCCTCAATTAATTTTTACACCAAATTTAATTCCAGATGGACTAACAGAATCAATGCAAAAATAGACTATTAAAATTTTAGAAAACCATACGTTTAATAAAATACAATCTTGTATTTCAGAAAGTTTGCCTGTTATGAAAACATCCAAACTAAAACAACCCCTACCATTAACCATATAGTAGTTATTTTTTTCCTCACATCTGTCTAAACACAACAATTTGTTAAGCAACAGGAAAACAATTGCAATGACAAGATGAAGAACTCATTTTCTTTTATTTCTTTTTCTCAATTTATGTTATATTTATACACTTTACATCTCAATAGCTGTTCCATCTCCCTCCTGTCCCACAGTCCTTCCTCCATTCCCTCTCTTCTCCTTTGAATACCTCTGGCTATTCCCTCACTCTGGAAAATCAAGTCTCTGCATGGCTAGGTGCTTCTTTTTCCACTGAGACCAGATAAGACATCTGAGTTAGGGGAACAGATTCCACAGAGTGGCAACAGCTTTAGGGATAGTTCCTGCTCCAGTTGTTCAGAACCCCCATGAAGACCGAGCTGCACATCTGCTACATGTGTGTGTGTGTGTGTGTGTGTGTGTGTGTGTGTGTGTGTGTGTGTGTGTGTGAGTTAGGTCCAGCTTGTGTATGTGGTTCAGTCTTTGAGAGTCCCAAGGGTCCAGGTTAGTTGACTCTGTTGGTCTTCCTGTGGACTTCCTATCCCCTTTGTGTCCCTCAATCCTTCTTCCTAGTCTTCTGTAAGAGTCTCCAAGCTCCATCCACTGCTTGGTTATAGTTCTCTGCACTTGTCTGGGTCAACTGCTGGGTGGAACCTTTCAGAGGACAGCCATGCTAGGTTTCTGTCTGTAAGCATAACAGAGTATCATTAAAAGTGTCAGGGATTAGACCTTGCCCATGGGATGGATCTTATTGCTTGGCCATTCCCTCAGACTCTGCTCCATCCCCTACCACTGACTTTCTTGTAGACAGGGTAAATTTGGGGTCAAAAGTTTTGTAGGTGGATTGGTGGCCCTATCACTCCACTGGGGTACCTGCCTGGTTACTGGAGGTGGCCTCTTCAGGTTCCATCACTCTACTGCTGTGACGTTTAGCTAAGGTCACTCCCATTGATTCTTGGAAGTCTCCCTTATCCCAGGTCTCTGTCACATCTTCAAGATGTTCTCCACCCTCCCACTCCTGGCAGCTGCAGATTTCCATTAAGTTTCACAGTTATCTGACCATCTTCCCTGTGTCTCTCCACAGCTGATCCTGAAACCCTCCCATTCCCCTACCAATCCCCTCTCCCACCCTGTTCCCTCCCTCCATCTGTCTCCTATAACTGTTTTATTCCCACTTCTAAATGAGAGTCAAGCATCCTTGCTTGGGCCTTCCATCTTGTTTAGCTTCTTTGGGTCTGTGGGATGTAGCATGTGTCTCATGCATTTTATGGCTAATATCCACTTATAAGTGAGTACATACCATGCATGTAGTTTTGGGTCTGAGTTACCTCACTCAGGATGACATTCTCAACTTCCATCCATTTGCCTGCAAAATTCATGATGTCTTTTTTTTTAATAGATGGATAGCATTTCATTGTGTAGACGTACTACCACATTTTCTTTATCCATTCTTCAGTTGAAGGATTTCTAGGTTGTTTCCAGTTTCTGGCTATTAGGAATAAAGCTACTATGAAGATAACTGAGCAAGTGTTTTGTGGGATGTTGGAGCATCTTTTGGGTGTATGCCCAGGAGTGGTATAGCTGGGTCTTGAGTAGAACTATCCTCGGTTTTCTGAGAAAATGCCAGATTGATTTCCAAAGTGGTTGTACAAGTTTGTGCTTCCATTAGCAATGGAGGAGTGTTCTCCTTGCTCCACATTCTCACCAGCTTGTGCTATCTTTTGAGGTTTTTATTTTTTTATTGGATATTTTCTTTATTTGCATTTCAAATGTTATCCCCTTTCCTGCTTTCCACTCCAAAAACACTCTATCCCATCCCTCCCTCCCCCTACTCACCAACCCACCCACGCTAGCTTCCCTGTCCTGGCATTCCCCAATACTGGGGCATCGGGCCTTCTCAGGACCAAGGACCTCTCTTCCCTTTGATGTCCAACAAGGCCATCCTCTGCTACATATGCAGCTGGAGCCATGGGTCCCTCCATGTGTACTCTTTGGTTGATAGTTTAGTCCCTGGGAGCTCTGGGGGTACTGGTTGGTTCATATTGTTGTTCCTCCTATGGGGCTGCAATCTCCTTTAGCTCCTTGGGTCCTTTTTCTAGGTCCTAAATTGGGAACCTTGTGCTCAGTCCAATTGTTGGCTGAGAGCACCCACCTCTGTATTTGTCAGGCTCTGGCAGAGCCTCTCAAGATACAGCTATATCAGACTCCTGTCAGCAAGCGCTTGTTGGCATCCACAATAGTGTCTGGGTTTGGTAACTGTATATGGGATGGAACCCCAGGTGGGGCAGTCTCTGGATGGTCTTTCCTTCAGTCTCTGCTCCACACTTTGTATCTCCTCCCATGGGTATTTTATTCCCCCTTCTAAAAAGGACCAAAGTATCCATACTTCGGTCTTCCTACTTCTTGAGCTTGGTTTGGTCTGTGAATTGAGTCGTTTGAGTTTTTGATCTTAGCCATTCTGATGCATGTAAGATGGAATCTCAGAGTTGCTTTGATTTGCATTTCTGTGATGACTAAGGACTTTGAATATTTTTTAAGTGCTTCTCAGACATTTGAGGTTCCTCTGTTGAGAGCTCTTTGTTTATTTTTGTACTCCATTTTAAATTGGGTTATTTAGGTTGTTACTTCTTGAGTTCTTTGTAAATTTTGGATATTAGCCCTCTGTCAGATTTATGGTTGGTGAAAATCCTTTCCCAATCGGTGTGCTGCTGATTTGTCCTATTGACAGTGTGCTTTTCCTTATAAAAGCTTTGTAGTTTCATGAGGTCCCTTTTGATTTTAGAGTCTGAGCCATTGGTGTTCTGTTCAGAAACTTGTCTCCTGTACCAATGCATTCAAGGGTATGTTCGACTTTCTCGTCTGTGAGATTTAGTGTACCCAGCTTTATGTTGAGGTCCTTCATCTACTTGGACTTGAGTTTTGTGCAGGGTAATAAGTATGGATCTATTTTCACTCTTCTACATGTAAACATCCAGTTAGTCCAGTACCATTTGTTGAATATACTTTTATTTTTCCATTGTATGGTTTTGTTTTTGTTTTTGTTTTGTTTTTAATCAAAAGTCAAGTGTCCATAGATGTGTGGGTTTATTTTTGGGATTTCAGTTTGATTCTACGGATTAGCATGTCTGTTTCTGTATCAATACCATGACGTTTTTATCACTATTTCTCCGTAGAACAACTTGAGGTAAAGGCTGGTGATTCCCACAGAAGTTCCTTTATTGTTCAGGATAGTTTTGGCTATCCTGGGCTCTTTGATTTTTCCATATGAAGTTGAGAATTGCTCTTTCAAGATCTTTAAATAATAGTGTTGGAATTTTGTTGGGATTGCATTGAACCTGTAGATTGCTAAGATGGTCATTTTCACTATGTTAATTTTACTTATCTATGAGCATGGGAGATCTTTCTATCTTCTGATATCTTCTTCAACTTCTTGTTCAGGGATTTGAAGTTCTTGTCATATAGATCTTTTACTTGCTTGCTTTGAGGTACACCAAGATATTTTATATTATTCGTGGCTATTGTAAAGGGTGTTGTTTTCCTAATTTCTTTTATCCAGCCACTTTGTGGAAGGTGTTCATCAGCTGTAGTTCTCTGGTCTAATTTTTGGGCTTATGTAGACTATCATATCATCTGCAAATGGCAATAGTTTGACTTCTTCTTTTTCAGTTTGTATCATCTTGGTCTCCTTTTATTATCTTATTGCTCCAGCTTAGAATTTCAAAAACTATATTGAATATATATAGAGAGAGTAGACAGCCTTGTCTAGTCCCTGATTTTAGTGGAATTGTTTTAAGTTTCTCTCCATTTAATTTGACGTTGGCTTTGGGCTTACTGTATATTGCTTTTATTTTGTTTAGGTTTGTTTAGGTATCAGGTTGTATCCATGATTTCTCTAGAACTTTTTCCGTGAAGTGCAGTAGGATTTTGTCAGGGGATGTTTCATCATCTAATAAGATGATCATATGATTTTTTCTTTCAGTTTGTTCATACGGTGGATTACATTGATGGATTTCCTTATATTGAACCATCCCAGCATCCCTGAAATGAAGCCTACTGGATCATAGTGAATGATATTTTTGATGTGTTCCTGGATTCGTTTGTGAGTATTTTACTCGGTATTTTTGCATCAATGTTCATAAGGGAGATTGTTCAGAAATTCTCTATCTTTTTTGAGTCTTTGTGTGGTTTAGATATCAGGGTGATTGTGACCTCATAGAATGAGTTTGGCAGTGTTCCTTCTGTTTCTATTTTGTGGAATAGTTTGAGGAATATTGGTGTTATCCCTTCTTTGAATGTCTGGTAGAATTTCGCATGAAAACTGTTGCGTGTAATTTTAATTGCCACGCTTGCTCCTTTGCCTGGGTTGTGCTCTTGGCTTAATTCTGAGTTCACGCTCCCACCAGCCCACACTACCTCCTTCCCCCAGGGTCTGACTTACTTCCAATTTGCCTGTTCCTTTCTGGTTAACTTTGCTAAGCCATCAACAACTGCCCCAACTGCCCTTTTTCTCCTCCTGTTCACCTTAGCTCCACGGATGGAAAACACTAGATAGTTTTAGTATTTTAAAACTAGCCAGAAAACTCAATGGCTGGGCGAAGAATTTCCTACCCTAATTCCATCAGCTAGCTCCTCCCAACCTCCTTGCCTCCTCTTCCTCCCCCTTGGTGGTGGAGGCTACAAACTCTAGGTGCCCCAAGACCTACATGACTGCAGCTTCGTCCTCATTCCAAAGCCTGGTCCCAATTCTCTTCCTTTCCTCCTTCCCTTCTCCTCTTCCTAGGACTCAGAATTCCCACATTTTCATTTCACCCAGCAATCGTATTGGCTTCTGCCTTTTTTATTGACATAATCAAGAACCCATTAGGGAAACAACATCTCCTTCTACATAAAACTATCTGGCCCTAGGCTTTTTTTTGTTGGGAGACTTTTAAAGACTGCTTCCATTTCCTTAGGGTTTATAAGGCTCTTTAAATACTTCAGTGGATATTGATTTAACTTTAGTAAGTGATATCTGTCTAGGAAATCATCCATTTCGTTAAGATTTTCCAATTTTGTTGAGTACATGCTTTTGAAGTAAGACCTAATAATTCTTCAAATTTCCTCATTGCTTATTGTTATGTCTTCCTTTTCATTTCTGATTTTGTTTATTTGGATACTGTCTTTTGGTTAGTTTGGCTAAAGGTTTGTCTATCTTCTTGATCTTTCTCCAAGGACCAGCTCTTGGGTTCCTTGATTCTTTGTATTGTTTTCTTTGTTTCTAATTGGTTGATTACAGCCCCAATTTGGATTATTTCTTGCATTCTACTCCTCTTTGGTGTGTTTGGTATTTTTGGGTTTTTTTTCTAGAGCTTTGAGGTGTATGCTGGTATGAAAACTTTTCTAATTTCTTTATGGAGTTACTTAGTGGTGTGTGTGTGTGTGTGTGTGTGTGTGTGTGTGTGTGTGTGTGAGTGTGTGTGTGTGTGTGTGTGTGTGTGTGTGTGTGTGTGTTTCCTTTGATTACTTATTTCCTGTGGGTTTTTTTTGGATTTAGTTATTCTCCTAGGGTTGTAATTTTCCTTCTTGTATTTTCTGTGGGCATGGTTTTGGGGAAAAATATTGTTTAAATTTGAATTGGTCTTGAAATATCTTAATTTCTCCATCTATGGTGATTAAGAGTTTTGCTGGGTAGAGTAGTCTAGGTTGGCATCTGTGGTTTTTTCTTTTTGTTGTTGGGTTTTTTTTGTTTTTGTTTTGTTTGTTTGTATTTTTGTTTTTTCATTTTTTTTAGAAGTTGCAAGAGGCCCTTCTAGGTTTTAGAGTCTCTTTTGAGAAGTTACAGGTAATTCTGATACGTTTATCTTTGAATGTTACCTGGTCTTTTCCCCTTGCTACTTTCAATATTCTCTCTTTGTTCTGTAGAGTTTATGTTTTGATGATTATGTGGTAGGAGGAGTTCCTTTTCTGGTAGTCTAATTGGTGTTCTATAAGCTTCTTGTATATTTATAGGCATCTATTTCTTTAGCTTAGGAGAATTTTCTTCTATGATTTTGTTGAAAATATGTTCTGGGCCTTGGGGCTGGGACTCTTCACCTTCTTCTATTCCTATTATTCTTAGGTAAGGTTTTTTTTCATGGGATCATAGATTTCCTGGATCTTTTGTGTCAGAAACTTTTTAGATTTAACATTTTCTTTGATGGATGTATCAATTTCTTCTATTGTATCTTCTATGTCTGAGATTCGTTCTTCCATCTCTGGTATTGTGTTAGCGATTCTAGCATCTGTTGTTCCTGTTCTTGTCCCTAGGTTTTCAATATCTAGGGTTCTCTCAGTTTTTGTTTTCTTTATTGCTTATTTTTCAATTTTCAGGTATTGAATAGTTCTGTTTATTTTTTTCACCTGTTTAATTGTATTTTGTATATTTCTTTAAGGGATTTATTAATTTTCTCTTCAAAAGCCTCTATCATCTTTATAATCTAGATTCGAGGTCATTTTCTTCTGCTTCAGTTGTGTTAACATATTCAGGGCTTGCTGTAGTAGGGAAGCTGTGCTCTGAAGGTGCCATAATGCTTTGGTTTTGGTTAATTGTGTTTTTTCCAGGGGCTTTAGCCATCTGGGTGGCTTTAGTCCCTGGCAGTTGCTGTTGTAGTAGGTATTGTGATGAGGCCTAACTTCGATGATCCTGGTGTAACAGGCCTCTGATGGGTATTCTGGGGCTATATGGTTCCAGAGCAGCAGGTTTGATGAAGGTGGGTTGAGAGGTGGTGGTAGAATTAGTGTCCAGTGGGGGTAGCAGGTTGCTCAGGGCAGCTGGGGGTACCCCAGAGGACTCAGTGGGCAAGGAAGATCAGTGTGGGAAGGGAGCTCATTTTGTTAATGAGGCACAAACAATTTAATATCAAAAAGAAAAACACTCTCATACTAAAAGAAAAATTGGCAAAAGAAACAGCCAAATTCAACTGGGGAAGGAAGAAGTTAATGAAACCCTACCACAAAACAGAACCTATTTATTGAATAATTAAGTTACATAAACTAGACCTTTGGCAAATCAGACATAACAGACACCAATTTAAATATTATAAATATCATCATTAGAGAAAAGAAAATATTAAACAAGGTGGGAGTAAGAATGTGGTGCTTC
Source organism: Tokudaia tokunoshimensis (assembly GCA_036184795.1). Taxonomy (NCBI): domain Eukaryota; kingdom Metazoa; phylum Chordata; class Mammalia; order Rodentia; family Muridae; genus Tokudaia; species Tokudaia tokunoshimensis. Next base: position 11,356,780 of record BTHU01000015.1, read on the forward strand.
TGTCTTTTAAAACAAAGCAAATGAAAACCACCAAAGAATAAAAAGCCTTGCGATTCTATAGGCCCTTACATACCACATCCAAAGTCTTTGCCCATCCAAGTCTGTACATCTTGTGCCAGCATTTAGCCTAGTGAGTCTAGCTGATCCTTTCTTCTATGCAACCACCAGGTATAGGCAAGGTTCCACATCCTGTTTCTGGCATCATCTGATCACCTCTGTTAGCATCACCTTGTAACAGTATTTATCCACCTGATGTGACTTTTGCATCTCTAAGACTCACGGCCTCTGTCCGCTCTCCTGGACCTAGTCCTGGAAGCTTCCGGCCTCTGGCCATGTTATGTAGGCATATAATGTTTTCAGCCTCTGTGACTTATTACTGAATCAACTCACCCTTTCTTGCTCTTTGTGAACTCTGGTTGGCTGGTCTACTCAGCTGTTCTGGCCCAAACTCATCTTTGAGCTGACTGATTCAATTTGGCTTTGCTCTCTCAGTCTTTGACAGTATATTCTGATCTTCTGGATCCTTCTCATTCTCTACTTCATTATGTCTTCCTCTGTGTCTAGCTTGTTCTCTCTTCAACCTGTCTGTAAAACTCTCTGGTAAAACTGCCTCCTCTCTTGACTCATCTATCTTTCCTCCCTGTTCTTAGGAGAGTTGGAGATAGCCTGTTCTCGCAACTCTTTCTCTGATTCATCATGCTGTCTGCCACTCAATTAGACATTACTTTCAAACACGGGTGCTTCCTCTTCAAACTAACTTTATCTTCATTGTTTGAGATTAAAGGTGTGCACTAAGGGCATGTCTGTATTCCAGCCAGAGTCATTAAAAACATGTGCTAAAGCCAAGTCACATCCACCACAACTAGAAACAGTTTGTTTCTTCAGTAAACAATACAATCTCAAGGTTTGCAGTGTGATCACATATCTTGCAATATCATCCCAATTTCCAGATTCTGTCCAGGATCCTGTCACTTACCCACAACTTAAAGGCCCCTCTTGTGCCACATCTAATCTCTCTGCCAACCCAGGTCTTGAATATCTTGTGCCAGGATCTATCCAGGTGAGTTGACCCACATCCTCCCTATACCCAGACCTACCCCTAAACTCCATATTCTAACCCAGCTCATTGTGTCTAGCTAACTTCATTCCATCTAACCCACATCTAGCCTTTAGACCTAACCCGGTTCCCTCATCCTGTTTTCTGTTTCAAAGCGCTTTGTCCTTAGACCTAGAACTAACAAAAGAAGCTCATGTGCTCAGTCCAGAACTCATATGAATATAACCAATATGAAAGATCAAATCAGTGTTTCCTACTCTTCCAGTCCTATAGAAATGTTCTCTAATAAGAAATATCTAGACAAACCACAGGTTTTAAAATAGCAACCATAAACTTCATCAAAGAATTCCAGGAGCTTAAAGAAGACACTAAGAAGCAGTTTAATGAACTTCCAAAAGAATGAAGTTAAGCATTATAATTGCTCAAAAAAAGATGCCCAAGAAAACACAAATATAAAGCTGATGGAAATGATAAAGGCAATCTAAGATTTGAAAGCTGAATTCAGTAAAGAGATAGAAAAATTGAAGAGCTATTAACTTGAAAAGAAGATGGAATTAAATACCTTAATAACCCAAGTAGAAGTATAAGGCATCAAGCAAATGACAGAACAGAGTAACTAGTCCAAACAAGCAAAGGAATGGAAAGTTTTTGAAAAGTAGGAACAGAAAAGAAAAAGGCACAAAACATGTTGTACTATCTAAAGATCAAATCTTCAAATCATAGGCATACATGAGGGAACATCTAAGATCAGTGGCATAGACAAGAGTATCAACAAGATCCCAGAAGAAAAATTCCAGCAATTAAGGAATGACATAACCAAGCAGGTCTGAAAAACACACAAAACATCATATAGACAAGAGCAAAAAAGAACAATGCCATGGATGGCGTGTCATAGGTGACACACTAAGTATAGAGAACAAAAAAAAGAGGAGTGAAAGCTGCAAGAGAAAAACAACAACAACAACAACAACAACCAAACCTAACCAAACCAAAAGCAAAACCAAATCCTACAGAAAGGAAACCCGTCAAGCTGGAAGCTGATTTCTCAGTGGAAATTCTGAGAGAAGAGCTGGAAGCAATGCATCCGGAGTCCTGAAAGGCCATGACTGCCCGCCTGGACTACAGGAGCCAGGAAAACGATCTGACAAACTTTACATGATATAAATAACCAAAACAAACAAACAAGCAAACAAGCAAACAAGCCCCAATTTATACCGAGCAGATCAAACCACAGCAAAACACAGAAGCCTGCTTCAGGCTGCTGAGAGGAATAAACATAGCCAGGAGAGCAACATAACCAGCAGAAAGAAAACAAACGAAGCTATAATTACTGAAACACAAAATACCACTGAAAGCAAACAACATTAACAAACCACAGAGTCTGCAATTGACCACACCTTTCAATTGCAAACGTAAATATTGGTGGTATTAATCCTCCAGTCAAAGGACTTAGGCTGTTTTAATGGGTAAGAAATAAAATCTACCTTTTTGTACTCTACATGGAAGGTTGGAAAAGAGATTCTAATTAAATGGGAACAGGAAGCAAGCAAATGTTGCTACTCTAATATCTGGGAAAAAAACCCCACAAACTTTAAAACTAAAACTAATCAGAAAAGATAAAGATATTTCATTCTAATCAAGGAAACAATTCATTAAGAAGGTATTACTATCTTAAATACATATGCACAAACTCTGTTTTATTGAAAAGTATGTTGACATGTAATAGATGATTTTAATACCCCACTTTCTCCAATTTACAGGTTATCCAAACAAAAATTAAAAGTTTATTGAAAAGTATGTTGACATGTAATAGATGATTTTAATACCCCACACTCTCCAATTTACAGGTTATCCAAACAAAAATTAGGCAAAGCTGCCAGCTTTCCTTCCGCGACCTCTGTTCCCGCGGACTGCGCTGGAGAGACGGGTACCCAGGCTCTCCCCCCAATATAACATCACTTGGGACACGGCCTGTTGGGGCTTCCATCTGTGCCCGAGGGCGGGTTGGCGCTGTGGTCGTCTGGGTGCCAGATCGGCGGGCCATCGTGACTACAGGGTGAGCGGCGCCACGGAGAGTGCCCTCCGCCATCTTTGCTCCAGTGACCAGGTAGTTGGGACCGCCAGGCTCAGAGACAGACAGGCATAATATCGCTTCGGTCTCGGGCGGCTTGTGTGTAACCTGCTCCCAGGTGCTGGGCTGATCTGCAGTGACCAGCGCGCCAGATCTGCTGTGGGACTTCTGCCTGGCAGAGGGACGCCCCCTCCCCCCCCAGGAGAGATCACACACCCCTGCACAGGGCAGGAGCCTGCCAGCCTCCCTTTGGCGACCTCTGCTCCAGGAATCCACTAGGCTGAGCCTTTAGATGTGCAAGGCCTCCCCAATATAAGATCACTTGGGGCAAAGCACATTAGGGCTCCAAAGTCACTCAGGAGCAGGCAGGCCCCAGAAATCGGTGCCAGGGGAATCCTGGTAATCCAGGGGGGGGGGGCAGAAATAGCTTTGCAGGCTCACAGGAGGTCCAACCAACAGCCAGTGGCAGCAGGACCAACTAACACCAGAGGTATCCAGATGGCAAAAGGCAAACGTAGGAATGTTACTAACAGTAATCAAAGTAATGTGGGACCATCCGAACCCAACTCTCCAACAGCAGCAAGTCCTGGATACCCCACCACACCCGAAAGACAAGATCTGGATTTAAAATCACTTCTCATGATGCTATTAGAGGATCACAAGAAGGACACAAATAAATCTCATAAAGAGTTACAGGAGACCATGAATCAACGGTTAGAAACCCTTACAAAGGAAACACAAAAATCGCTTAGAGAAATGCGGGAGAACATGGATCAAAAGATGGAGGCGCACAAGGAGACAACACAAAAATCGCTTAACAAGATGAATCAACGGGTAGATGCACTCACAAAGGAATCACAAAATTTGCATAAAGAAATGCAGAAGAATATGGGTCAACAGATGGATGCCCATAAGGAGGCAACACAAAAATTGCTTAAAGAAGTGAATCAACGGTTAGATGCCCTTACAAAGGAAACACGAGAACTGCTTAAAGAAATGCAGGAGACGATGGATCAACAGATGGAATCCCATGAGGAGGAAACACAAAAATCGCTCAGAGAAATGCAGGAGAACATGGGTCATCAGGAAGAAATCCTGAAAGAGGTAATGCAAAAATACCTTAAAGAAATACAGGAAAATACAAACAAACAAGTGAAGGATCTCAGCAAATCCATCCAGGAACTAAAAAAGGAAGTAGAAACAACTAAGAAATCACAAAGGGAGACAACTTTGGAGATAGAAAACCTTGGGAAGAAATCAAGAGTCATAGATGCAAACATCAACAATAGAATACAAGAGATGGAAGAAAGAATCTCAGGTGCTGAAGATTCCATAGAAAGCATCGACTCAACAGTCAAAGAAAATGCAAAATGCAAAAAACGCGTACCCCAAAACATCCAGGAAATCCAGGACACAATGAGAAGACCAAACCTAAGGATTATAGGTATAGATGAGAGTGAAGATTTGCAACTTAAAGGGCCAGTAAACATCTTCAACAAAATTATGGAGGAAAACTTCCCTAACTTAAAGAGAGAGATGCCGATGAACGTACAAGAAGCCTACAGAACTCCAAACAGACTGGACCAGAACAGAAATACCTCCCGTCACATAATAATCAAAACACCGAATGTTCTAAACAAAGAAAGAATACTAAATGCAGTAAGAGAAAAGGGCCAACTAACATACAAAGGAAGACCTATCCGAATCACATCAGACTTCTCACCAGAGACTATGAAAGCCAGAAGATCCTGGGCAGATCTCATGCAGACACTAAGACAGCACAAATGCCAGCCTAGACTACTATACCCAGCAAAACTCTCAATCACCATAGATGGAGAGACCAAGATATTCCATGATAAAACCAAATTTTCACAATATCTTTCCACAAATCCAGCCCTGCAACGGATAATAGGTGGAAACCTCCAATACAGGGAGAGAAACAACACCCTGGAAAAAATGAGATAATAACCTTCTTGAATCAAACCCAAAAGTAGATAACCACTCAAACATAAAGATAGCGTCAAGAATGGCAGATGGCAATAATCACTATGCCTTAATCTCTCTTAATATCAATGGTCTCAATTCCCCAATTAAAAGACATAGACTAGCAGACTGGATACGTAAACAGGACCCAGCATTTTGCTGCATGCAGGAAACGCACCTCAGTGTCAAAGACAAACACTACCTCAGAGTAAAAGGCTGGAAAACAATTTTACAAGCAAATGGCCCCAAGAAACGAGGTGGAGTAGCCATCCTAATATCGGATAAAATTGATTTTCAACCTAAAGTCATCAAAAAAGACACAGAAGGACACTACATACTGATCAAGGGAAAAATCCACCATCAAGAACTCTCAATTCTGAATATCTATGCTCCAAATGCAAGGGCACCCTCATTCGTAAAAGAAACTTTACTAAAACTCAAAGCACACATCGCACCGCACACAATAATAGTGGGTGACTTCAACACCCCGCTCTCTGAAATGGATCGTTCAGGAAAGCAGAAACTAAACAGGGACACAGTGAATCTAACTGAAGCCTTGGACCAAATGGAACTAACTGATATATATAGAACATTTCATCCTAGAGCTAAAGAATACACCTTCTTCTCAGCTCCTCATGGTACCTTCTCCAAAATAGACCATATAATTGGTCACAAATCAGACCTCAACAGATACAAGAAGATAGAAATAATCCCATGCCTCCTATCAGATCACTATGGAATAAGGGTGGTCTTCAATGGCAACAAAAACAAAAGAAAACCCACGTACACATGGAGGCTGAACAATGCTCTACTCAATGATAACTTGGTCAAGGTGGAAATAAAGAAAGAAATCAAAGACTTTTTGAAAGTTAATGAAAATGAAGGCACAACATACCCTAACTTATGGGACACAATGAAAGCAGTGCTAAGAGGAAAATTCATAGCCCTGAGTGCCGCCAAAAAGAAACGGGAGACAGCATACACTAACAGCTTAATGGCACACCTGAAAGCCCTGGAACAAAAAGAAGCAAATACACCAAAGAGGAGTAGAAGGCAGGAAATCATCAAACTCAGGGCTGAAATCAATCAAGTAGAAACAAATAAAACCATACAAAGAATCAACAAAACGAGGAGTTGGTTCTTTGAGAAAATCAACAAGATAGATAAGCCCTTAACCAGACTAACCAGAGGGCACAGAGATAGTATCCAAATTAATAAAATCAGAAACGAAAAGGGAGAGATAACAACAGAAACTGAGGAAATTCAAAAAATCATCAGATCCTACTACAAAAACCTGTATTCAACACAACTAGAAAATCTTGAGGAAATGGACAATTTCCTTGACAGATACCAAGTACCAAAATTAAATCAGGATCAAATAGACCATCTAAACCGTCCTATAACCCCTGAAGAAATAGAAGTTGTCATTAGAAGTCTTCCAACCAAAAAAAGCACAGGTCCAGATGGTTTTAGTGCAGAATTCTATCAGACCTTCAAAGAAGACCTAACACCAATACTCTTCAAACTGTTCCACAAAATAGAAACAGAAGGAACACTACCCAACTCGTTCTATGAAGCCACAATTACACTAATACCAAAAGCACACAAAGATCCGACAAAGAAAGAGAATCTCAGGCCAATCTCTCTTATGAATATCGATGCAAAAATACTCAATAAAATTCTTGCCAACCGAATCCAAGAACACATCAAAACGATCATTCACCACGATCAAGTAGGCTTCATCCCAGGGATGCAGGGATGGTTCAATATAAGGAAATCCATCAATGTAATCCACTACATAAACAATCTCAAAGAAAAAAACCACATGGTCATCTCATTAGATGCTGAGAAAGCATTTGACAAAATTCAGCATCCTTTCATGCTAAAGGTCTTGGAAAGATCAGGAATTCAAGGCCCATATCTAAACATAGTAAAAGCAATTTACAGCAAACCAGTAGCCAGCATCAATCTAAACGGAGAGAAACTTGAAGCAATCCCACTAAAATCAGGGACTAGACAAGGCTGCCCTCTCTCTCCATATCTTTTCAATATAGTACTTGAAGTTCTAGCTAGAGCAATTAGACAATAAAAAGAGGTCAAAGGGATACAAATTGGAAAGGAAGGAGTCAAACTATCACTATTTGCAGACGATATGATAGTATACATAAGCGACCCAAAGAACTCCACCAGAGAACTCCTACAGCTGATAAACGACTTCAGCAAAGTGGCCGGATATAAAATCAACTCAAGCAAGTCAGAAGCCTTCCTATACTCAAAGGATAAGCAGGCTGAGAAAGAAGTAAGAGAAATAATACCCTTTATGATAGCCACAAACCATATTAAGTATCTTGGCGTGACGCTAACCAAACAAGTGAAAGATCTGTATGACAAGAACTTCAAGTCTCTGAAGAAAGAAATTGAAGAAGACCTCAGAAGTTGGAAAAATCTGCCATGCTCATGGATTGGCAGGATTAATATAGTAAAAATGAGCATCTTACCAAAAGTAATACACAGATTCAATGCAATCCCCATCAAAATCCCAACTCAATTCTTCATAGAGTTAGAAAGAGCAATTCAAAAATTCATCTGGAATAACAGAAAACCCAGAATAGCTAAAACTATTCTCAAGAGTAAAAGAACCTCTGGGGGAATCAGTATCCCGGACCTTAAGCTGTACTACAGAGCAATAGTGTTAAAAACTGCATGGTATTGGTACAGTAACAGACATGTAGATCAATGGAACAGAATTGAAGACCCAGAAATGAATCCACACTCCTATGGTCACTTGATCTTTGACAAAGGAGCTAAAACCATCCAGTGGAAAAAAGATAGCCTTTTCAACAAATGGTGCTGGCTCAGCTGGAGGTCAACATGCAGAAGAATGCAAATTGACCCATCCTTATCTCCTTGCACTAAGCTCAATTCTAAGTGGATCAAAGATCTCCACATAAAACCAGACACACTGAAACTAATAGAAGGGAAACTAGGGAAGAACCTTGAACATATGGGCACAGGGGAGAATTTCCTGAACAGAACTCCAATAGCTTATGCTCTAAGATCAAGAATAGACAAATGGGACCTCATTAAATTACAAAGTTTTTGCAAGGCAAAAGACACCGTCAAAAAGACAAAGCGGCAACCAACTAACTGGGAAATGATCTTTACCAACCTTACATCCGACAGAGGGCTAATATCCAAGATATACAAAGAACTCAAGAAGTTCAACTCCAGAGAGGCAAGTAACCCTATTAAAAAATGGGGTACAGAGCTACACAAAGAGTTCTCACCTGAAGAATATCTAATGGCTGAGAAGCACCTAAAGAGATGTTCATCATCCTTAGTCATTAGGGAAATGCAAATCAAAACAACCCTGAGATTCCATCTCACACCAGTCAGGATGGCTAAGATCAAAAACACAGGAGACAGCAGTTGTTGGCGAGGATGTGGAAAAAGAGGAACACTCCTCCACTGCTGGTGGAATTGCAGGCTGGTACAACCACTCTGGAAAGCAGTCTGGCGGTTCCTCAGAAAACTGGGCATGACACTTCCGGAGGATCCGGGTATACCACTCCTGGGCATATACCCAGAGACTTTACCTGCATGCAATAAGGACACATGCTCCACTATATTCATAGCAGCCTTATTTATAATAGCCAGAAGCTGGAAAGAACCCAGATGTCCCTCAATGGAGGAATGGATTCAGAAGATGTGGTATATTTACACAATGGAATACTACTCTGCAATTAAAAACAATGAATTCACGAAATTCCTAGGCAAATGGTCAGAACTTGAAAATATCATCCTTAGTGAGGTAACCCAATCACAAAAGATCACACATGGTATGCAGTCACTGATAAGGGGATATTGACCCAGAATCTCAGAATACCCTAGACACAATCAGCATATCAATAGATTTCTAAAAAGATGGAAGGAGAGACCCCTGGTCCTGGAAAGACTGGATGTAGGGGAACGCCAGGACAGAGTAATGAGAGGGGGTTGAATGGAGAAAAGAGGGAGGGAAGGGGGCTTATGGGACTTTCGGGGAGGGAGGAAACGCGAAAGGGGAAGTGATTTGGAATGTGAATTAAAAAAATAAAATAAAATAAAAAAAAAGAAAAACCTTCAAAAAAATTAAGCAAAGGAGCATCAGAATTAATTGACATCATATATCAAATGCACTTAAAAGATAACCACAGAGTCCATGCAAATATTCAAGAATATATATTCTACTGAGTACTCCATGGAAGTTTCTCTAAACTGGACCATATCCTGGAACACAAAACAAATCTGAAATTCAGAACAACTAAAATTACTCTGTGTATCCTATGTGACCATAATATAATAAACCTTATACAATCAACAGCAAACAAATCTTAATTAAGTATACAGAATCATGGAGATTAAAAAAAAACTCATTACTGAATTGTGAATGGATCAAAGAGGAAATCATGAAAGAAACAAAAAAATTCCCAGAACTCAATGAGAATGAAAGGAACACAACAAAACCTCTGGGATGAGTGGAAAGCAGTTCTTTAAACTTTAAACACCCGCATTAAAAAATCAAAATGAGCACAAATGACTTAATGTTGCAACTCAAAAATTTGGAAAAAAATAATAACAAACCAAACTCAAATCCAGGAGATGGCAAGAGATCATAAAAGTCAGATCAGAAATTAATGGCAGACACAAAGGATATAACACAATGTGCCAAGGATCAATGAATCTAAGATCTGGTTACTTGCAAAGACCAACATAATCAGGAGACCTATTCAGAACACCGGCTATCGATCCAACCAGAGATTTCTCAAAAGAAGACATAAAAGTGATTAAGAAATATCTCACAAAATGTTCATCATGACCTAAGAAATTAGGGAATGAAATCAAGCAACTTAGAGATTTCATTTTATTCTAGTCAGAATGGTAACAATCAAGAATACAACAAACAGGAAAGATTCATTCATTGTTGGCAGGATTACAAACTGTTCCAGACACTCTGAAAATCAGTGTGCAGAACACTAAAAAAGCGAAAAATAAATCTACTATCTGACTCAGTAATATCTATCCTTAGCATCGGACCAAAGGACTGGACATCCTACTCCACAGGTACTTGCTCGTCTATGTTCATTGCTCCTCTATTCACAATAGTGAGGGAATGGAAACAACCTGAATGTCCTTCCACCAGTTAACAGACAATAAAACCATGCTCCTATACACTATGGAATACTATTCGGTGGTAAAGTAAATCAAATCATGAATCTTGCAGGTAAATGAATTAGAACTAGAAAGGATCATATTGAATGCTGTAATCCAAATCTAGAAAGACAAATGGCACTTGCTGTCTCTTCTGTGTGCTTCATAACTCTAAATCTTCAGGTATGAATATACAACTTAGAGCAACCCCGTAAACCAGGACAGTAAAAAGGGACCATGGGAGCAGCTCATGGGAAGAGCAAGAGAGTGGGTACAAATGATTCAAAGGGGGAAATAGAAAAATGGACTTTAATTAAGGAAGGAGGGAAATACAAAAGATAGGCAGGGAGGAGGATGAAATAACAATAAGAATGTGCAAAGAAGTCAGAAGGAATCATATTACTACTGAGTTACTTAAAATTACATATAATACCTATGAATCTATGTGCAAACATATGCATATATATTATAAATGGTATTTTCCTACCTTTGCTGTTAATGCTACCCATAAAACCTCAAGACTTCCTTTACAACTACCAAGCATAGAGAGCCCCATTTTGAGTAGTTGGTGAGTTGAGTAGAAAAGACTGTGAAAACATTGCAAGTTGTTTCAGGTGTCACTGGCTACCTTTTATAGTACTGGAAGGTGTCATTCACGCTTCCAAGGGAGGATAGCAATCAAGACACCTACCCAGCTATGATGGCAATGAACCACAATAATGAGAAACATGGTACAATATTCCTAAGTGTACAATAGTGGCATACACATATTGGCAGTAACTAATAACTCTCTAATTGGACTGAAGGCCGACTCAACAAGAGGGGGAAATCATGCCCGGTACAGGAACCCATGCCAATTACACAAGGCTAGTGAGGTTATGGATCTCAAAGAACTAATAACTGCCTCTATACTAAGTCAGCATAATTCCTAAGTGCATTCTAAATATTTGTCCTCATACCCACAGAAACGCGATTTATTCCTCTTAGGAGAAACTTCCCTTTGGAACAAATGGAGACCATTATAGAAAACTACAACAGATCAAACTTCAGAGAAAAAGCCATTGTGTAGTGTGCAGCCCCAGGTGATACATCCACAGGACAACCCCTGGGGAACATTCTGGAAGAAGGGTTAGAGAGAATGCAACAGCCAGGTACGAAGTCTGTAGTGATATTGTGTCTCCTAGAAATGTTAGGGAACCCATTAAGGTTCAACAGCATGGTTGCCTAAGCAGGACCCAAATAAGGACGACACCAGTACACATGCAAACACAGACAGGGGAAATTTCATGGCGCTGCAACTCCAGACAAAGAACCACAGGCAACTACAGACTGTTGAGAGCAGGTGAAAGAGTGTTCCCAAGGAAGAGTGATTAGCCCTGAAATCACATACAGGCAGGTAATGTACTAAGGACTCAGCGGCAGAAATCGTTGCGTTTTGCTTCCTGGCTATGCATATAATGTTGTCAGCTGCTACAAGCTCCTGTCACCAGAGTGACTTTGCTGTGACCGATCGCACCTTCAAACTGTGAACCAAAATAAATTCTCTCCTAAAGTGCCCTTTTCAGGATCACTTATCACAGTGAGATGAAAAATAATCACATTTATATTCCTAGTCTTTTTCCAGGCTACTCCCATGAAGGGATGTTGGATTTTTTTAAAAAAAAAAACCTGAATTGATCTATAAACATGATCATATAATTTTTGTCCCCGCGTCTCTTTATATAATATATATTATTGATTTGCATATATTGTTCCATTCTTGCACCTTTGGAATGAAGTCATCTTTATTATGGTGAATGATCTTTTCTTCTTGGAGGTGTTCTTGGGTTCAGTTTGAAAGAATTTTATTGAGAGTTTTCTCATCTATGTTCATCAAAGATATTGGCCTACAATTATCTTTCTGTTGTTATTGTGTCATTACCTAATTGTTGTATAAAGAGTTTTGTAGGCTCTACTGTCTAGTTAACAAAATAGTTGAGGCACATTGTCTTTAGTTCTTTAAAAGTTAGCCGAAATTCAGAAATAGATACATCTGAGTTGGACTTTCATTAGTTGAGAGAATTTTGATAGTCTTGTTTTATTATTCAATTTCATTGTTCATTATAGAGCGATTTGAATTGCTCATAATCTCATGCTTTAATTTTGTTAGGCCATGTATCTAGAATTTGTCCATTTCTTTTCAGGTTTTAAGTTTATGGATATAGGTTTTAAAGGGATATCCTGAAGATATCTAATATTGTTGCTGTAGTGTGTCCTTTTTTTTCCTCCTAATTTTGTTAATTTTGGATTTTCTCTTACTTTCTGTTGACTACTTTGGTTAAGAGTTTGTGGAATTTGTTTTTCTTTTCAAAGAACAACTCTTTGTTCAGTTGATTCTTAACATATTTACATTTCCATGACATTCATTTATGCCCTAATGGATATTATATTTTTACCTGACTGATTTTGACTCAGGCTTGGTTTTCCATGGCTCTACAGTGCATTGTTATTCCTTTGAAGATTGTGACGTAGGCTTTTATAGCTATAAATGTTCATAGGATTGTTTTCATTACCTCGTATAGGTTTGGGTATGTTTGGTTTTTCATTTTCATTTAGTTGTAGAAAGCTATAGAAATTTCTTCCTTGCGTTTTCAATGACTTCATAATTCAACAGTGTTTTATTTGTTATCCAAGTCTTTCATTTTCTGTCATTTCTCTTGTTATTGATTTCTAGTTTCACTCTATTATGTATATACCTTCCAGGACATGAATGGTAACTTTAGCCTTTTTATCTCTATAGAGGGCAACAGTCTTGTTTCTTTTATATTTTATAGAAGGAAAACTGTGCTTTTGGAAAGATCTGACATATCTATACTTCACACAGGATTTCTGATGTATCTGCTCTTGAGAGATGTGAAATGTAAATTGTAGACCAGAAATA